>WOXC01005855.1:0-348634 GCA_011680675.1 Gymnobelideus leadbeateri | reverse complement strand
TCCAAACCCATTGGTTCCTCTTCCATGGGCTGACTGCTCCCAGCTTTCGCCTGGATTTACCCAGTTCTTGCCTGAATTCACACATAGGCAGCTCTCTACTCTGGTTCTATATCTCAGCTTACAGGGACTGCTCCACTCCAACCCATTGCAGTTTCTTTTTCTAGGAAAACAAAGCTTAACAGAACAATCAGAGTAAAGACCCTCAGGGCTGTATTGAGTTTCCATGGTGAAAATGACAAGGCAGTGTGAACTTCTTGGGTATGGGGCTGCTATGGCAAGGAAGAAAATATCTGAAGAATCAAGAGAGGAGTCTTAGATCTTTATTCCAGGGAACTGAGCTAGGCAGCTTGTTGACAACATGGTAGCTGCAGTGGCAGCTGTGGTAACCACCCTGGTGGCAGGAAGTACTGGCAACACTGGTGGTGCTGGGAGGAAGGAGCCCTTCTCGGGTTAGTTGGGGAGGTCTCTGCGAGAATCACGAGTGCTTGATTTGGTGGGGGGACTGGTCACTGAATGAGGGCAACCAGGGCTGCCCCGAGTGAGTCTCTCCTCTCCACCCCCCCTGCCTCCTACCTGCCCTGGGCCCCACCATGGTGTTCTTCTGGCAGAGAGTGAAAGGCCTGAAAAGAAACTTAAAAGGAATTTGAACTCTAATGGAAAAAAACAATCTTTATTTCCATTAGTATAAGAAAAAAGCAACATGACAGATTCTCCCCCTTCAAGGCAAAGAAGACAGGGTCTACTATGACAGAATAGTATGTGTGTTGCCAGGAAATAGTCTCTGTATTACTTGTTTTCCCTTAATGTTTGGGTTTTTTTTTTTTTATCAACAGGGTGGGTTGCCTCAGAAGGCAGGAAGGTGAGAAATAACTGTTATGTAAAACAAAAAGGCATCAATAAAATTACTATTTTTAAAGGAAGTGCATGACAAACAATTGTTTTCTTCTTTCTATTACTGATTAGCAGATTGATTAATGGAGTGGTATATGTTTACCTAGATTTTAATAAGTATTTTGCAAAGTTTTTCACATTCTTATTCTGATATAAGTGAAAAGATATGGGGTAGACCAGAAATGTCAAACATGTCACCTATAACATTCCCAAGTGGGGCCAGAATCAGATTAAAATATAATTGGGAAATTTTTGACAAAATAAATAAAAATATGATATATAGTAGATAATGTTAATTTGTGATTTTCTAAGTCAACATGTGACCTGCAGGGGTCCTTATATCTATTTTAATAGGCCACATTTCTATTTGAGTATTACGTCTATGAGTATTCAGTAGCTAGATTGGTAGGTAGAGTTAGAAATAGAATATATTGACTCAAAGAAGAGTCATTAATAGCTCTTTCCTTGTTTTTTGTGTCTGTCTGCTCTTTTGTTTGTGTCTAACTTCCCTTCCTTAATAGCTTTTAAAAAATAAATTTGGAAGGCAGAGTTTAATAGATCACTCCTAGGCCCTGTGGTATTTAATCCTCTCCGCCCCATGACCTGGTTAAAGTTGTAGATTGTATTTGTATCAACTTTGATTATGACACTGGGATAGCCATCACAGTGGATCACAGAGCAAGAATTCAAAATGATCTTGACAGGATAGAATATTGAGCCAAATCTTATGAAATGAAATTTAAGATAAACATGAAATTTTATAATTGATTTCAGAAAATCAACTTTATACCTGCCAATACCTACAAGATGGTGAGATACGGCTAGACAGCATATAATCTGAAAAACAAAACAAAAGAAAAACCAAGAACATCTGAGAATTTTAGTGGATTACAAACTAATTTTGACTCAATTGTATGAATTGGCATTTAAGATAGCTGATGCATCATTTCACAGTGTTTATTAAAATATAGCTTCTTGGACTAGAGAAGTGATATTCCCCCTGTACTTTGCCCCTGGTCACATCATATATGAGATATTATATTCAGTTCTGGGTGACACATTTTAAGAAGATATTGCTGAAGAATTGGAAATTGAGGGGATGCCCATCAATTGGGTAATGGCTGAACAAGCTGTGGTATATGATTGTGATAAAATAATGGTGTGCTATAAGAAATGCCAGCCAGTCCCATTAATGAAATATATAGAGTACTGAACAAAAAGTCCTAGGTCAATGTTAAGTATTTGCTGAGTCAATAGCATGTTTTAGAGTCTAGAGATTGAATAGTTCATGAGCATTTAGAAATTCTGAGTATGATCAAAGTCACTATTGTTCTTTGATTTTTCATAAAGACCTTTATGAGTTATTGACTACTTATGCTAAAGAGTGAACCCCTAAACAAAGGGAACATTTTTCAGTGTCCAGTCAAGGCTATGAGAGCAAGCTCCTATCTCTATGAGAATAGGTCCAAAAATTTAACAAAGTCAGTGCTTTGGTAGGCCATATCTCTCCTGTTTTGTTTTCCCCCTATTTTGTCTAATTATTCAATTACAGTGTTCAAAGTTCCAAAGCATAGATCAAGGAATGGAGGTAATTAATTGTTGTTATTGTTGATCAATTAATTGTATCCCTACCAATTACTGAGAAAAGAAGAAAACTGGTAAAATATCACTGTTACACTTCACAGACAAGATCTTTCTCATGTAAAAAAAGGGGGTGGAAAACTGGAAAGCCATTTTGTTAGCTGCACTCTTGACTGAGTTGATATGAAATTGACTTGAAATTTTGTAGCATCCCCATCCCCAACCCCACTTTAGGGCCTCAGTCAGCTGTAAAGAAGAGCCTTAAGTAATTCTCATTGGGATATAGAAGCATTATATGTCAGTGTTGGGGGTGGACTGGAAGGGGAGGAGAGTCTTTTATTCCTTTGCCTCTTATGTATGCTGCTTTACCACAAAAATGTACTTGTTTGAAAAGGAGTTTTCCATTAAATATAAGGGAGAAATGACTAGGAGAATTTCATTAATTCTTTCCATTTTATAAAAAAAAATCTTAGCATAGGGCAGCTAGGTGGCACAGTGAATAGAGCACTGGCCCTGGAGTCCGGAGGACCTGAGTTCAAATCCGGCCTCATACACTTAACACAAAAAACTAGCCATGTGGCCTTGGGCAAGTCACTTAACCCCAATTGCCCTCCAAAAAAGGCAAAACAAAACAAAAAACAAAAACAACAAAAAAGAAAAATCTCACAGTCTAGAAATTCAGTGGGATCCTACCTATCTAGCAATCTGTCTACTTGTGTCTGAACCTTTTGAAATCTGTTGCTCTCAAAGCTAGGTTGCATGATTTTCAACCCCTTAATAATTATAACATGGATGCATTTCTACTATCCAAGTTTCTAATCTTTTCTATCCGAACAACTATTTCCTCTTTACTGGTTAGAACCAGGTACAGAATAACAGTTCCCTCTGTTGTATATTAGATTTTAAGCTGCTGGAGGGAAAGGGCTATCTGTTATCTTTTTTTTTGTGTCCCAAGCACTTAGGACATGCTAGATGCTTAATAAATGTTGATTGAATTGAATCAAATTGTGCTGTAGCTACAATACTGACCTTAGAGTTACAAAGACCAGAGCTTGAATCCTGGTCCCACACTAGTTTTATGTCCAAGGACAGGCTTCAGTTTTATCATCTATCAAATTATAATAATAATGCTTGTAAATATTATATATTTCTATTTAATAGTTGTCATTTCTATAGTAATTAGGTTTGCAAAATGTTTCTCAAATATTCTCATTTTATCGTTACAATTCTGAAGGGTAGGTTCTATTATTATCTGCATTTTGCTGCTAAAACCGAGCCAGACAAATTTCTCCAGGGTTACCAAAGTTGTAAATGTCTGAATTTGGCTTTCAACTCAGGTGTTCCATGTCCTGCGTGCTGTGCTTTTTCTCCTCTGCTAGCAGCATCAGCAGCAACAGCATTAGCAGTAACAAAAGCAGTAGAAGCAGGAGCAGCAGCTAGCAGTAGCAGTAGTAACTGTAGCAGTACCAGCAGTAGTAATTATAATAATAATATACCTCCTAGTATGGGGTTTTTCTTTTTTTTTAGTCTTAAAGAGCTAGTATATTGAAACACTTAGTAAAATTTAAAATACTCTATGTCACAAAATATTTAATTCCTCTTAAGATATAAATGTCTATACCATATATATATATATATATATATATATATATATATATTTCAATGTATTCATAAGGAAGGAAGGATGTCTGATTAATGGACTAATACATTAATTTTTGACCACTTCATAGCTGTCAATATTTTTAACTCAGCAGTCCTTCATTCTTCTAGTAATCCCTTAATTTATAAGCTCTGAATCTAGATTACATATAAGAACTGTGAAACTGTTTCCTTAGACATTTAGTGAGATTTCTTTAGGGAGTTTATTTTTAGCTGTCATGGCCCTTTGCTTGTGCTCTAAGGTGGAAAAGTGGGCTTTCATCAATACTGAAGAGCGTAAACCTCAAGGACTATTTTAGGAAGTTTTTAACTGGAGCATTTATACCAAAACAGAGACTTTTTGTCATTAACAGAAAAATAATAAAAAAAAACAGCCTTTCTGTTCTATAACTTGGTAGTTTGAATTTCATTGAACTTCTTCTTTCATGTTCTTCTATTTTAGAATAGTCTTTCATCTATTTGGGGGATAAATTAGCTAATAATTAGTTTCAAATGTAGAACATTAATTGTACGTGCTTAAATTTCATACAAGTGTTCATATGAGTTGTATTAGTATTATCATATAAAGTGGGAAGAAAAAAAATACACCCCAAAGTCATATGTTGATTGAGACTAAAGCCACTCTGTCTGTGACTGGAGCACTTAAAATACACATGATTTTAGACAGGCAAATATAGATATGCTAAAAAAGATAGCACGACCTAGAAATATAGACATGAAGGAAGCTGCTGACATTGCAGAGCCTGCAGGAGTTAGAGCTATGGAGAAATTGAAAGTATTTGGATATGTTGCATTGTGAGAGAAGATAAGAACCTTTTGATTGAGGGACGGACACCTCAGAGTAACTGACTAGGGAGGACTGTATGCCCCAGATTCTGTGGACAGAATTCAGGAAAACTGAATTTGATTCAAGTTTCAGATGTTTTTAAGAGAATGATTTTCATCAGAATTCCCAGTTCTTAGAACAATGCCTGCTATGTAGTAAGCACTCAATAAAAATTTGTTGATTTTTTGATGTAGGATTGGGTTCAAGGCTAAGAGGCCTTAATTCCTTGGTGAATGGAAAAACAATGATATTGGAGCTTTGCTTGTCAGTGATAGACATAAGAAGAAGAAATGTCTACCTAAGCCTGATCTTTCTATGATCTTGTGCCAAGTTGAAATGATAATATGAAACCATGTATCACAAACAGGCATAATCTATATGTTGCTTACATAACTGGGATTATCTGGCATGATATAGTAAGATAGTTTTGGCACTTTTATTTTTATTTATTCAGTAATAATTTTTGACATTTATTTAAAATGTTTTTCAGTTCTAAATTCCCTTCCTCTCTCCAAACCTTCCTCTCTCGTTGAGAAGTCAAGAAATGTGATATTAATTATGGATGTAAAGTCATACAAAACATTTTTATATTAGCCATGTTGGAAAAAAAAATGTGAAAAACAAGGAACAAAGAAAGTAAAAAACAGTACTTCAATCTGAACTTGTAGTTCACCAGTTCTCTCTCTGGAGGTAGATAGAATTTTTCATTATAGGCCCTTTGGAATTGTCTTATTAGAGTAGCTACGTCTTTCACCTTCATTCATCATTACTCTTTCTATAGACAATGGTCTCCTGGTTCTACTCATTTAACTTTGTATCAGTTCATAAAAGTCTTCTCATGCTTTTTTAAAAACCATTCTGCTCCTTATTTTTATAGCACAGTAGTATTTCATCTCAATCATATACCATGACTTGTTTAGCTATTTCCCAACTGATGAGCATACCTTCAAATTTTATTCTTTGCTGCCACCAAAACAAAGTTGCTATAAATAATTTGCACATCTTTTATACTTCTTTAGCTAGTATTTTGTCTCTCTTTTCTTTGATTTTTTTTTTTTTGGAATACAGACCTAGTAGTGGTATTACTGGATCAACAGGTATGCACAATTTTATAGCCCTATGTGCCCTTTGCCATAATTCCACATTGTTTTCCAGAATGTTTAGACCAGTTGACAACTTAGTCAACAATGCATTAGTGCATTTGCCAGCATTTATCATTTCCTTTTCAATCATGTTAGCCAAACTGATAGGTATGAGGTGATAGCTCAGAGTGATTTTAATTTAAAATTATTCATATCAATAGTGATTCAAAGCATTTTCCCATATGACTATCAAAAGTTTTGATTTCTTCTTCTCAAAATTATATATTCATATTCTTTGATCATTTATCAATCAGGGAATGCTTGCATTTTTTCTAGATTTGGCACAATTTCCTATACATTGGAGAAATAAGAAAAATTTCCTGCTTTCATTTTGCAGCATTAGTTTTGTCTGTAAAAAAATAACCTTTTCATTTCATGTAATCAAAATTATTCCATGTACTTCCCATGATCCTCTCTATTTCTTGTTTTGTCATAAACTCTTCCATTTTCCATAGATCTGACAGGTAAAAATTTCTATCTCCCCCAATTTGTTTATGATATCATCCTTTATGTCTAAATCATAAACCCAATTTCATCTTATCTTCGTATTCAGTGTGAGAAGTTGATCTATGCCTAGTTTCTGCCAAACTGCTCTTTTCCCAGTAATTTTTGTCAAATGTTGAATTCTTGCCCTCAAAGCTTGGAACTTTAGCTTTGTCCTAGATTACTATGGTCATTTCCTATTGTGTACTACATGCCTAACTGATTCCAGTGGTCTATTGTTGAATTTCTCATCCAATACCATATAGTTTTGAGGATTATTAATTTGTAATATATTTTGAAATCTGGTACTGCTAGGCCATCTTCTTTTGCATTTTTCTCCATTGATTCCTTTGACTTCCTTGATTTTTTTGTTATTCTAGATAATTTTTATCATTTTTTTGTAGTTCTATAATACAGTTGTTTGCTAGTTGGATTGGTATGGCACCAAATAAATTCATTAAGAAGAAGTGTCCTTTTATTATTTTGGCTCAGCCTACCCGTAAATGATAAAAATTTCTTCAATTATTTAGATATGTCTGTCTTTGTGTGAAAAGTATTTTATAATTGTGTTCAGATAGCTCCTAAATTTGCTTTGGTTTCAAGTGTTTTATAATTAATCTGAATATTATTATCATTAATATGAACAATCTAAAATTATTTTAAATAAAACTTCTCTTCCAATCTCTTCTTGCTGAGTTTTGTTGATAATAACATAGAAATGTTTATAATTTATGTGGGTTATCATATATCATGCAACTTTGCTAAAGTTATTATTTCAACTAGTTTTTTTTTTAGCTGATTCTCTAGGGTACTCTAAGTATACCATCATATTATATGTAAAGAATTCTAATTTTATTTCCTTATTTCCCACTTTTATTCCTTCAATTTCTTTTTTTCTTATTTTATTGCTATAGTTAGCATTTCTAGTACAGTATAGAATGATAACAGACATCCTTGCTTCCCATACCTTATCTTCTTATTGGAAATGCTTTTAACATCCCCATTACAAATAAAGCTTACTCTTGGTTTTAAATAGCTACTACTACTCATTTTGAGAAAGTTTCCATTTATTACTGTGCTTTCTAGTGTTTTTTAGTAAAAATTGATGTTGTCACTTTTAAAAAGCCTTTTCTGCATCTATTGATATGATCATATGATTTTTATTGTTATTGTTATTGATATGGTTAATTATGCTGCTGATTTTCCTAATATTGAGCCAGCGTTGTATTCCTGGTATAAATCCCACCTGGTCATAGTGTATGTTTTTGCAATATATTTCTGTAAAAACTTTGCTAGTATATTTTAAAATTTTACTATCAATATTCATTAGGAAAATTTCACCATAGCTTTCTTTTTTTGTTTTTGTGCTCCCTGATTTAGGTATCAAAAACCATATTCGTGTAATAAAAGAAATTTAGTAGGACTTCTTTACTGTTTTCTCAAATAGTTTATATAGTATTCAGATGAATTGTTCCTTAAATGTTTAGAAGAATTTCATTTGAAAATCTATCTGGTTCCGGGATTTACTTTCTCAAGGAGCTCATTTATGTTCATTCGATTTCTTTTTCTAGGCTTATTTAAGTATCTATTTCCTCTTCTGTTAATCTGGGCAATTTACATATATATATATATATATATATATATATATATTTTTTTTTTTTGGTAAATACTCATCCATTACACTTAGATTGTCACTTTTACTGGCATATAATTGGGGAAAATAACTTTTAATAATTGTTTTAATTTCCATTTTTATTTGTGATATATAATTTGATTTTACTCTTTAATCAAAATAACCAATGGATTATCTATTTGACTTTTTTTCCATAAAACTAGCTCTTAGTTTTATTTATTAATTTAATTTTTATACTTTTGATTTTATTACTCTTTGAGTTTCAGGATTTCCATTTTGGTGTTCAATTGTTAAATTTTAATTTGTTCTTTCTATAGTTTTTTTTAGTTGCATTCTCTTTTCATTGATTTATTCTTTCTCTCTCTTATTGATGTATATATTTACAGATATAAATTTCCCCCTAAGTACTGCTTTGACTGTATCCCACAAATGTTGGTACTTTGTCTTATTGTTTTCATTCTCTTTAATGAAATTATTCATTGTTTTTATGATTTGTTTTTTGACCCACTCATTCCTTTGGATTAGATTATATAGTTTACAAACAAAATTTTAATTTATGTTTCCACAGCCCTATAACTTCTTTCATCAGTGCCTTGCACCAGAAGATGTGCTTATCAAATATTTGTTGAATATAGTTCATTATTCTTGTGAATTTTCTGGAAGTTGATTGTATAAAAGTGGAATGTAGCATGGAAGATTGTAAAAACCTCTGCTTGTAGGAAAAAAATGCTGTGTTGTAATCTTGGCTGTAATTTACTACCAGCGTGATCTCAGACACATCATTTCACACCTTTGGAACTCAGAGGCTTCAAAATAAAGAAGATTAAACTAGCCATAGGTGCCAAACTCTGGACTCCTGGCACACACATGTGGCCTGTAATACTCTAAAATATAGCTGGAAATCAGAAAGACCTGGATTCAAGTCTCTTCTCTGACACATACTTACTATGTGACCCCGGGCAAGTCACTTGATCTTGGTGCAGATGGTGTTGAACTACATTGGCAGAGGGGGTCTCTTCACCTGGGTACTCTCTAAATAATGAAATCCTAAATCCAGTTCCCATCCCTACAAAATTTATTTACTTTGGTCTGTGACCCAAATCATATTAATTTCTGCTTTAAATCCTATAATACATAAATATTTCTAAAGAACATAGATTTCCAAATGGTTGGCATTCACTCTACCTGACAACATTGACGTTCCTGACATTTATTAAGAACAAAACGACACCAAGGAAAAAATTTTTCAACTTGATTTTAGCATGCATTTAAAATAAAAAGAAGCAACTATTTTGTAAGTGTACAACTTGCAAAATTTATTCCTCTTAAGGCTTTTACTTTTTCAGAAGGGCTATTTCAAAGTCTTTTGCTAATTTTGGAAATAATACTTAATTACTTTTTCTCAAGTGTAATTACAATATAAGCAGCAAAAAGGGGGACAAGAGGAAACAAAATTCAGGACTCTCTCTTTTTTCCCTTTTCATTAAGTTTAAAGGTTTTAGAAGCAGTTCATTGTGGGGAGCTCCAATATTTCAGGAACAGCAAATTCAGCATTTTCTTTCATAAAGGTCATGAATGATCTAATTTGCTCAAAGTTGACAAAGAATGTGTGAATTACAAGAAGCCTGTAAAAATCTCTCATTCAGCTTCCCTTGACTTTTATTTGTTTCAGGAGACATGTTATGCCTATAAAAATGACAAACATTTGCCTTTTCTCTCTGAAGAGAAAGAAAAATGCAGAGCAGAAATGTGAAAATCCATGAATTTGAGTCGTTTTATAAGTCTTTCCTGACAAGAAAGAAACCAGCATCTGTGGGAGCTGAATTCTCAGACGGCCTACGTGCATTGCTATGTTCCACAGGGAAAGGGAAAAAAACACACACACATACACACAGCTCTATGGCTATGGATACAAATGTGTTGGCCTGTAATTTATCAGTAACCCTGATCTGGACCCAGGTTCTCATACCCACTCCAGCTCCGTGGTGAGCAGGTTGTACTTTTTCAGGGCATTGGAAGACTCTAACAGAGGAAAACATTTTTTGCCTAATTGAGTTTTCTGGCACTTTCTGTATCATGCCTTTTTATGCATTTTAGTTGATTTCCTTAAATGTTAGGCTTTGACCTCAACCAATCTAGCCAATCTGAATGCTGTTGTTAGTATTGTTTCATGAATAAAAGGAAATTGAACTAAGATAACGAAGTGAACTTAGCCATGTCTCACATGACTGCCTTGGCCTGAGATACTCTAAATACTATATGTTACTGTTCCTATTCATTCAAATGACCCTAGAGCCTTTGTGTCAAGTCACTCAAATGCTCTACAAATATTGTTTCTAAGCACATAAAAAGTACATTACTAGTTGAATTCAGCAAAGATATTTGTTTTTGTTTTCATGTTTTGTTTTTTATTGCCATCTCAGCCAATCAATAAGCAGTTATTAAGCACCTATATGTGCCAGAAGGGGACAGCTAGGTGGTGCCATGGATAGAGTGCTGGGTCTGGAGTCAAGAAGACTTATCTTCTTGAGTTTAAATCTAGCCTGAGACATTTCCTAGTTGTATGGCTTTGTGAAAGTCACTTAACCCTATTTGCCTCTATTTCCTCATCTGTAAAATGAGCTGGAGAAAAAAAAATGGCAGACCACTTCTCTATCTTTGCCAATAAAACCTCAAATGGAGTCATGAACAACTGGGCCCAACTGAAAGGCAGCTGAAAAGTGCCAAACATTGTTCTTAGCACTAGGGTTTCAAAGGAAACCTAAAAGCTTAACCTGGTCTTGTGGTCAGGAAGACCTTGGTTCAAGTCCTGCTTCTGATACTCACTAGCTTTGTGACCCTAGGCAAGTCACTTAGATCCCAGGTAGCTCTTAAAGATTATAAATTGTAAAACAATTGTGTGTCTAAATTGCTAGAGGGAGTTGTCTGAACTAGGTAGTTCTCCACATCTATGAAATTGAAGTCCCAGAACATCCCTGCACCCCATAAAAAAAAATCTCAGGACCAATGCCTTGAACATAGTAGACACTTAGAATATTGAATTGAATTGTTAGAATTTTGGAAAAATGTTACCGCAATCATGGCTTTAACACAGGTTAAAGGATATAAGCCACCTGAGAAGCAGCATGCATTTCTGGGAGTTCAAATGCTTCAAAGTTATTTTTTATTTAGTTAGTATCTGAAGTCAAACAGTATGAATTGGGATCATTTATAGTATATCTATCTTTTGTGGGCAAGGTATGAAACAAGGTATAAACAGTTATAAACATAAAGATATTTGTAAAGTTCATCAGGGAAGTCCAGGGCAGAGTATATGTGGAAATTTATTCAACAAAAAATTTTAAAAACCTACTAGGGAATGGCTAAACATATTGTGGTATATAATTGTGATGGAATGCTACTGTACTATAGGAAATCATGAGTTCATTAATTTTAGAAAATATGGAAGGCTTGCATGAATAATGAATGAAACGAGCAGAACAAATAGAACACTGTATACAACAGCAACAATATTGTTTTAAAAATGACTTTGAGCAAATAAATGATTTTGACTATTAAAAATAACCAAATTCACCATAAAGGACATATAAAGAAAGATGCTATCTTCATTCAGAGAAAGAACTGATAGAATTAATTATAGAATAATGTTATACACACACACACACACACACACACCCCTATTTGTGTTTAATGGCAGCCATCTTTAGGGTGAAGGAGGTGGGGGAGGGAAGAAAAAAAAGAAATTTACATGATAATTTTATGTATATTGAAAGGAATAGCAAGTCATGCATAGCAGATTTGCAGTTTCATGGGCAAACATCTTTTTTTTTTTAAATTGGAAACACCTATGTTATGGAAAAGCTTGTTTTATTCCATAGAGGAAAAAGAAAATTAAAGAAAGAAAAAAGCCCTGAATGATTCTGATCTTCCCTTCAGTTTCTCCTTTAGGAAATCTATAACTTTCCCCTAACCCCTTAGTGATGGTTATACTTTCTAGAAAGTCTGTGACTGGTTAGTTGGGGATTTAGTACTTGAGGCATCTCCAGGGTGGTTTTCCTCATATCACCGTTTTACTGAGTCTCCCAGTCCTGCCCTCTGACTGTTTCCTACAGTTACTGGTTTGTTACCAGGTTTGTATGGGATCTTAATGACTCTTGCTCGTAATCTGAGGAATGGTGGAATCAGGTTCAAGGAGAAGCCATTGTCTATAGGTTCTTCCCATAGTACAATTGTCATTTCCTTGCCTCTTCCTCTTCTGCCTTTCCCTTCCTTCTAATCATTTAAGGCCTTAGGGCCTTAAGTTTAGCATCTTATTTATAGTAGAATAGAAACTCTTTCAAACTTTAATAATGCTAGTTGATAACTTTACAAGGAATCCCTAAAGCATCAGAATTTATGCTTTATCCATTAGCCTTTGAGAAATTATTTTATATTGTAACAAACCAGAAGATGATAGACAAAAATGTGATTAAAAAAGTGAAAGAGTAAATTCTGAACAAAATTACCTTTTTTTAGCATTCCTTTCCTTGGCTTCGTCTCTATTAGTATGTTCCTTTGGTGTAATCGACCATTGCTTGGCACATAGTAGGTACTCAATAAATGCTGATTGATTAATCAAAATAGTGCTTGACAAAGAGATGTAATTCACTTGAAGAGAGAAGAAATAAACTTCATGAAGGAAAAATCATATGATAAAATGGATTTTAGAAAAGAACATTGTTTTATCAACAATTTACACATGGCCTTAAAGTGTTCAGAATAACCTAATTTTGAATTGTAGGTGTGTCTGATTCTTTCAGTCAATCGTATTTCATGTATATGGACACATATCTTCATCCAATGACCAAACATTTACTTCTCCCAAACTGATTTTTTCATATCTAGTTTACACCTTTGATTATAAGTGTGTATATTAATTGAGATAAGGTTTGAAAACACCTATCCTTACCCATGCAAATGGGATTATAACTATCTTTTTCTATCATTTCTCCAAAATCCAGTGATATACTGGTAGATGTTAAATAGCTCTCTTGAAAATGCATGAAACTTTTAAATTTAATCTGCATTAATACCATTTTCTCCATCATTTTCTTAAGTCTAGACAATCAAAAAAAATCAGCCCTGATTTTTAGCATTTGTCAATTTTTGAGGTATACATGCTCACACTAAAAAATTAATAATCAGATCCAATAGCCTTACACCCTCCACTATCTCCCCATTGATCCAAATATATAAATTTAGGTTTGATGTCTGGAAACAAAAATTACCTTCCTTACAATTAAGACTCCCCTAAAATTGACTGTAGTATCCTGAAAGAGTACAACTGACCATTTGTCAAGTATGTTTAGTAGAATTCTTTAGGTGGGGAGTGGTCTGGACTATAAAACTGTATAATTTCCTTACAATTAAGCTGGAAATAGTCTTAATTTTCATCTGAAACAGAGATGAACCACATTTCAGGCTCTTGTGTGTCCAAAGACCCACCATTATGATAAAACTGCCGCTTTAGGACTTACTGGGATTATAGAAGTTATCGAGATCAATTCCCTCATTTTACAGATTAGGAAGCTTGAGACCCATAGGGAATATTTCTTATCAAAAGTTATACAGATCGAATACAGTATGGCAGAAACTGGGCATAGACCATTATCTAACACTATATACCAAAATCAAGTCCAAATGGGTGCCTGATCTAGGTGTAAAGGATGATACTGTAAGCAATTTGGGAAAGCAAGGAATAGTTTACCTGACAGATCTGTGGAGAGGGGAAGACTTTAGGACCAAACAAGAATTAGAGAGCATTATGAAATGCAAAATGGATAATTTTGATTACATTAAATTGAAAAGCTTCTGTACAAACAAAGCCAATGTAACCAAGATCAAGAAGGAGGTGGGAAATTGGGAAAGAATTTTTACAACTTGTGTCTCTGATAAAGGACTCATCTCTAAAATTTATAGAGAATTGAGCCAAATCTATATGAATACAAGTCATTCCCCAATTGATAAGTGGTCAAAGGATATGAACAGGAAATTTTCAGAGAAAGAAATTAAAGACATCTATAAGCACATGAAGAAATGCTCTAAATCACTATTAATTAGAAAAATGCAAATCAAAACAACTCTGAGATACCATATCCCTCCAGTCAGATTGGCTAAGATGACAAAACAAGAAAGTGACAAATGCTGGAGAGGATGTGGACAAATTGGAACAATAATACATTGCTGGTGGAGTTGTGAACTTATCCAACCATTCTAGAGAGCAATCTGGAATTATGCCCAAAGGATTATAAATAATTTCATACACTTTGGCCCAGCCATACCACTTCTAGGGTTATATCCCAAAGAGATCATAGAAGTGGGAGGAAGACCCATATGTACAAAAATATTTTTAGTAGCCCTTTTTGTGGTTGCAAAGAATTGGAAACTGAAGGGGTGCCCATCAATTGGGGAATGGCTAAACAAGTTGTGGTATATGAATGTAATGGAATATTATTGTGCTATAAGAAATGAAGAGGTGACGGATTTCATAATTACCTGGAGAGACTTATACAAACTGATGCTGAGCGAGAAGAGTAGAATCAGAAGAAATCTGTATACAATCACAGACATACCATATCTGTGATGACCAACTATGACAGACTGAACTCTTTTCAGCAATGCAGTGATATAAGTTAATCCCGAAAGACTCAAGAAAGTGAGAAATGCACCATCCAGAGATATAACTAGAAAGAACTGAGCCTGAATCCTGATGGAAGCAAACTAAATGATCTTGTTCTTTTCATTGTTTGGTTTTATTTCTTCCTTACCATCTTTCATCCCACCTAGTACAATATGCCTTTGTAATTGGAATAATGTCTAACATGAATGCATTTGCAGATCATATACTGGACTATATGCTGTCGTGTGGGGAGGGGGGAGGGGGGAGGAAATTTGAAAATCAAGGAACTATGGAATTGAATCTTGTTAACTGAAACTAAACTAATAAATTAATTAAAAAAAGTTATACAAATCATAGTAGCATAGTTAAGGTTCAAACTGAGATCCTGTCTTCAAAGCCTATGCTTTTCCCCCCTATACAACATTGTCTTTCATGCTTGTGTACTTCTTTCTCCATGGAATCTAAGAGAAGAAATGGGGGTACCCTAGAATGAAGTTTCCTGATTCAGTAGAAGAGAATTTAGGAGAACTATCATCTCAGTTAGGGAAATAATAGCATTGGGCTAGATGCTAAAGAATGAAGAGAAAGATACAGTTTTAGGTTGAGGAAGATTGGGTCTAGAACCCTTGAAATTCCAAAAAAATGAGAGTAGATTTCCTTATTATAAGATAGTTAAGGGGCGGCTAGGTGGCGCAGTGAGTAGAGCGCTGGCCCTGGAGTCAGAAGGACCTGAGTTCAGACCTGGCCTCAGACACTCAACACACACAAACAACAACAACAAAAAAAACCTTGGGCAAGTTACTTAACCCCAATTGCCCTCCAAAAAAAAAAATAAGATAGTTAAGACTTTTAAATTTGTCACTTCAATACTGGGCTTGCTGTTGTTATTCAGATTGGTGTCTGAAGAATTTACATAAATATTCAGAACTCCTACCTTGGAAACTCAAACAACAAACATTTATTGAATATTTATTATGGGCCAGGCATTGTGCTAAACAATTGACTTTGGGGGTGGGGTGATTGTGAGTGTGTGCTTTGACTCTTACCATTTTGGGGAATCCATTTTCCATTTAGCCCACTAAGCCTAAACAAGGAAGGTTGGAAACCTCCCAAAAGAGCCTCTGTGGGAGCCTTTCTGTCCAATCTTGAGGAGCAGAGACTTAGTGGAGTAGCAGTTCTCTGAAGTAAGGAGCCATTCAGCTCAGTCTCCAGACCAAACACATAAGAATAAACATAAGCAAATCCTTTGGATACTTAATTCATTTTCTGGAAAGGTCAGCCTCAACTAGAAAAGGCATTCAGAATTTGCTCCTTGTTTATTTGTTTTTACAACATTGGCGGCACTAGACCCCCAGACTGGGTAACGTGGACAACTCCACATGAACTTTACATCTTCCTCCTTTTGTTCCCAAGGGGACACATTACTATTTCTACTCCATTGTAAGTGAGAAGGAATTTTTTTTCTGGCCAAAAAACTCCTTGGCACCAAAAGACAGCAGAATGTTACCCACAAACAAATGGAATAAAAATTTGGTAGTTTCCATTGGACTTAAATTTATCATCAAGTTTTCTCAATTCTCCCAGGAATATTCAAAATAGACTCATACTGGCTTTGGGTCCTGGTTTTGCTTTTTATGACCTAGATGACTTAAAGGGAAATTATTTAAATGCTCCATGTACCTATTTCCATAGGGGTAAGATGAAGGGATGATTACACTAAATGATCCCTAAAGTCTTTTCCTCCTAAAACTCATAAAATATTTTTTCTCTCTCTTCTTTGGAATTTAAAAATATCTGTCATTTCATTGATTTAAGTATACCCTCAAATTTTGTCAAGCCCAGAGACATTCTTTTAAATCTCAACCTTGAGTTCTATTGTAGCACCCATGATGTTTATTATTTAGCCTCAACTCATTTTACAAAACGATTTTCATCTCCTTTTCCAAACATACATCTCTTCAGTAATATATTTTCCTCTGTTCTGTTCATGAGTTCCTTCATTAATAATGTGCTACACATTCTTTGTGTACACTATGAATCTCTTGCTGTCCTCTGGGTGACCCACAGCTAATGATTCACAGCCATATATTAATGGTAAAAAAAGATGGGATTATGTTCATGGAGAAATCTTGGGTCATTTAAAGTGCCATGTGATTACCTATATTCAATCCAGCCAGCTCATTGACAATGTCATATGTATATACACACATATACATACATGTTTATACACATCTGTGTATATGTATATGTGTATATGTATATTGATGGGACAACTCTTTGATTTGTCTAAATAATTGTGTATCAAGGTCTGGAAATAAGTATTCTTTTATCCCCTTGCTTTCTCCTATGGAGATGACAATATCACAGATTTAGACCAAAAATGGAACAGAATTCATTTAGTTCAAGAACCTCATTTTACAAATTAGGAAGATGTTCAATAGAATGACCAAACAACTATGACAGCCTTTTTTAAACAAGGTCCTCTGACTCCAAATCTCTACTGCTTTACACTGCCCCTCTTAGACTGAACTCTTACATGATTCTACAGTATATCAATTTTTAATACATTCCACACAATGTTGTCTATAAAAATTGATGTGAGTATCTTAGAATTTTTAGGGATTGGATGATGCACAACTGTGATATTTCATCTCAGGGAAACTTGGTTAATTGCATCTGGGTGAAAAGCAATAGATGGAGAGAAATTAATTAGTCTACAGTATTCTCTGTTGTTACTATAACAATCTGGATAGAAAGAAGTAAGAGATAGGAAGTTCAGAAAACAGATCATATCCTTCAATCAGAGCCATGGTGTAGTGATGGAGGACTTCAGTTACCCATTAACCTGCAAGAACTCTGTTTATATGCCAATTGAAGAACAACTAATAACATTTTTAGTTGTCTTCATCAGAATTCCATTCTTCAGAAAGTTGTTTGTCCTTTGTTCTTGAAGAGGACCAATGACATCAGGAGGGTGATGTCTTGACTTGTAAGTGATGGATTTAAGTGAGTAAAGACTGTGCAAAGTTGTCAGACTCACTCTCTTGTCCAGGGTCATCTGAGTCTAGTGGTATGACATGGGTCAGGATGACTAAAGATGACCCCAGATGCAGTAGGGAGACCTTAGCCTTTTTTTAAGCTAAGGTCTTTCGCAGGTCTCAGTTTGTCTGAGGCAACACCCATTCAATAATTTAAGGCTAGGTAAGAAATAAAACCCAAAATTGGCCTACTTAGTCTAATCACACTCTTCCCCCCTCCCCCAAATCAGACTGGGAGGGGAAGACATTTAGGGTTTCTGACCAGAGCAGAAGTAATTGCTATTTGCACTCACTTTTATCCATCAAAACACAAACAATGGGGTTATAAACAAGGGAGAATTCCATCTCAGATTATATTTTAGGTAATAGTGAGAAGCTGGTTGAGGGATTGGAAATGACAAAAACCTTGCCTTGGCATGTTGCCACTTAGTTACTTGACTTTTGGGCTTGTTGCCACAGTATGACTCTGCCACCAGACAGGGCAGCTTCTGTCCCGAATGTGTGGGGGGACAACTTCCTTTTCTGGCAAGCTGGATACCCACCCCACGACCTCCCCTCCCAGACCACAATCCAGATCCAGGGAGGTTAAAGCAAGAGCGATTACCCCCCAAGACTGATCGCTGGATCTCCCTACAGTTCTCAGGCCAGGAGCTGGAGCTGCCACTGAAAACTACAAAATGGCACATCTCGGAAGCCGACGTGTTCCCGAAATACTGGTCCCAAAGTCCATAGGGCACTAACCTCTCACTTTGTCCTAGGCATGTCTGTGTTGATAATTCTGGAATTGCCACAGCTGCTGGTGTTCTGGGGTCCCTCCAGCCAGCTGCTAGCCTGGCTGCCCTGGGGCTAAAACTGTGGCTCACATGGACCTGGGCTTGGCTCTCCACACTGCGCACTGCGCTGCCAGCTCCCAGAGCTCTGTGCTGGTCTTTCCTGCAGGGCTCCTGGGCTGTCCTCAGAGGGAGATTAGCTTCTCTGTGTCGTTCTATGGGTTCTGGGGCTCCAGAAGTTGTTCAGAGTCCCATTTTACATAGTTTGGAGGGAGAGTGCCTTGGATGTATGTTTCTACTCCGCCATCTTGGCTCCGCCCCCCAAGAATGAAATTTTAAAGCTGGTGATATAGAAGTAGGAAAACTCCCTGAGCTCCCCCCATTACCACCTCAAATACCTATAAAATATGGCTCTAAACAAAGTTTAGAGCTAAAGAACCCACAAAGTGACAGAGAGAAGCAAATCTCCAACTGAAGGCAGCCTGGCAGGCTGGCAGGAAGGGTCCAGCATAGCATGCTGGGAGCCGAGCCCAGCCCTATTTGAGCTCAGGTTTTAGCCTCAGGGTGGCCTGACCAGCCATGGCTAGAGGGCCTTCAGGAGAGTAGATCACTAGTAGCTGTGGTGGTTTCCAGAATTATCAACTCATGAATGCCAAAGGCAAAATAAAAGGTCAGTGTGGACTTTGGGAAGAGCGGGACAAAAGGGTGGTTCAGTCTTTGCCCCCTGAGGGAGAAGTGGCTGAGGTGTGACATCCCTGCAGCTGCTGCCAAGTGGCTGCTTCAGAGCTCCTGGTTTGCAGATTGTAGGAGGAACAAATGACCTATTCAGAGGGGTAATCACTCTTGCTTTAACTCCTTGGATCTGGATTACTGTCTTGGGTGAAGGTTCTGGGGTGTGTGTGACCAGGTGCTAGAACCTTTGAAGGCTTCAGAGAGAGCACCCAAGTAATAGTGCCAGTACCTGAGAAAACCCCAGTGATTTGGGACAAAGCTCCCCTCTCTGGAAGCAGAGATCTACTGGCAAACAGCTCAAAAGTCAAGTAATCGAGTGGCAGCATGAGCAAGCAAAGGAAGCAAAGCAAGCACAGCAATCCAACTTTAGATTCCTTTTTTCAGGGACAAAAAGGATCAAAGCATGGAAGGCAGGAATACAATAAAGTCAGAACCCCTGCACCAAAAGCTTCCAAGAAAAATATGAATTGGTTACAGGCCATAGAGGAGTTCTAAGAAGGGTTTTGAAAACCAAATAAGAGAAGTGGAGGAAAAATTGGGAAGACAAATTAGAACGATGCAAGAAAAACATGAAAATAGAGTCAACAACTTGACTGAAGAAAACAACACCTTAAAAATAGACTAACTCAAATGGAAAAAGAGGCTCAAAAAGGCAATGAGGAGAAAAATGCCTTAAAAAATCAAATTTGCCAGATGGAAAAAGAATTTCAAAAGCTCACTAAAGAGAATAATTCCTTCAGAATTAGATTGGAGCAAATGGGAGATAATGACTTTATGAGAAATCAAGATACTATTAAACCGATTCAAACAAATGAAAAAATAGAAGGCAATGTGAAATATCTCATTGGAAAAACCACTGACCTGGAAAATAGATCCAGGAGAGATAATTAAAAATTATTGGACTTCTTGAAAGCCATGATCAAAAAAAGTGCCTAGAAATGCCGTGATGTTTAGAACCAGAGGGCAAAATAGAAATTGAAAGAATTCACTGATCACCTCTTGAAAAAGATTCACCCCACTCCAAAAAAATGAACAAAAAACAAAACAAAACAAAACAAAAACCTCCTAGAAATAATCATATCCAGGTTCCGGAATTCCCAGATCAAGAAGAAAATATTACAAACAGCCAAGAAGAAACAATTTGAATATTGTGGAAATACAATCAGGATAACATGGGATCTAGCAGTTTCTACACTGAGGGATCAAAGATCTTGAAATATGATATTCCAGAGGTCAAAGGATCTGGGATTGAATTCAAGAATCATCTACCTAGCAAAACTGAGCATCATATTTCAGGGGAAAATATGTTCATTCAATGAAATAGAGGACTTTCAAGCTTTCTTAATGAAAAAACCAGAGTTGAATAGAAAATTTGACATTCAGATACAAGAAGTAAGAGAAGCATGAGAAGGAAACAGGGGAAAAATCATAAGGAACTTATCAGAATGGAACTATTTATATTACTACATGGAAAAATAATCATAGTAATTTATGAAACTTTACTCAGTATTAGGATAGTTGAAGGGAAAACACACACACATAACACATATGCATGTATTCATTTATATATATATATATATGTATAATTCATATATAGGAGTTTATATGGGTGTATGAATACTTATGTGAGTGTGTGTATATATGTGCACATACATAGACAGAGGGCACAGAATCAATTGAATAGGAAGGGATGATAAGTAAAAGGTGAAATTAAGAGGTAAGAGAGGAATATAATGAGAGGAGATGGGGAGAGACAGAATGGGGTCAATTATCTCATAAAGAAGAGGCAAGGGAAAACTGTTACAATGGAGGGGAAGAACAGGGAGTCAAAAAGGAATGGGTCAAGGAGATTAGAGGGGGATGATGGATGGGAGGGCAGGTGGAGGGGGAGGGTAGTTAGAAGCACACATTTTTGAAAAGTAACAGGATCAAAGTAGAGAATAGAACAAATGGGGGGGGTGGGATAGGATAGAGGAAAATATGATCAGTCTTTTACAATATACCCACTATGGAAACGTTCAACAGATACTGAATTGGTTATATTCCCATTAAGGGTGGGTGAGAAAGGACGAAGGGAAAGAATCTGGAATTCAAAGTTTAAAATCAAATGTTTAAAATTATTATTATTATTATTATTATTTAAGCAATTGGGGTTAAGTAACTTGCTCAAGGTTACACGGCTAGTCATTATTTATGTGTGGGTGCTCATTTTCTGAGGCCGGATTTGATCTCGGGTCATCCCAACTCTGAGGCCGGCGCTCTTACTCACTGCGCCGCCTAGTGGCCCCTTTTAGGGCAATTGGGGTTAAGTAACTTGCCCAAGGTCACATGGCTAGGTTTTTGTCTTGTGTGGGTTAAGTGTCTGAGGCCGGATCCGAACTCAGGTCCTTCTGACTCCAGGGCCTGCACTCTACTCACTGTGCCACCTAGCTGCCCCAAAATTATTATTATTATTATTATTAAGTGCAACTGGGAAATAAGATACACAGGCACTGGGGTATGGAGATCCATCTTTCCCTACTGGAAAGTTGGAGGGGGCATGAGCGAGGATAAAGGAGAGAGCAGATTGGGGGAGGGTATACACAGTGGAATCACTATTTTTGGATGGCGGGTAGGGGGAAGATGGGGAGAATTGTTGTAAATCAAAATCTTGTGGAAATGAATGATGTAAACTAAAAATAAACATAAGATTTAAGTAAAAAAAAAGAAAATAGAAGCAAAGGTTAATAATGAAAGAACCCTAAAGTGTGGCATAGTGCCCTTATAATAGAGTTCCCAAGGATAAACTCAGAAAGACTGAACCTCTTAAGAAAGTATAAGAAAGTTAAAATGAAGGTGTTTTTATTTTTCCTTTGGAGCATGGGGTAGAGGGCAAGGTCAAAAATCCTTTATTTCAGTCTTTGATAACTCATGACATAGAGAAGGCAAAACTTTTACAATTTTTGTTTTGTTTCTTTTTTTCTTTTCTATTTTTTTTAATTAAACAAATGCTTTATTAACTTCTGGTTTACATCATTCATTTCCGTCAGATTTTGAGTTACAATTTTTTCCCCATTTCCCCCCTACCCATCAGTCCAGAATAGCAGTCCCAAAAGATATCCCTTCCTCCAATCTGCTCTCTCCCATATCTTCTCCCATACCCCCTTCAACTTTTCCATTAGAGCAAGGTGAATCTCTGTGCCCCAATGCCTGCACATCTTATCTCCCAATTACATGCAAAAGAGTATTGATAATAGTATTTATATATATTTGAAACATTTAATTTTAAGACCTCAAATTTCAGATCCATTCCCTTCCTCCCTTGCCACCAATTCCCTCTGGGAAGATAAGTAATTCAGTATGTGTTGTACATGTATAGCTGTGCAAAATATTACCATAGTAGATATATTGGACAAGGCTGCTTATAATTCCCTCCCACCCATCCCACCCCCCACCTGGTCCATTCGCTACTTGATCCTGTCCCTCTTCTATAGTGGGTACTTCCAACCTCCCCTCCCACCAAGAATGCCCTCCCATCCATCATCCCCCCTCTCATCCCCCTTCCCCCTATTCTGCTGCAGGTTGAGATATCCCATTTAGTATGTATGTCATTCTCTCCCTGAACCAAATTTAATGAGAATGTGGTTTTGCCTTTTTGCCTTCCTATTCTTCCCCTCCTCTGCAGTCACTTCCCCTTGCTTCTTCTACATGAGATACTTTACCCTACCCTGTCTCTCCCCATCACCTCGTTCTACTTTCCTCTCTCACCTCATAATTTCACCCCTTAAGTATCATTCCTTCCCAACAAATCCAACCTATGCCCTCTATCCATGTATAACTGTAAACATATATACACACATTCACATATGTATTCATATAACCATGCACCCTTCTTTTTTTTTTTAATTAAACAAATGCTTTATTAACTTCTGGTTTACATCATTCATTTCCACCAGATTATGAGTTAAATTTTTCCTCCATTTTTTCCCTACCCACCACCCCAGAATAGCAGTCCCACTAGATATCCCCTCATTCAATCTGCTCTCTCCCATATCTTCTCCCATACCCCCTTCGACTTTGCCATTAGGGCAAGGTGAATCTCTGTGCCCCAATGCCTGGACATCTTATGAAACATTTAATTTTAAAGCTTCAATTTTCAGATCCATTCCCTCCCTCCCTTGTCACCCACTCCCTCTGAGAAGATAAGCAATTCAGTACGTGTTGTACATGTATAGCTATGCAAAACATTACCATAGTAGATATATTGTAAAAGACTGCTTATATTTCCCTCTCACCTGTCTCACCTCCCACCTGGTCTGTTCCCTACTTTGATCTTGTCCCTCTTTGATAGTGGGTACTTCCAATCTCCCCTCCCCCCAGAATGCCCTCCCCTCCATCATCCCCCCTCTCATCCTCCTTTCCCCTACTCAGGAGAGTGAGTGAGGGTAAGATATTCCATTTAGTATGTATGTGGTTCTCTCCTTGAGCCAACTTCAATGAGAATATGCTTTTGCCTTTTTGCTTTCCTGTTCTTCCCCTCCCCTGCAACTACTTCCCCTTGCCTCTTCTACATGAGATAGTTTACCCTACCCTGTCTCTCTCCATCTCCTCTTGCCACTTTCCTCTCTCCCCTCTTGACTTCACCTCTTAAGAATCATCCCTTCCTTGGGGCGGCTAGGTGGCACAGCGAGCAGAGCGCTGGGCCTGGAGTCAGAAGGACCTGAGCTCGGATCCGGCCCCAGACACCCAACACACAAACAAAAACCCAGCCATGTGACTGCGGGCAAGTCAACCAACCCCAATTGCCCTCCAAAAAAAAAGAATCATCCCTTCCCATCAAATTCATCCTGTGCCCTCTATCCATGTATACCTGTGAACATATGCCATGTACCCTTCTTCAATTATTTTCATAATGAGAGAGGTTTCATCAAACACAGTTATTGTTTTTCCATTTAGGAATGTAAATAGTCCAACTTTGATAAGTTCCTTTTGATTTGTTTACCTTCTCAAGCATCTCTTGCTTCTTGCTTCTGAATGTCAAATTTTCTATTCAACTCTGGTTTTTTCATCAAGAATGCTTGAAAGTCCTCTATTCCACTGAATGACCATATTTTCCCCTGAAACAAGACACTCAGTTTTGCTGGGTAGGTGACCCTTGGCTTCAATCCCAGCTCTTTTGCCCTCTGGAATATCATATTCCATGCCCTTCAATCCCTCAGTGTAGAAGCTGCCAGGTCCTAGGCTATTCTGATTGTGTTTCCACAATATTGAAATTGTTTCTTCCTGGCTGCTTGTAGTATTTCTCCTTGATCTGGGGATTCTGGAACCTGGCTATAATATTCCTGGGAGTTTTCTTTTTGGGATCTTTTTCAGGAGGTGATTGGTGGTTTCTTTCAACCTCTATTTTGCCCTCTGGGTCTAAAACATCAGGGCAATTTTCTTTGAGAATTTCTTTAAGGATGATTTCTAGGTTCTTTCTTTGATCATGGCTTTCAGGTAGTCCAATAATTTTTAAATTGTCTCTCCTGGATCTATTTTCCAGGTCAGTAGTTTTTCCCATGAGATATTTCACATTGCCTTCTAATCTTTCATTTGTTTGGATCTGCTTAACAGCATCTTGATTTCTCACAAAGTCATTAGCTTCCATTTGCTCCGGTCTAACTCTGAAGGAATGAATCTCCTCAGTGAGCTTTTGAGATTCTTTTTCCATCTGGCAAATTTGACTTTTTAAGGCATTCTTCTCCTCATTGCCTTTCTGAGCCTCTTTTGCCATTTGAGTTAGTCTATTTTTTAAGGTGTTATTTCCTCAGTCAGGCTGTTGAATGTCATTTCATACTTTTCTTGCATCTTTTTCATTTCTCTTCCCAAATTTTCCCCCACTTCTCTTATCTGCTTCTTAAGGTCCTCTATGGCCTGTATCCAGCTTGTATTTTCATTTGGGGCTTTTGGTGCAGGAGTTCTGACCTCACAGTCCTCCTCCATGCTTTGATCCTCTTTGCCCCTAAAATAGGAGTCCAATGTTGAACTTTTCTGTTTATTTTGTTTCATTTGCCTAGGCATGTTGCCACTTAATTACTGGATCTTTTGGGCTTGTTGCCACAGTAGGACTCTGCACCAGAGAGGGGAGCTTCTGCTGAAACGTGGGGTCTTCACAACTTCTGCCAGTTGTGTGGCCTCTGTAAAGCCTCCACCCACTCTGGCAAGTTGGATACCCACCCCAAACTTCCCCCCCAGACCACAATCCAGATCCAGGCAGTTTAAAGCAGGAGCGATTAACCCCCAGACTTATTGCTGGATCTCCCTACAGTTTGCAGACCAGGAGCTAGAGCCACTACTGACACTGCAAAATGGCTTCTGTGCTGCAGTTTCTTCAGCAGCTTTTCATCCCCAGGGGAGGCAGCTGTGTGTTCCCCAAATACTGGTCCCAAAGTCCATAGGGCATTAACCTCTCACTTTGTCTTAGGCATATCTGAGTTGATAATTCTGGAATTGCCACTGCTGCTGCTGTCCCGGGGTTGCTCCAGCCGGCTGCTCGCCTGGCCGCCCTGGGGCTAAAACCGTGGCTCAAGTGGACCTGGGCTTCACTCTCCCGTGCTGTGTGTTGTGCTGCCAGCTCCCAGAGCTCTGTGCTGGTCCTTCCTGCAGGGCTGCTGGGCTGTCCTCAGTGGGAGGTTAACTTCTCTGTGTCGTTCTCTGGGTGCTGGAGCTCCAGAAGTTGTTTAGAGTCCCCTTTTACTTGGTTTGGAGGTGATCTGGCTGTTTCTTTTTTTTTCCTACCCAAAAGAATAAATGTTGGGTTAGAATTTTTTGTCCACTTACTTAATTATGTCCTGTTCTTTATGATTCTATGGGCCATACACTCCGTGGGATTTTCTTGGCAAAGATGCTGCTGTTGTTTGCCATTTAAGTCTCCAATGGATTAAGGCAAATAGAGTTTAAAAACTTTGCCCAGGGCTATACATTAACTAAGTGTCTGAGGACAGATTTGGACTCAGTTCTTCCTGACTCCATACTCAACATTCTATTCACTGAACCATCTAGCTGTCTTTTTGGGCTAGAAAATGTCAAACCAAAGTGAAAAGCTATGATTCCAATGGTGAGTAAGGACACAGTAAGAGAACACCTAGCTGGGTTGAGGGAACTCAAATCACTCTCTCTGATGAATATCATCCTTGTATATGGAGAGTACTTGTGGATGTCAAGACTGAATCCTTATCAGTTATCATTTGGAAGCTTTTATAGAATGCAAGATGTATGGCAGGACTTCCTTTCTATAAAGGAAGATATTAGAATCTGTAAATTATAGGTCAGTTTGTCAATGATTCTTGGAGAAATCTGGTATGTACTATTAAAGAGTTGCTAAGTGAATACTTGACAAAGGAGTGGTAACCACTAAGAACCAGAATGAGTGATTTAACCAAGAACTGGTCATACCACATTAACCATATTTCCTTTTATGCTGGATTACTTAACTGGTAGAGCAGAGACATCAGAGACATGGTAGATAAGTAAATAGCATATTTTGTGTATTTTATGTATATATGTCTATTTCATATGTGTACACATATATGCATGTTTTTGATGACAGAGAGAGAGAGAGAGAGAGAGAGAGAGAGAGAGAGAGAGAGAGAGAGAATGAGAGAGAGAATTTACCTAGATTTTAGTAAAACATCGGATAACATATTTCATGTCATTCTGGTACTAAAGACAGAAAGACATGAAATATATGAGTACGATTAGAATGTCCTCTCTCCCCATCTTTGCCTCCAGGTTTCCCTGGTTCCACATCCTAGACAAATATAAAGCCTCTAAAGCAAATCTTTCCTGATCCCTCTTTATTCTAGGGCCTTTCCCCTGTTGATTATTTCAAATTCACTAGTATATGGCTTGTTTGTACAGAGCTGATGGCATATCTCTACCCCATTAGATTGTGTGATCCTTGAGAACAAGAACTACATTTTATCTCCCTAAAGATAAAATTATTTATTAAATGATTGGTTAACCAACTAATTAAGCAGATTTGAAACTGGTGGGGTGGCTTCATTTAAAGTTCTGTCAGTTGTTCATTATCAACTTGGCAGGAAGTCTCCATTTGAATCCATTTATTTTGGCTTGTGCTGACTCATTTTTTCATTAATTACTTGAGTAAAAACATAGCTTAAATGCTTATCAAACTTGTAGATATTACAAAACTGGGACGGGTATCTAAAATACTGGATAATGGAGACAGGATCAGAAAAGATTTTGACAAAAAAGAATGTTGTGATGAATCATTGAAAATGACATTTAATAAATATAAACTGTCAGAAGCAAACAGAGATGGGTTGAGGTCTGATATTCAAGTAAAAAAGAGATTCTTTAAGTTTTGCTCCCGAAAAATAATTTAAACCCAAGCAATTTACTAAGGACAGGCTGCAGAGAAGTTGTTGATCTGCATTGGTAGAGAGATCTCCTTATTGAAAGTTCCCCAGATCAACTCAATCATATCTGGATGTAATCACACATAGTCTAAATCTTGGGTTAAAAACAAACAAACAAAAACTTCACAAGTGCCAGATGAGTGTGAAATTTGTTTGGAAAAATTTTAGTGAAGTGCAATCTCTCTTTTTTTTTTAAACAATTGGGGTTAAGTAACTTGTTCAAGGTTACATGTCCAGTCATTATTTATGTGTGGGTGCTCATTTTCTGAGGCTGAGACTGATCCCGAGTCATCCCGATGCCAGGGCCTGGAGCTCTTACTCACTGTGCCACCTAGCCGCCCCTAAAGTGCAACCTTAATATTAGTCAACAGTATTTTATTATAGGCCCAAAACCTAATGTGATTTTGAGCTTCATTGAGAGAGGTAGAGCCTCTAGGAACAAGGAAGAGGGAGTCGCACTGTGTCCTGTTGGTTAGACTCTCTGGAGTATTATGTTCATTTCTGTACATCACAGTTGAGGAAGGATATTTATTATGGTGTAAATATCTACTATGGTTTCCCTTCATTCCACTTCAACATTTATTAGGCACCCCCCCCCCAAATAAAAAAAGGCAACAAAGCTAGTACTTGATTATTTCAGGGATAGGGCAAAGTTCAAATAGTGTCTCTGGCTTCCAGGAGGTTGCTTATCATGTTGACAAAGATTCTCGTTCACCGAAAGGTATGAAAAGGCCCACTCTTTTGGGAACTGGAGACCTTAAGATTTGTTGCATGACCCAAGACCTCCTGAGTCACCAGACACTGCCTTTCCAACTAGACAAAGGGACCTTCATCAGCCAAGGTAATTGCTTTTGTTTGAATATCCTATGTCCAAGCTAAGTAAACCTCTATTTGTCAAGTGTTCAATTACTTAGTAATTGAACCATTTCCTCTTAGTCTTCCTGTCATCCATCCAGGAACCAAAGTTTACAACTAAGATATGCCATATTCCTCACTGTTATCCTACTCCCCTTATCCCATATCCAATCTGTTGTCAAGTCATATCAGTTCTACCCTTGCAGTGTCTCTCATATATGCCCCTTCTCTCTTCTGAAACTGTCACTACCATGATGTGGAAACTTATCTCCTTATGCATGTACTATTGCAATATTGCTTGGTCTCCCTGATTCACATTTCTCCCCACTCCATCCTCTTTCTTGTTCACTTAGCTATTAAAGTTGTATTCCTAGCAGTGTGAGGTCCTGAGTTAGTCCTACAGCTATCAGTATTGATAATATGGAGAGATCTAGAATGTTGCTACTCTCTAGAATAGTGAAGGACCTTAAATCTGTACCACATAAAGATTGAGGAACTGGAATTATTTAGATGAGGAGCAAAATTGGTCCTCATCTTTATCTCTTTGAGTACTCAAGAATTGTCATGTGAAAGAAGGATTAGACATTTTCTTTTAAACTCTACAGAATAGAGGTAGAAGCAATGGATAGATTACAAAAAAGCAAACAGAGGAAGAAGGTAGCACACTAAAATTTTAGAGCTGTACAGCATTGCAGAAGGGGTGTTGGAAGGAGGTTGTGGGTTTTCCCTCATTTCAAGTCTTTAAGAAAAAAATGTATAATTGCTTGTGGGTATGCTATTATGGAAATTATTTTTCAGTTATGGATTGAATAAGTTGGTTGCCAAGATGCCTTCTGACTGTCAAATTCCTTAATTTTGTGATTTATGTCCCAGTTGATATTAGTTATCATGGGGTCATCAAAATTATCTTGTGTTTCTCAGGGAATAATCTTAGAATACATCTAGCCTATACCTTATTGGAATACCTTTAAAGCTGTATTTATTTCTATTGAATCAAATTGTTTTTTATTATCAACACACATTAAGTAAAGTTGGTTCTTCTTTGCACATTTCTGTCTATTATACGACTCTAAAGTTGTGATATGCTATAGAATTTATTTTTGTGAAACCTGTTTTTTCCCTCTGTGTTCCTTGGCTCACAAGGAGTTCTTTTTGCCTAGCTTTGTTTCACCAGTACCTGGAACAAAGTAGGTGTTAAATAAATCCTTGACTTTTATCAAGGTCATTCTCAATATTATATAAATTATTCTTATAAAGATTTTATTTAAATGAGGAAATAAGTGTATGTGTCAGAAATTTTTGAAATTATCATAATTCCTCCTTTTGATGATAATGATACCTTTGATTTCTATAGTTTCACCCCTTTCAGTTATTTGGAGGACCATTAATCAACCCCAAATTTTGTTATTTATGGGCCTTTTGTGTATCCTTAGTCTGATTCACTTGCTCTTCCCATCTTTCTTTTCATTAGTGAAATTTCTGCTGCTTCATGTAGCATGCCAGATATTTTGGTGTCCAACTATGATGGTTCCATTGTCATTGATGGAAAAAAAAAGTTTATTATGGGAGCCTTTATTGACTTCTTTAATTTTTTTCATCTTTTCTTTGTCCCTCCTAACTCTTTCAACATTCAATGATCTTAAAATGACCTCATTTAACTGGGTCTCATGCCGAGTCTTCTTTAAATTTGTTTTATTCCTAGCTCTTTTAGGAGGTATTAATCTTCATCTTAATCTTCCACAATCATTTCTTTGTTATCAATAGATCAGTCAATAACATTTATTAACCATATACTATATGCCAAATACAGTACTAAGTACTGAAGATAAAACAGAAAACAAAAGACAAACTCTGCTTTCAAGGATCCCACAGTCCAATGGGGGAGATAACATGAAAACAGCTATGCACAGAAAAGGTATATACAGGATGAACAGGAGGTAATCAAGAGATTAGAATTAAGGCAGATTGCAAAGCGATTCTTATAGAAGGGGGGATTTAAGTTGGGGCTAGAATGAAGCCAAGGATGACAGGAGGCCAATAGGATGAGTGGGAAAATCCTACCCTTGAGAGACAGCCAGTAAAATGCCTGAAGTCTGAAGATGGAGAGTGTGTTCTGCAAGGAACATCAAGGATGCCAATGTCAATGAATAGTAGAATATGTGGCGGGTGCGAGGTTTAAGAATACTAGCAAGGTAGGGGAGACAGGTTATAAAGGACTTTGAACACAAAGGAGGTTTTATGTTTGACTCTAGAGGAGATAGAAAACTGCTAGAATTTATTAATCATGGGGATGCCATGATCAGATGATTTTAGATCTGAGTTTGTATTCTAAACCAGTGTTGCTCCTGCTTCTTTTGATGTCTTTATTCAGGTTGTTGGCTACATTGGTTAAACTTCTGCAGAAAATGGTAATAACCCCATGTCAATAGCTGTTTCTATATTCATTTCTTCCCCTCTCCATAATTAAAGTAAATCTTGTTAGTATTGCATTGATTAGATACCCTGTCTTCTAGTTTTTATAGTTTCTTCTAATTTCATATTTATTTTGATCAGTTAGTGCTCTGACTGTAAAAAGTTGATTGGGAAGCTATCAATAGTATATAGGTAGGTACTCAGGCTTTTCCTTTTAAGGAATATATATTTAAAAATTATTCTCCACTGTGTTCTAAATATACCACCAATATTATGAGCAATAGTTTTTGAATTGGGCTCATATTATCTATATTGATTTTTTATTAATGTTTACTTTTGATGGCTTAAAAGGTTTGAATTAGTGAGATACTTTAATACCCATTGAGTTTTTGATATCCTTGGTATTTTAAGTTGAGTACTTCTGTCTAATGTTGTAAAAAAAATAAACAATAGGCAAATACTTAATGTCTTTTCTAGTGGAGGCTGACTTTTCTGAAAATTCAGTTAAGTATCCTAAAGGTTTGCTTATATTTATTCTAATGTGTTTGGTCTGGAGACCGAGTCTAATGTCTCCTTATTTCAGAGAACTACAGCTCCACTGAAGTTTTTTCTACTCAAAAGTGGACAGGAAGGCTCCCACAAAAGCTCATTTGGGAGCCTTCCAGTCATCTTTGTTTAAACTGAGTGGAAAATAGTGTGAAGAGTTTCCTTGCAAAATCTGAATAGCACTTTTTTTTTGTTAGACTTTTGCTCAGAAAGCATGACATGTCTATTTCAAGAAAAAAAAATATATATGTTATGTAGTTTTTTTTAAGAGTGTAAGAGAGTTCAAATTAAATTATTGTTAGTCTAACTCTTTCCCAAGGAGAAGAAAGGTTAGAATAAATGGCAAATGTGTGGTGAATTTGTAAGGGGCAGAAAGTTTCCATTTCTAGGCATATGTGTTATAACTCTCTGTTAAATGGTAGTATGTGTGTGGTTCCATGTAGCATTTCCAATACAGGAGTAAAAGTACAGAATGGAAAAGGTACAGTGCAGTGAAGGCCAAAATGAACACATTTCTGACACTATTATCTCATGAGGCTTGGGAATACCTACCCCATATCTGGCACCAAACATATGTTTTATAATTATATAAGGGGGATGAATAAATGGAATCATTGATTAATTAAATAAGTTCCTTGATCAACCTGACAGTATTAGAAAGTAAATCTTTATCTGGAACTATATCAAGTATGCCTTCATATGGAAAGGATGATTGTGTTTCCACTTACTTCTCCACTTGAGAAGACATAGAGATCCTGATCTCATTACTGGGTCTGTCACTAATATAATTAGCTATCTGAGACTTCAGAAGATGATGTCATATCAGAGAAACCATTTCTCTTGATGACCTGGAAAAGTGACTTGACAATCTAACTCATTATACCATGAAGTGGAGTCAATAAGAGCTAGCTTAGCTTAAACTGGATCCTCTGATATATATATATATATATTTGTATAACGACCTTGAGTAAGTCATAACCTTCTGGTGTCATATGCAACTCTTTAATACAGGGTTTCTTAACCATTTTTTGTAACAGATCTTTTTTGCAAGACAAAATGGAAATGCTTTCAGCAAATGTCAAGAGAGTACTATTTTCCTTTATTATTTTGCTATTATTGTTTATTTTCTCTGTATTAATTTTTCTTTGTTGATTTTTTGGCTTGATATGATCCCTTATAAGAAACATTGTAGGTGGGAATATTTTTTTTTATTTTATATAATTATGTATTGGGGTTTGAATATAATACCCAGATCCATTAAATATGGGAGGTCAGAGTTCTCACAAAATACTCAATTTTGAGAAATCTAAAAACTCTCAATTTTGGAAATGCCTAACAATATTTTGCAACTTACTTTACCCTAAGGTAGATTTTTAAGCATAAGACACTTCTGGGAGCCTTCCCAAGACCTATCTATTAATGGGGATATGGATTACTATGCACCAAAGTTTGATTTCCTGTAACAACAACAACAAATTAATCGAGTAGTGTGTGTGTGTGTGTGTGTGTGTGTGTGTGTGTGTGTATGTGTGTGTGTGTGTGTGTGTGTGTGTATACATTCATCCAGGAAGGAAGTGATTGCTTAGAATTAAAAACTATCATTTTTTCCCTTTAAGGTAAAGCAATGTCATTTAAGAACTAGAGTTTTGACTTGGCTTCCCATGAGTGAAAGGTAGAATTAAGCAGGAGAGTCCATGATCAGTTTTATGATGTCCATTGTTAACTTGATGAAATTTCAGGATGTGAACCTTTATTTGGAGGTATCTTAAGTGCACTGCCACATGGAGAGTATGGCCTTGTTTACTCCTCCCTTTGTGGTCACCAGTGATTAGAAATACTTTGAAGATGGCCAGAATTCATGAGAATGGACTCTTCTCAGAGGAGCATCCGTCTTCATGGTAATCTAACCAGGAGAGGGTATTTTCTTCTTATGGGAAGAAAATTATTGGTCCTTCTTAGCATTCAGAACCAACTAGGTTTTGCTGCCACAAGTCTTGGTCACTAGGGTGTGGAATATAACCTTTCTTATCATCATTGAAGCATGGACAATTTCTTTCACACTACATATAGGAGTCTACCATCCTGAGAACCACCGAGAATATTATATCAGATGCAATCCTTGTCATCAGGAGTTCTATTTTCTTTTATCAGAGACCTAGTTAGAAAGTCCACATTCTCTTTGGGAAGGCATCTATCAAGTATGGCAAAACAAAGGCCTTTAACCTCATGAAGTTGACTGGGAACCAAATAAACTTGATTAGTGACACTCTTATGACCTCTCTTTCCATGCACAAGAGACCAAATCAAAGCTTAGTTCTTAATTGACATCTTCCCCAGCCCTCACCCCAGCCCCCTCCCCCACCTTAACTTTAGGGGGAAAATGTCCCCTGAGCATTGTTTCTCAGTCATTTTAAGACTGGTGGCAATAACTTTTTGGGCCCAGATTTAGTTAGCTAAATATAGAGAGATATAAAGAAAGTCAGATAGTAGGAACTCAGCTGTGCTATTTGCTCTTCTTTGGGTTTAGAAAGTAAAATTTCTTCCCTTAAATTGCTGTTAACAAACATGTGGATATGGTAAATGAATCCTCTCCATCTTGGCCCCCAACTTCATCTCAGGGATATTTGTAGAGCTTTACTTGGCCTGACATTAAAGCAAATGTTAATGGTCAGCAGTCTATAGGAAGTTCTATTATATGTAAGCTATAGCTACTGATACAGGTATAAAGGGAATTTTCTAGGTGGCTGCCCACCCTATGAATATATACAGTTATCTCTAGTTGTCTTTCTTTACACCCTCTGGCTTCATTTGCCCTATTGGTCCTTCTTAGCATTCAGAACCAACTAGGTTTTGCTGCCACAAATCTTGGTCACTAGGGTGTGCAATATAACCTTTCTTATCACCATTGAAGCATGGACAATTTATTTTACACTACATCCAACAAAGACAAGGTTGCATTTTTTCCTTTAAAATATTTAGATTTAAAAGAATTTATTTTCTCTCCCACTGTCTCCTTCTAGTTGGCTTCCCTACACTTCAATCTTTTGTACTGATTCATCTTTAATATTTTCCTGAATTGTTTATGACTGCTTACCCCTGGGAAGTCTTACCCTCATACCCCAAACATTAGTGTTTAGTTTTTCTGAAGCATATTCATTAGTCAGTAATGGCAAATGCTACCATTTGGGGGTAAGAAAACATTTCATATATTCTTTTAGGTTTGTGTCTGGGCCTGGTGAGAAGGAACATAATCTTGATAGCAGATCAGCAGATAGCATTTTTTTCTTAGACCTATTTGTATTGTCATTATCATCTAGTTCCTGGACTATAATAGGTACATAGTAGCCTAACCCACAAACATTCATTGGTTAACTGACTAATCACTAGACATTGGGAGTACAGATAAGTATAAACTGGTAGGTTGTACTAAGTTGGGAAGACTTTAAGTATAAACATGACAACGAACTATATGTGTTCAGATAGTGCACTATATGTGATAACCAACCTAACTCACTTCAGAGAATGTCATTGCACAAGGTTTTCTACTATGTAGTGAGCTATTTTAGCCATAATAAACAAAAAAAGCCAACTGCTAAGTTGGGAAGGATAGTTTACATCATCAATAAAATAACTGATCTTTGAAGTGTTGAAATATTAATTGGTTGAAAAAAGTACCAATATGCCTCAGTGGTTAGAAGACCAACTTTTAAGTTAGGAAGACCCAGGTTCAGGTCTTACCTCTGGCACTAATTGATTTATACTATGGGAAAGTCTTTTAACCTCTCAGTTTCATAGCAATTCTCTAATGCCATAAGTCAATGGTCTTTAATGTGAGCTGTGCCCAAGAAAATCAGTGTGAGTGAGGGAAGAAATTGCTCAAACGTACATTTGTCTTTGTTTTATCTAATATTTGATATATAGATTAGTCTCTATAATGTAGACTGATAGTTTGACTCAATATGTATATCAAAAGATCACATTTGCTGTGTAATGTGTCCTAAGGGAAAAGTGAGAGTTCTACAATATGTTTATGGAGGGATGGGAGTGGGCAGGGTTAATGGTGGCAGCTTAGTTTAGTCATTCAATTTTTGGCATATTATACCTTATTGAAGTTTACATATGCCTGTTTAAGTTGACATATAGATGGTTAATAGGGAAATATGTTTTGCATGACTTCCCAAGTACAATTAATATCCTATTGCTTGCCTTCTCTATGGGTGGGGGAAGGGAGGATGGGAGGAAGAGAATTCGGAGCTCATTTTTTTAAAGTTTAAATAAATAAGAAATTAAAAAAATTGCTGTGTAGATCATGTTATCTAGCTTAAAGTAATCAAGCTATCAGAAAATAGATAAATGGTTTTAAGATTCCTGCAATTAAAGTGTGAGTTGAAGATAATACCAAAAATGTGAATATAAGTAAGCAAGAAGAAAATGTGAGTTGACATTTCTCTTACTCTTTGTATTTGCTTTTCATCAGTTATATTATGAGGCAAAAATAATGATGACCTAATTCTCTCCAGCAAAAGTCAGCCCAAAGTGTTAAAAATGATCAAGAAGTTGATCTAGAATATGGAATTCCTCTTATTAATCATGAACTATGCCTAGCCTGATGTACTGGATAGGTAAGGTGTTACTCTTGAAGTCAGGATGGCTTGGCTTAAAATCTCATCTCTGAAATGTTAGTCTTCCTTCTGAGCTTATATGGCTAAGTTAATTTGAGTCAAGCCAGAACCTGGAGTTAAATAGAGTAAAAGCAAATGTAACTCATGTTCCACTTCTCTGTGGATTCAAATGGATTGTGATTTAAATCTGGATGGGACTTTGGATCAAAACGACACACATTTGATGCTTCTTACTTTGAGAGGATTTCTCAAGTCATTCATGTTGAGATACTCAGTTGCCTCTTATACTGACAAAACCAAGACAAAAGGGATATCTGAATAAGTAACACTTTTAATTGGGATGGAAACAAAAAGTAAAGTAACATGTAAACAACCAAACACCTTCCCAAAGGAGTACCCCATTTTCTCCCAGTTGAAATATTTTCCCTCTATACTCATGCCTGTAGAATGGAGCAGGCTTTGAAGTTGAATACAGATAGCCTTGTTGGGATTGTTTAAGTTCAGGGTTGCAGGGCCACTTACTTTTTCATCCCACATCTACATGCAGTTCCTCGCTTTGTTGGTCTCATGAACTTCTCCATTCCCTGACTGTGACTACTGCCATCCTGCCCTGTTTCACTTTTTGTATTCATGCTCACAAACACAAAGCATGGGCTATCATGTTTCTTATTCCTCCAGCAATTACTCCTTTGTGATGAAATCCCACTGTGCTGTAGGTATTCAATCTCATGGGAAATGGAGGCCTAGGAACTTTTTCATCATGCTCTGGGACCAGTGATTCTGGAAAATGTCATTCTTAATTGGATGTACCTGTTGCACAGACAATGAAGACAAAGAAACAATAAAAAATTGGAATACCACTACTAGGCTGTGGTCACAAACTTCCTAAAGTCAGAGCTGAAAGGTTCTTCAGAGGCCATCTAGACTAATATGTTACCTGATCAGGAATCAATCAATACTCTCTACACAATCACTTTCAAGTGTTCTGATAACCTCTGCTTGAAGCACTTCTGGTGGGAGTAGCATCATTCTCCAAAGCAGTACATTTGACAAAATTAGAATTCTTAGGAAGGTGGCTCATGTTGTCTTAATCTTCCACCAGTTGCTCCTTGTTCTGGTTTTTGGAGACAAGCAGATCCAGCTTGACTCCTCTTCCACAGTTCTTTAATACTGATATCATATGTCCCCTAAATCTTCCATAGATAGACTGTTAAATATATTAAATATGCTAAAACCCCCAGTTTCTTCAATCAGCCAGAGATCAGTATCTGGAATAAAGGAAAAATAGCAAATGGTAACTGGGTCATGAATCTAACAGATTCAAATCAGTCCTAGAATTAGGGATAATGTCACATATTAGACTCAGAATATGAGATAGGGTAGATCTAAGGGGGCAAATAACCAGTAGAAAGAAAACTAAATTTAATGGTATCTTCTCTGAACTTGAGTCTGAAGCAGCAAATTTAGAAAAGGCTATATTTAAATCCCACCTTTGCTAATTAATTAGACAAACTTGCAAAAGTCACATCAACTCCTTGGGCCTCAATTTGCTTAGCTATAAAATGAGATGGCTGCCCTTTATGGTGTCTGCTGCTGCTAAATTCTCTGATCCTTTGCATTTTGCATTTAATTCCTGCTTTCTCACATTACTGACTTCACTATAAGGTACAGAAGCCATCCTCCTGCCTTTCTGATTAAATTTAGCCCCATTTTTGAGTCTTCTCAGTAAGGTGCTTCTTTCTAGACCCAAAAGATAATAGGTCAATAGGCCCATCCATTCCTTCCTTTAACCATATTCCCTCCTAGTGGTGGTACTTTGAATCAGCCCATTCATAGATTCCTTGGACCCTCTTTTCTTTTGGGAAAGAATTCCATGTACGAGACAAGAAGGGACCTGGCAACTATCAACCAGTAAGATCTCTATGATTTGCTATCACTGCCTTTAGCTGTTATTGAGGGGGGGTACCATAGGGCTAGGCAAAAGTTGTGTGTTTCTTCTATGTTTTGGAAGAGGACCATGGTATCAGGGAAATGATAACATGACTTGCAGTTGACTTGGATTTGAGTGAGGGAGGGATGTGCAAGGTCACCAACCTCACTTTCTCTTCCAGAGTATCTGGATCCAGGGAACTGATATTCATCTGGATAACTGACAAGGACCCAGGATGCAATGGGAGATCATGGTCCTTTTAGGCTAAGGCCTTTTCAGGTACTCACTTAGAATGAGGTAATGCCCACTCGGTGAATAGGCGTCTTTAAGAAGTGAGTTAAGAGGGGTGGGGCCAAGATGGCTGAGTAGAAACAGCATTTCCAAGGTGCTCTGACTGTAAAATGTATAACCTTTGTAAAGCACTTGGCAAAATTTAAAATTGCCAAGTAAATGCCAGTTATTATTCTAATACTAAATGTTATGTACTATATATTGTAATACTAATCCTGCTAGATCTTTCTCCAATGATCTATTGCCTAGCCATAGCCTCTCCTCATAAAATGTTTGCTAATAATACATTGTTTGCGATGCAAACATGGTAAATGCGCGTTTATTCTTAACCCAAGGTAGGGTTTTGCATTTATTTCTTTTATAGGACCAGAACATCTAGGGTTGGAAGGACCCCGGAGACCCCCTTCTTTTTCAGAGGGGGACACTGAGGCAGAGGGGGGGCAGACAGACCACTTGCGGCCCTGAGTCTGGAGCCCCAGCACCCACAGAACGACACAGAGAAGCTAACCTCCTGCTGAGGACAGCCCAGCAGCCCTGCAGGAAGGACCATCACAGCTCTCTGAGAGCAGGCAGCACAGTGTGCTGGGAACTGACAGTGCAGCACTCTGGGAGCTGAGCCCAGGCCCTCGGGAGCCGTGGTTTTAGCCCTAAGGCGGCTGGGCCAGCAGCCAGCTGGAGGGACCCCAGAACACCAGCAGCTGTGGTGATTCCAGAATTATAAGCACAGATATGCCTAGGACAAAGTGAGAGGTTAGTGCCCTATGGACTTTGGGACCAGTATTTGGGGAAGATGTGGCTTCCTCCCCTGGGGGCTAGAAGCCGCTGAGGAGACACGCCATTTTGTAGTTTTCAGAGGCAGCTCCAGCTCCTGGCCTGTGAACTGTAGGGAGATCCAGTGATAAGTCTTGGGGGTTAATCATTCTTGCTTTAACCTGCTTGAATCTAGATTGTGATCTTGGGGAGAGGCCTGGGGAGGGTATCCAATTTGCCAGAGTGGGTGGAGGCTTTACAGAGGCCACCCAACTTCTGGAAGTTGTGAAGATCCCAAGTTTGAGACAGAAGCTCTCCTGTCTGGTGGCAGAGTCCTACTGTGGCAACAAGACCCAAAATCAAGTAATTAAGTGGCAATATGCCCAGGCAAAGGAAACAAAATAAACAGAAAGATGCAACTTTAGACTCCTATTTTTGGGGCAAAGAGGATCAAAGTGTGGAACAGGAAGAGGACTGTGAGGTCAGAAATCCTGCACCAAAAGCCCCAAATGAAAATAGAAGCTGGCTACAGGCCATAGAGGACCTTAAGAAGCAGATAAGAGAAGTGGGGGAAAATTGGGAAGAGAAATGAGAAAGATGCAAGAAAAGTATGAAATGACAGTCAGCACCCTGACTGAGGAAAACAACACCTTAAAAATAGACTAACTCAAAAGGCAAAAGAGGCCCAGAAAGGCAATGAGGAGAAGAATGCCTTAAAAAGCCTAATTTGCCAGATGGAAAAAGAATTTCAAAAGCTCACTGAGGAGAATCACTCCTTCAGAATTAGACTGGAGCAAATGGAAGCTAGTGACTTTATGAGAAATCAAGATGCTGTTAAACAGATCCAAACAAATGAAAGAATAGAAGGCAATGTGTAATATCTCATGGGAAAAACCACTGACCTGGAAAATAGATCCAGGAGAGATAATTTAAAAATTTTTGGACTACCTGAAAGCCATGATCAAAGAAAGAACCTAGAAATTATCCTTCAAGAAATTCTGAAGGAAAATTGCCCTGATGTTTTAGAACCAGAGGGCAAAACAGAGGTTGAAAGAATCTACCAATCGCCTCCTGAAAAGGATCCCAAAAAGAAAGCTCCTAGGAATATTATAGCCAGGTTCCAGAACTCCCAGATCAAGGAGAAAATACTCCAAGCAGCCAGAAAGAAACAATTTCAATATTGTGGAAACACAATCAGAATAGCCCAGGACCTGGCAGCTTCTACACTGAGGGATCGAAGGGCATGGAATATCATATTCCAGAGGGCAAAGGAGCTGGGACTGAACCCAAGGGTCACCTACCCAGCAAAACTGAGTATCTTGTTTCAGGGGAAAATATGGTCATTCAGTGGAATAGAGGACTTTCAAGCATTCTTGAGGAAAAAAACCAGAGTTGAATAGAAAATTTGACATTCAGACACAAGAAGCAAGAGATGCTTGAGAAGGTAATCAGGGAAAAAAAATCAAAAGGAACTTATCAAAGTTGAACTATTAACATTTCTACATGGAAAAAACAATAACTGTGTCGGATGAAGAGATAAGATGTTCAGGCATTGGGGCTCAAGAGATTCACCTTGCCCTAATGGCAAAACCGAAGCAGGTATGGGAGAAAATATGGGAGAGAGCAGATTAGATGAGGGCATATCTAGTGGGACTGCTATTCTGGGGTGGTGGGTAGGGAAAAAATGGGGAAAAATTGTAACTCAAAATCTCGTGGATATGAATGATGTAAACCAGAAGTTAATAAAGCATTTGTTAAACAAAAAAAAGATAAAAAAGAAACAATTTAGAATATAGTTTAAAACAGTCTTTATAATCCCTGTTTAATGGATTTTAGTACCTTAGGCAGTACAATGCTGTAAAATGATTAAAATGTGCCCTGTCTCTTTGTAATCAATAAAACTTCCCACTCTAAGCTGAAAAAAAAGAAGTGAGTTAAGAGCCCCTTAAGTAGTGAAAGAAAAAGGTGCCAAAACAAGGTAGGGATATTCAGGAAAACAAATTATAAAGAACAAATTTGGCCACAAAGAAGAGATGTTAAAAGGTTCTTTTCCCTCATCTTTTGTAGATAAGGGGCCGTGACTGTGTAGCTTTGTATGTTGCATTTTTTTTGATGTATTGATTGCTTTGACAGAAATTTTTTTTCTATTCTTGCTCTTTTTCTTTTAAAAAATGTTTTTTGTTGTTGTTGCTGTTGTAAGGACTATCTGAGTGGGAGGTATAATGATAATAGGATTTAAAGATTCCCTTCTATTGACTTGGTTTTCAGGTTGAGTGTTAAAGCCCAGAGCTAGTGAATCCCACTTGTGGATGGACTTGTTGATGTGAAGAGAGGGGGCTGAACTGGGTAGAGCTGGTGCCATGGGTGGAGAGGCCCAAGAAGAGAGAGGCCAGAAGAACTTCTGGGAGCCAGCATCTGGAAGCTGCTGCTACTGCTGGAGAGAGAGAAATGAGAACTGAGGACTGAACTAGGAAGAAGCATGGCTGGGGTGCCAGTATTTGTTCTGTCTGTTATGATGTTACTTTGCCAGATTTGTCTTCTGGTAAAGGACAGTGCTGTTGTTACAGAGGTCCTGGAACCTTGTTATTGGTTCAGAAGCCCAAAAGGAGGATTTTCTTGTTGTGTGTTTACAGAAATCCTGAAGGAGGTTCTTGCTGATGTTTTCAGGCGTCCTGAGACTGTTTTGCAGGCATAGAGTGAATTGATGAGGACCCTGGCAATGTATATTGTGGCTTTGTTAAGCTTTGTCTTCCCAGGAGCATAGATTGCTGAGAATTTGCTTTGGGTCAAGATGAAGAAAAGACCTCTCCTTGGGTATTGAATGCTGCAATGATATTCTAACCTTGTTGTGGCTTAGGGGTAGATGGCCTTTGGGCTCTCTCCTGCCCCTTTGAGAGGGTGCTTGGTGGTGAAGGATGATATCATAATTCAGTTATGATCCAAGGGTGAAAAACTTTTGACTTTTATATTTTGTGACCAAATGAAAGTACTATTTTGTGATTGGAAACTAATCTCCAATTCAACAGAGAGAAGAATTTGTGATTGACTAAATGAATGTACTGCCCAGGGTTGGAGTAATTCAGAACTTACTAGATGACTGAATTACCCTGTATTTTTTTCTTGATTTTCTGTGAATCTTTTGTCTTAATCTGTCACGGAATAAATGGAGATTGCTATGCTTGTAATCCGAACCTGGAAGTTGCTTGTGTTACAGGAGGAAGGTAGGATACAGTGTGTGTGTATGTGTGTGTGTGTGTGTGTGTGTGTGTGTGTGTGTGTGTGTGTGTGTGTGTGATTTTGTCAATGGAAAAACAAGGCACATCAAAGACTCACTAAAGTAAAAAAGAAAAATCAATTTCAGTTGTGTGGGAGGATAAATTGGAGTGGGGAGATGCATAGCGTAAAGAGACCTATGTATTGTTACATACATTGACTTGTGTAAAGGGAACACAAAATCAGACTTAGACTCATCAATGTATGGAATCACTGTTTATTAATCAACAGCACAACAGCATGCAATTATCTGTTTAGAATTGCAAATATTAGCCATTCTAGCAACAAACAACCTAATTCCTAAAGGTCCTAGTAACCATGTCTTCTCCCAGTGCTCATGATGAGCTGTGTGTATCTCTGTGGTTTTATGCTTTCAAGTCTCCATCAATTAGCACTACTCTTGAGTACATATGAGATGCTCAGATCTCTGAGTGTGAGTGAAGAGAATGCAGCAGTCAGTCAATCAATAAACATTTTTTAAGCACCTACTATATGCCTGGCATGATGCTAAATGTTAGGGATACAAAAAAAGACAAAAAATAGTCACTGCCCTGAAGGAGCTCAACATTTAAGAGTCAGTTGTGGTGATAACTTCTTGTTTACCAGATGTGAGAGATATATTTGTCATTAAGGCCCACATTCTTCATAAATGCTTATGTTATTATAGAAAAAATAACTTATACAATCACTACTTGATAACAAAATGGAGGCTTAAAGGAGAATGGACTTGCTCAAGCTAAATTATCATATTCCTACTATAGAGGCTAATGCAATAGTCCAGGAAAGAGATTGTAAGGCCTAACCTAGTGTGGTGCCTGAGGGAAGTAACATATGAGTAAAGATGAGGGGATATATCTAGGAGACATATTTGAGAGATGTAATGATGTTAGCAATGGAAAGGCCATAAATTAGATGTACCTGATGAATGTGAATGAGGAATCAAGCAAGATACCAAGTTTTCAGGCATCAGTGCCTGTGAAGATGGGCTTGCCTTGATGATAATAGGGAAAATTGGGAAAGAGTATGTTTTTTGAGGGGAATGAATTTTTGGATGTGCAGAATGTGGTGTGCCTACAGGACATTCAACTTGAGAAGTTCAACAAGCAGTTAGAGATATTCAACTGGAAATTAGTAAATGCTTGTTGGTTTGATTTGACTTGACTCCCCTCTGCCTTATCTCATCTCTCTCATTCCTGTCTCTGAGGAAGAGGTAGCCCTTTTCCTTGCCAAGGCCAACACTCTTACTTGCACTGCTGATCTCTCTCATCCATCTTCTCCCTGACTTCCAACCTCACTCCTATCATTAAGCTCATACCTAGTTCCTTCCCTGTTGCCTGACAATCTTGTGTCTCTCTATCTTAAAAACAAAGCAAAACAAACACCCTCACTTTCATCTTTCTCCTCTGAATTCAACTCCTGATAGCTGCCAACCTGGGGTACCTCTGCTTCCTCTCTTTTAACCCTCTGCAACCTGGCTTCTGATCTTATCATTCACCTAAAACTGCTAACACTCTTAGAACTACAGAACATCTTTTAATTTTCAAATAAAAGGCGCCCTCCTATCATCCTTCTTGTATTTGTTTCAGCATTTGTATGCTCTCTCCTCTTGAGGTTATCATGACTGTTCTTTCTTACTTTTCCTCCTATTGCTCCGACTGTTCCTTCTCAGTCTCCTTTGTTGGGGTCTAATCTATTTAATTAAACAGTTTCAGCTGGGCAGCTAGGTCGCATAGTAGATAGAGTGCCAGGCCTGGAGTCAAAAATATTCATCTGTGGGCGGAGCCAAGATGGTGGAGTAGAAACAACATGTCCAAGGTGCTCTCCCCACCCCAGATCACTTCCAAACCATGTAAAAGGGGACTCTTAACAACTTCTGGAGCCCCAGCACCCACAGAACGACACAGAGAAGCTAACCTCCCACTGAGGACAGCCCAGCAGCCCTGCAGGGAGCGGCCAGCCCAGCGCTCTGGGAGCCCACAGCACAGCATGCTGGGAACTGATAGCGCAGTGCTCTGGGAGCCGTGGCCCAGGCCCATGTGAGCCGCAGTTTTAGCCCAAAGGGGGGCCGAGCAGCAGCCAGCCAAAGGGACCCCAGAACACCAGTAGCTGAGGAGAATCCAGAATTATCAACACAGACATGCTTAAGACAAAGTGAGAGGCTACTGCCCTATGGACTTTGGGACAAGTATTTGGGGAATGCATTGGCTTCCTCCCCTGGGGGTAGAAGCCACTCAGGAGACACACCATTTTGCAGTTTCAGTGGCAGTTCCAGCTCCTGGCCTGCAAACTGTGGGGAGACCCAGTGATCAGCCTTGGAGGTTAATCGCTCTTGCTTCAACCTGCTTGGATCTGGATTGTGATCTGGGGTGGGGGGGGTCTGGGGTGGGCATCCAACCTGCCAGAACCCGAAGTTGTGAAGACCCCAACATTCGGGACGGAAGTTCCCCTGTCTGGTGGCAGAGTCCTACTGTGGCAAAAAGCCCACAAGTAAAAAGTGGGAACATGCCGAGGCAAAGGAAACAAAACAGAAACACACAACATCAGACTCCTATTTTGGGGGCAAAGAGGACGGGAGCATGGAACAGGAGGAGGACAGTGAGGTCAGAAATGCTGCTCCAGAAGCCCCAAAGGAAAATATGAGCGGGTTACAGGCCATAGAGGACTTTAAGAAGGACTTTAAAAATCAAATAAGAGAAGTGGAGGAAAATTGGGAAGAGAAATGAGAAGGATGCAAGAAAAGTATGAAATGAGGGTCAACAGCCTGAATGAGGAAAAATAACACCTTAAAAAATAGACTGGCAAAGGAGGCCCAAAAGGTCAATGAGGAGAAGAATGCCTTAAAAAGCCAAATTTGCCAGATGGAAAAAGAATCTCAAAAGCTCACTGAGGAGATTCATTCCTTCAGAGTTAGACTGGAGCAAATGGAAGCTAATGATTTTATGAGAAATCAAGATGTATTAAACAGATCCAAATAAATGGAAGAATAGAAGACAAGTGAAATATCTCATGGGAAAAACCACTGACCTGGAAAATAGATCCAGGATAGACAATTTAAAAATTATTAGACCACCTAAAAGCCATGATCAAAGAAAGAACCTAGAAATCACCCTTCAAGAAATTCTCAAGGGAATTTGCCCTGATGTTTTAGACACAGAGGGAAAAATAGAGGTTGAAAGAATCCACAGATTACCTCCTGAAAAAGGCCCTAAAAAGAAAACTCCCAGGAATATATTATAGCCAGGTTCCAGAATTCCCAGATCAAAGAGAAAATACTACAAGCAGCCAGGAAGAAACAATTTCAGTACTGTGGAAACACAATCAGAATAGCCCAGGACCTGGCAGCTTCTACACTGAGGGACTGAAGGGCATGGAATATGATATTTCAGAGGGCAAAAGAGCTGGGATTGAAGCCAAGGGTCACCTACCCAGCAAAATTGAGTATTTTGTTTCAGGGGAAAATATGGTCATTCAGTGGAATAGAGGACTTTCAAGCATTCTTGAGGAAAAAACCAGAGTTGAATAGAAAATTTGACATCCAGACACAAGAAGCAAGAGATGCCTGAGAAGGTAGTCAGTGAAAAGAAATCAAAAGGAACTTATCAAAATTGACCTGTTTATATACCTACATGGAAAAACAATAACTGTGACTGATAAAACCTTTCTCAGTATGAAAATAATGGAAGAAGGGTATGTGGGCATATGAATACATATGTGAATATGTGTATATATGTTTACAGTTATACATGGATAGAGGGCATAGGTTGGATTTGTTGGGAAGGGATGATACTTAAGGGGTGAAATTATGAGGTGAGAGGGGAAAGTGGCAAGGGGAGATGGGGAGAGACAGAGTAGGCTAAACTATCACAGGTAGAAGAGGCAAGGGGAAGTGGTAGCAGGGGAGGGGTAGAACAGGAAGGCAAAAAGGCAAAACCATATTCTCATTGAATTTGGCTCAGGGAGAGAATGATATACATACTAAATGGGATATCTCACCCAGCAGCAGAGTAGGGGGAAGGGGGATGAGAGGGGGGATGATGGAAGGGAGGGCATTCTGGGGGGAGGGGAGGTTGGAAGTACCCACTATCAAAGAGGGACAGGATCAAAATAGGGATTGGACCAGGTGGGGGGTGGGATAGGTGGGAGGGAATTACAAGCAGCCTTTTATAATATATCTACTGTGGTCATATTTTGCTTAGTTATACATGTACAACTCATACTGAATTACTTATCTTCCCAGAGAGAGTAGGTGACAAGGGAGGAAGGGAATGGATCTGAAATTTGATGTTTTAAAATAAATGTTTCATGTATATATAAATACTATTATTAATACTATTTTGCATGTAACTGGGAGATAAGATGTGCAGGCATTGGGGCACAGAGACTCACCTTGCTCTAATGGAAAAGTTGAAGGGGCTATGGGAGAAGATATGTCAGAGAGCAGATTGGATGAGGGGATACCCTGTATTACTGTTATTCTGGGGTACTGGGTAGGGAAAAATGGGGAAAAATTGTAACTCAAAATCTGGCGGAAATGAATGATATGAGCTGGTTAATAAAGCATTTGTTTAAAAAAAAAGAATACTCATCCATTTAAGTTCCAATCTGTCCTCAGATACTACCTGTGTGACCCTGGACAAATCATTTAACACTGTGTACTTCAGTTTCCTTATCTGTAAAATGATCTGCAGAAGGAAATGACAAACCACTCCAGTATCTTTGCAAAGAAAACTTCAAATGGAGTCCTGAAGAGTTGGACATAACTGAAAAAGAACAAATACATTTCATACTCATTCTCTCTCTCTCTCTCTCTCTCTCTCTCTCTCTCTCTCTCTCTCTCTCTCTCTCTCTCTCTCCTTCTCCCTCTTTCTCCCTTCCTCTCTTTCTCTCTCTATCCTAACGATCTGTCCTCCATCCTCTATTTTTTTCTTCTATACTCTTTTACTTCATGATCTCCTCAATTCTCTCATGGGTTGAATTATACCTATATAGATGATCCACAGATCTATAAATCTAGTCCTAAGATACCTCCTAAGCCACCTAAAGTTCTGTTTCAACACCAACATAGTGTACTCGACTGTGCTAAGCCCTGGGAGGTTCTAGGGTGGTGGTACAAAACAGAAAACTGAAATATAATAGACTCCACCATTTGATAAAATAAATTCTACTGGTGATAATAAAGAGGGGCAAACATAAACCCATATAAGTAAGTATAAAACAAATATAGAGTATTTTGAGAGAGACATATAGTGAGTACTAGCGGCAGGGATCTGGACAGGTCTCATGTAAGACATGGTCCTTGCCTTGAGACTTGAAGAAAGTCAGTGGTTCCAATATGTGGAGGTAAGGATCACAGGCATTTGAAACATCTTGCCAAAGGCTCTGAGCAGGGAAATGCAATGCCGAGAGAAAACAAAGTATAATAGACAGAATACTGAACTTAGAGTCAACTATACCTGAGTTCAAATATTACCTCTTTTATTTCCTAGCTGGGTGACTCTGACAAGTTACCTAACCTCTCTGAGCCTCAGTTTCCTCACTTATAAAATGGGGATAATAATAATATCTGCCATACAGGATTGCTGTGAAATAATGCACTCAAAGCCCTTTGCAGTCTTAAGGATGTCAGTTATGAAGAAGACAACTATGAATAACAATTTAAGAACATATTAATAATCTTAAAACTACATGGAATTAAAAAAAAACTTTCAAAATATCAAGCCATCACAGAAAAAAAATCGATTCATGTGGTATCAATAGAGAACAAGCCCTAAAACTCGAAATATTTTTAGAAAGAATTCTATTAGGTCATTTTGGCAAAGGAGAGAGTCAAAAAAAGGAATAGCCCCATTTCTGGTCTCTGGGAAGTTAACATTACAGATAGTGGAAAACAGGTGCTCACAAGGACTTAATATCTGAGTGACCTGATTATAGGTAGTTAGGTAATTTCCAGAAAAGAGCAGTTTCCATGTAAGATTTATTGGAATGTATATCAGCATCTAAGTATAAACATTCAACATAGTTTGGAGAATCCAAAATATAAGTCTTGGTTGAATGTACCATGGGTAGACTCAAGCATTGTTAATGGTGGTCTCTAAAGACATCTCTGGCTAACCTGGAGGATTTCTGAGGTCAGGATTACCTCTATGGTGAGTTTTGGGTTAGACAATTTTCTGGCCACATAAGGCTAGGTTCAAACAAAATTTTTCAAATATTCAAATTCAAATATTTTTCCCACAGTGGGAATAGGTCAATTCACATCATCCCTGTTTTTTGGTCTGTGACTGAAATTCTTCAGAAAATTCTTTTAGTGAGACTTCGGAAGCTAAGTTCACTTTAGCCAAGAGGCTCATTGCATTATAAAGAGCAATCATATTTTAAACACTGACTCAACATTTAGCAGGACACAGATAGGATAGTGACTCTCCCTCAGACTGTTATTACTCTCTGAACTTTATCCAGAAAATAAATACAAGAATGAAATAACTATCTTAATCATAGTATCAGGGTAGTAACTTGTCCCAGGATGCTTTTCTGTTCAAAATCTAACCAAAAAAAGAGAGTAAAAAGATAAAAATAAAGTTCATGAACTTAAATTGAAACTTAAGAAATCCTTACTCTCTCGGTCTTTCTCTGTCTCTCATTTTCTGCCTTTCTCTATCTTTGCATATCTCTGTCTCCTTTTTTTGTCTCTCATCAACACTATCCATTCTATGTCTGTCTCCCTCTCTGTCTCTGTCTCTCTCTCTCTTCATTTCTGTTTTCCTGTTAAAGTCAATAAAGTTATTAGTTATTTACTGTGTGTCAAACTCAGTTCTAAGTGTTGGGGTTACAAAGAAAAGAATAAGACAGTTCTTGCCCTCAAGGAGCTCACAGTTTAATGAGTGAAGAAAACACATAGAAAAGGGGATGACAATGATGGGCATGATGAAGTCCTACAGCCAATATAGAAATGATCTGAGTAGATGTGAGTTTCATAGTTGATTTCATCTTGTATGAAATCTTCCATGTTTCTGGAAATCATGAAATGCAGGAGAGTAGCCAGATGGAAATAATGAAGTAAAAGGTACCCTATGTGCCCTTCTTAATTGGTGGAGGATCTGAGAGGAGATCTTTGATTTCTACTCTCTACCCTCTCTGTTTAGAGGAAATGGTCCCATGGTGGGGAGAAATAGGACAGGTAAGGAGGAGTGAGTGGGGTGCTATGGAGGCATCTCTTTATCTCTCTGTTAGCTGTTGGCACAGTGGATAGAGTGCTGGGGCTGAAATCAGGAAGATCTGAGTTCAAATGTGACCAAAATACTTATTAGCCGTGGGTCCCTGGTAAGTTACTTGACCCTGTTTGCCTCCGTTTTGTTAAATGTAAATTGGGCATAATAGCCCCTACATTGCAGGATTGTTGTGAGGATCAGGTGAGATATTTGTAAAGCATTTAGAACCATTTGGAGTAGGTGGTTGCCATCCATTCTGATAAATCTGGAGAAGTTTTCTTTTATGTTTTACTTGCATGCCTCTGGAAGATCCAGACCTCTCTATTGTTGTTATTGTGGATAACAAGGGTAGGAGTAAGAAAACGAACATTTTGATTTTAAAATATGAAGCTCCCTGTTAATGTGTCATTGAAGAGAGCCAGCTCTATGGCAGAAGCACATTGGGATGTGGGCTTCCAATGTATATGTGTCAGTCCATTCATCAAAAGCCTTGAACTTGACAGATCCTGGCCTCTCCTAGAGGATAGACATTTTTTTCCCTTTCAAATACGAAATATTTGCTTAACAAAAAGGCAAGACTATTTAATTAGAAAGAAAAAAGCAGGAAAAATAATAACACAACTCATTAGAAAGTCAAGAGCTGGAATAATCATGGCATTTACTTAACAGAAAGCAAAGTTGAATTAAAATATAATGGTAGGCCCCTAAAATATAATGGTAGGCCCCTAAATCCAAGTCTCACTCTTCCACCAATACACACCATATCAGTGGGAGAGGGTGTGCTTATATATATATATATTTTTTTTTGGAGGGGGGAAGGCAAGGCAATTGGGGTTAAATGACTTGCCCAAAGTCACACAGCTAGTAGGGTGTGTCAAGTGCCGGAGGCTGGATTTGAACTCAGGTCCTCCTGACTTCAGAGCTGGTGCTTTATTCACTGTGCCACCTAGTTGCCCCAAGTGTGTGCTCATATTTACAGAAATTTAGCAAAAATACATGAGTTTGGAAATGCATGTGTCCAGGACTTTGGACATGACTTTGGACACAAGGGTCTTGATGTCTTTGGCTAGAGTGTGGATTGTTTCATGTTTCTGCATCTTTATTTGCAATGCTTTGCACAGTACTTGGAACCTAGTAGTTGCTTAATAGATGCATTGCTTTGCAACTTGTTAAAATTTTGAGGGGCAGTGGATTCAGAATTAGATGATCTGGCTTGGAAGCCTTACTTTTTCATATACTATTTGTGTGACTTTAGGCAAGTCTCTTAACCTCATTGGTTGCTAGCTTCCTCATCCATAGATGAAGGGCTTGGATTGGATGACCTCGTGGTTCTTTTCATTTCAAAAGGTCCACATGCTCTTTATTTTATTTTGTTTTTCTGCCTCAGGCTCTCTCTTTCCATCTCAGAAGATTCATTTGAGAAAAAGCCAAGGATTACTGGACTGAGCCTGATGTTTTTTTCTCTTAAAAATCTCATTTGGCCCTAGAATATTCAGATAAACTCATTGGGAAGGCAGCTCAAGGGAAAGCAAATATTTTGACCATTAAAATAACCTGTAAATAACACAAAATGGGATGGACACATGGTTTTGCTTACGTAACTCCACTTATCACATTCTGTTTTCCTTCAACTACTCTCTTACCTCACAAGTGCTTGCCTCTCTTAAATATTTGACAGCATGACAAATCACCTCAAAAGTGGGCAAATATCAGTGCAATAGATAAAGATTATCCTGAAACATAATTTGCCAGAGTTTTTGACTCATGTACTTGCTTATTGCTGGGCTGCACATGCATTGTGAAACCAAAGATGGTCTGTGTTTTGAGGTTGTAGCTAAGAGTCAGTTTCATACATGAGAAGACATGATGTTTGGAAGGCTATATGGAGGCTGACTCATTTTTTAATATAGAACTCTGATTTTTTTCTCTACTCAGAGCTACTTGTATTTAGAAGAATGTACCTGATGAATTTTATGATTAGTTTCCTTTGTGAAAATAGATAGTATGGGGAGCAGCTAGGTGGTGCAGTGAACAGAGCGCTGGTCCTGGAGTCAGGAGGACTTGAGTTCAAATCTGACCTCAGACACTTGACTCACCCTACTAGCTGTGTGACCTTGGGCAAGTCACTCAACCCCAATTGCCTTGCCTTCCCTCTCCAAAAAAAAAACAAATTAGATAATATGCATTCTAGATCACATATTCTGTGATTGAATGGCTTTTGATAAAGAGGATAACTGTGATACAGAGGGTGTGGCTAGAAGGGCCCTGGGTAAGACTGATGAAATTCAATGATGATGAGGACTTTGAGTTTCAAAATATTTCCCTATAAAAAGTGTGAACAACTCCACCCAGGAATTATCCTCAAACATCTCATTGGAGATATCTGCACCTATGTAAAATTGTAGAAACGACCTTCTAAAATGTCTTCAGGATCTAACTTCGATGATGCTAAGAAAGCAAAAAACAACAAATAGATTTGATATCATTATTCCATTGCGCCAATTGTGAGAATAGCTAATGGGAGGAGGTTGGTACTAAACTCTTTTTGGGAATTAAGCGAATAAAATAATAACAAATACAAATATTTTAATGGAAATTGCTTATATTTGAGTTATTTAGAGACTCTTTTTTTATAAATTTACTATTATTATTTTAGACATTCTTTAAAATAAAGGAGAGATGAAAGATAATGTCTAAAAAATTACATCATTGTTTTGAAGAAAGCCTGACTATTTCAGTTTAGAAGCTATTTGAAGCCTCTGGTAAATAATCAGGTTTAAGGATAAGAATTTCAATAATAACTTCCACATGGTACTATAAAGCTTACAAAGAGTTTTATACACATTGGCTCATTTGATCTCTTTTAATAACCTTTTGAAAGAGAACATTGTATTTTCATTTTATGGAAAAGGAGACTGACCCTCAGAGGTTAAATTATATCGTCTAGGTGGTTAGCAGAAGTTCAGAGACAGGACTGGAGCCTACACTATTCCTGTGTACTGTATGCTGGGCACTGGGTAGTATACTCTATTCTCTCTTATGATCATATATAAAATGTGTTTGACATCTGAAGAAATTTGAATGACTTGTCTTTCAGTAGTTCTTGGTAGGAGTCAGAGCACTGTCTCTCATTAAAGGTAAAAGTATTTTTGTATCCTGCTAACTTTTTTTTTTTTTTTAAGCAATTGGGGTTAAGTAACTTGCTCAAGGTTACACGGCTAGTCATTTGATTTATGCGTGGGTGCTCATTTTCTGAGGCCGGATCTGATCTCGGGTCATCCAAACTCCGAGGCCGGCGCTCTTACTCACTGCGCCACCTAGCCGCCCCTTTAGGGCAATTGGGGTTAAGTAACTTGCCCAAGGTTACACGGCTAGGTTTTTGTTTGTGTGGATTAAGTGTCTGAGGCCGGCTCCGAACTCAGGTCCTTCTGATTCCAGGGCCGGCGCTCTATTCACTGAGCCACCTAGCCGCCCCGACTGCTAACTTTTTTAATAGTATTTATATATATTTGAAACATTTAATGTTACGACCTCGAATTTCAGATCCATTTCCTTCCTCCCTTGTCACCCATTCCCTCTTGGGAGATAAGTAATTCAGTATATGTTGTACATGTCTAGCTATGCAAAACATTATCATAGTAGATATATTGTACAAGGCTGCTTACAATTCCCTCCCACTCATCCCACCCCCCACCTGGTCCATTTCCCACATGATCCTGTCCCTCTTCTATAGTGGGTACTTCCAACCACCCCTCCCCCCAAGGATGCCCTCCGATCCATCTTCCCTCCTCTCATCCCCCTTCCCCCTATTCTGCTGCAGGTTGAGATATCCCATTTAGCATGTATGTCATTCTCTCCCTGAACCAAATTCAATGAGAACGTGGTTTTGCCTTTTTGCCTTCCTATTCTTCCCCCCCTTACAACCACTTCCCCTTGCTTCTTCTACATGGGATAGTTTACCCTACCCTGTCTCTCCCCATCTCCTCTTGCCACTTTCCTCTCTCACCTCATAGTTTCATCCCTTGAGTATTCTTCCTTGCCAACAAATTCAACCTATGCCCTCTATCCATATATAACTGTAACCATATACACACACATTCACATATGTATTCATATGACCACATACCCTTCTTCCATTATTTTCATAGTGAGAAAGATATCATCAGTCACAGTTATTGCTTTTCCATATAGGAATGTAAATAGTTCAACTTTGATAAGTTCCTTTTGATTTCTTTTCCCTGATTACCTTCTCAGGCATCTCTTCCTTCTTGTGTCTGGATGTCAAATTTTCTATTCAATTCTGGTTTTTTCCTCAAGAATGCTTGAAAGTCCTCTATTCCACTGAATGACCATATTTTCCCCTGAAACAAAATACTCAGTTTTGCTGGGTAGGTGACCCTTGGGTTCATTCCCAGTTCTTTTGCCCTCTGGAATATCATATTCCATGCCCTTCGATCCCTCAGTGTAGAAGCTGCCAGGTCCTGGGCTATTCTGATTGTGTTTCCACAATATTGAAATTGTTTCTTCCTGGCTGCTTGTAGTATTTTCTCCTTGATCTGGGGATTCTGGAACCTGGCTATAATATTGCTGGGAGTTTTCTTTTTGGGATCTTTTTCAGGAGGTGATCGGTGGATTCTTTCAACCTCTATTTTGCCCTCTGGATCTAAAACATCAGGGCAGTTTTCCTTGAGAATTTCTTGAAGGGTGATTTCTAGGTTCTTTCTCTGATCATGGCTTTCAGGTAGTCCAATAATTTTTAAATTGTCTCTCCTGGATCTATTTTCCAGGTCAGTGGTTTTTCCCATGAGATATTTCACATTGCCTTCTAATCTTTCATTTGTTTGGATCTGCTTAACAGCATCTTGATTTCTCATAAAGTTATTAGCTTCCATTTGCTCCAGTCTAACTCTGAAGGAATGAATCTCCTCAGTGAACTTTTGTATCCTGCTAACTTTTAAGATTTGGTGATTCATTAGCTTTCCACTTTATTTATCTATCTATTTATTTTGATTTTTGGAAGGGGGAGAGTAGGGCATTTGGGGTTAAGTGACTTGACCATGTCACATGAGTACTAAGTGTTAAGTGTAGGAGGCTGGATTTGAACTCAGGTCCTCCTGACTCCAGTACCAGTGCTCTATTCACCACACCACCTAGCCACTCCAAACTTTTCACTTTAGGTGACCTGGCAGGCAACCCATTAAGATGAACAGGATGCTCATTGTATAATTGTGAAAAGGACATTCTTTAGCAACTCTCTCTAGCTCTTTTTTTGCTGGCAATCTAAGGGGAAAAAGGAAAAGTAGCCTGTGGTATCTACTGTTGTTTAGGGAATTAAAGGACGGACTGAAAGATCTGATATTGTGTATGTGGGTGTTTGAGAGTGAGTGTGTGCATGTGTGTGTGTCCTCCTTAGCAAGTTGAAGAGACATCACAATTATAGAAAGCAGAAAGTTCACAAAATTACCTGAACATAGCAGAAACTTTCTATAGGAAGGATTTGTTCCTGAAAGCAAAGGATTAGGTGGCCTTTTCCCAACCTTAATTAAAAGTAAATAGACATTGGAAATGTCTCATGTTTTTTTACAGTAAGCTGGGTTCCCTAGAATGGTTCTAGTAGCTGAAAAACAAAATGATCCCAAATGAAGTCCTATTCCTTCCACTGACTTAAGGAAAAAGAAAATGATGATGGAGATATACTTGTCATTATTATGTGGAAACATGAAAATCATAGGTCAATGAGGGGTTGGGAGGGATGTCAGAGACCATCTAATTCATTTTTCAAATGAGGAAATAGGCCCAGAGAGATTAAGTGATTAGCCTGAAGGACATAGGGCACAAAGGGTCAGAAATAACTGAAAAAAAAAACCAACCTGAACACCACCACAACATAGGTAGTGAGTGACAGAGGTAGGTTTTAAACCAAATCCCCTGATTTCAAATTCAATATTCTTTCCATTATACTACATGAAAAGAAAAAAACTCTGAGAAAAACCATCACGGTAACTGAGCAAATTGTTGTTTAAAAAATTAATTGAGGAAGAAAAAAGAGAAAGGCATCTGGAAAGAAAGAAGGAAGGGAGAAGGAAGGAAGAAATAAGGACAGGAGAGAGGGAAGAAATGAAGGAAGGAGAGAGATGTAAAGGAAGAGAGGGAGGGAAAAGGGAGGAAAGAAGAAAGGAAGGAAGGAAAGGAAGGAGAAAGGAAGGAAAAATAGGTGGGAAGAGTTTTGTACTTTAATTATTCATGTCCTGGGAGTTTAGATGTCTTGTCCAAAGTCACAGGAAATGTAATAAAGTGGAAAGAGTACTGCTGCTTTTGGAGTTGGAGGACTCCAGTCCAGATCCTGCCTCTCGCACTACCTTTGTGACCTGGGACAAATTACAACCTTCCTGAGTCTCAGTTTCTTTCTATGTAAAATGCAAGGGTTAGATTAAATGGTGCCTTGTACTGGGCTGTCCTCAGCGGGCAGTCTGCTTCTCTGTGTCGTTCTGTGGGTGCTGGGGCACCATAAATTGTTCAGAGTCCCCTTTTACATGGCTTGGAAGAGGTCTGGTGGAAGAGCACCTTGGAAATGCTGTTTCTACTCTGCCATCTTGGCTCCGCCCACTGGTGCCTTGTACTAGTAGATCTACAATCCCAAAATGGCAGAATCAGCACTGGAGCCCAGGTCTCCTAACTCTAAGCCTAGTGTTTTTCCCAGTATCCAATAATGACTCCAGGTTTCATAACTCAAGTAGACATCAGACCAGTTAATTTCCTGGTCATCATCTCTTCCAGCCCAAGATGGAAAATAGTACATTTCCCCCTTTATTTAGAGAAGGCAAACGTGAGGGGGGAAATGCACATTTGTTTGTATTTTTTTTTCCTTTTAAGAAATTCATAATTCCAAGTATAGCATTCCTTGGAAGAACATTTTTTCCTGGTTCTCTCTTCAATTAATTACCAAATTCTTTGCGGTTTAATTCTCCCAAAAGATCCTAGAAGAGAAGGCTTTTTAAACTTAGTTTGTGACAGTCAACTGGCAATGAGATATAAAATAGGATGAACTTGAGAATAGAGGAGGCAATTGCGGGGAAGAAAAGGCTTAGGGCAGTGCAATGTGTAAAGGGGCTGGTCTCCCATCTTAGTTCTGGGAAGGGCTGATTCCTCTCTCCTGCAGGCAAATTCTGAAAAGGAGGATCTTGGAAAGAGGGCTGGGAAGCCTACAGGTTTGCCACAACTGTCTGAAGCTTAATTAGCCAGTGTTTAACTAGATCAGGGACTGGGATGAACTAGTGGTCTCAGGGCCCTTATAGATGATGGTAAGAAGTTGACATTGTCCAGGGGCTTCCTGGAGATTAATTTAGGGATGATTAGTGCAAAAGATTTGAGTCAGAGAACCTGGTTCTGCTAATTATTATCTTTGTAACTTTAGAAATGTCACTGACAATAATAATAATAATAATAATAATAATAACAATAATTCTCCCAGGGAACCATCAGTATTCTGGTACTGCCAAAAGAATGCTAAAGTTAAGCTCACAAGTACAGAGGTAAAATCTGTTTCTGTTGCTCAGTATGTGACCATGGCCAACCTCTATGAATATCATTATTGTCATCTGTAAAATAGACATATTCAGATTAGTTGTTGATTTTGTTCAGTCATTTTTCAGTCATGTCTGACTCATTGTGACCTCATTTGGGGTTTTCTTGGCAAAGAAGTTCATTTGACATATGAGGAAAACTGAGGCAAACAGAGTCATACAGCTTATAAGTGTCTGAGGGCAGATTTGAACTCAGAAAGATGAGTCTCCCTAACTCCAGGCTTGGGGTTCTATCCCCTGTACCACCTTGCCGCCCAAGATTTAGGATCCTGTGATCTCACTCTTAATCTCAGTGTCCTCACCTATAAAAGGCAGTGATTGATGGTGATGGTAACTGGCATTTCTATAGTGCCTTAAAGTTTGCAAAGCATCCCTTGAATCTCACAACAATCTTATGAAGAAGATGAAATAGATATTTAATTAATCACCATCATCATCATTGTTATTGCCCAGATCAGTGATTTGATTCATGTAAGGAAATTGCTGTGAGACTCCCTCCATCAAGGCAGATGAATAATTGAGTAATTAAGTGACTTGCCCAGAGTCACAGCTAATAAGTGTCAGATCTTGTTTCTGTTTTTGGTTCTCTATCTTCTAATAGCTTAGTAGAGTGATTATCCCCTACATAAAGGATTGACTCTGTTATAATGAAAGAGAATGTAAGAAGCATGGAACTCTGCTAATTAGCTGAGGTAGCATGGCATAGTGGATAGGACACTGGACCTGTCATCCTGAGCATCTGGGTTTATTTTCCTCCCTCAGATGTTTACTGTCTGTATGACCCTGGACAATTCACTTACCCTCTTACCTCGAAGATTGAATGGATTTGGATTCAGTGGAAAATCTTTTTCCAGCTCTAAATGTACAGGCCATGACTTTTAGTTATTATTGTTTCATTGACCGGGAAAAAAGATGAATTTTATATGAGAGCAGGTGAAGATCTCGTCAGATCTTAGCATTTTCCTTTTATATATAAAACAGAGGGTTGAGATAGAGTGAAAAGAAATCCTCACTATCAAATCAAGGTCATGACAGAAGGCTGTCTTGAGCAGAGAGGGAGTAAGGTTGCATAGTGGAAAGAGTGCTGGAAGATTTCAGTTCAAGTCTGGCCTCAGATGTTCACTAGCAGCTGTATGACCTTGTCAAGTCACTAAACCTCTGTTTGCTTCAGTTTCCTCAACTGTTAAAAAAGGGCTGATAATAGCACCTACCTGCTAGGGTTGTTATGAGGATGAAATAAGATATTTCTAAAACATTTAGCAAAACTCCTGGTATATAATAGGTACTAAATAAATGTTGTAATAGTAACATAATAACAACAACAAACAATGCTAATTATTATTTACAAATTGTAATCTTGCCAATACTTACTACTCAGAAAATATACCTTCTAACTCTGAGTTTACTTCCTTGGCTTTTGGGAGTTTTGCATTGAACTTCTTTCTTTCTGCAGTTAGAAATCCCATAGAGTCAAACTTGATCCCATGGGATATCCTTCTGAAACCTTTTGAGTCAGTCTTTGACCAAATCCTAACTCCTCAGTCAATCAGAAAACATTAATAGCTTATTATGTGCCAGGCCCTATGATAGACCCTGCAGATAAAAAAATGAAAAAATGAAATAATCCCTATTCTTTTTTTTGAGGGCAATTGGCATTAAGTGACTTGCCCAAGGTCACATGGCTAGTTCTGTGTTAAGTGTCTGAGGCAGGATTTGAACTCAGGTCCTTCTGACTCCAGGGCCAGTGCTCTACTCACTACGCCCCCTAGAAACCCCAATAATCCCTATTCTTGAGGCACTCAGTCCTTGTGAATTTTCTTCTAACTACCAGCCTGTGTTGGCCTCTTTCTCTTGACAGTGTTTTATTCCATAGGATTATCCAAATTTGGAAATGGAAGAGACCATTAATAGAGCCCCCTCATTAATTTATAGATGAGGAATCTGAATCCTAGAAGACAAGCAATTTATAGAAGGCCACACAGGCACTAACAGAACTAGGATTCAAACAGATATCCAAAGACTCCTCTATGCCAAGCTGCCATCAGCTGGCTGTGCCATAAGCCACAGGAATTTATCCATGATAAATAATGACAAGAATCTAAGAGTTTTTCCTGTCTCTTTGTCCCTGCTTCTTTATGGGGTAGAAGTGAGCCTGGATTCCGAAGACTTTTTTTTTTTTTTTTTTTAGCTATATGATGCCTGGGAGTTATGGAGAAATGCTTGTATTTTATTAAACAAATAAGTTTAATGAATTTACAGATGTTTTAAAATTGATTTAGCAATTTTTAAGTCCATCATGAGCATAGCACTGTAGAAGATACATAGAAATATCAATATATTCTAATATGTGATCCCTACTCTTAAAGAACATAGAGTGATTATATATACTCGCACAAAGTTAAATAACACAAGAGCTAAAGAGACAATAAATATAACATCACAAGATAATATATAATTGAAATTAAATGAATTCCAAAACAAAATATGTCAATAATGGATGGGGAGATCCAGAAGTTTTGAGGAATCAGAGAAAGCATCATGAGTAATATAGGACTTGACGTTAACATTGAAGTACTAATAAGATCTGGATAATACTAAAAAAAAAGAAAGGGTAAGATAGGAAAAATCACAGATTTAAAAGGGTCTACAAATGCCAGCTAATTAAAAAAAAGTGTATATGAATGTTATTCCCTTCTATAACAGAACCAACAATAGTCATCCAATCTAAATGACATCTTCCAGTAAAGGGAAGATATACTTGATGTTTTACAAAGTAGTGCATTACAGTCTGGGTATATTTTCTTGTACCCATTTATCTGATTTTTGTTTTTCCCCCTCTTACAGCAATTCTTACTCTCTGTCTTCTACCTATTTTTTTTTTCATTTTGGGAAACATAATACTACTAATAAACTTGGTTTATATATCATTTTATGTACATTGCCTCATTTGGTCTTTACAATTACTCTTTATGTTGGGTACTATTATTTTATAGATGAGCAAACTGAGGCTAGGAGGGGTTATTTGGTATCCAGGGTCACAGGACTAATGAGTTTTTAAGGTAGTATTCAAAATTATGTCTTCCTCACTACAAGTCAAGCACTCTATCCCCTAGACATCAACTTTGGTAACTTTGAGGTAGCTATTGGTTAGTGAACTGAAAAGTGGTTATGAGCAGAAAAAAAAAATAGGTTTAAATTCTGACCCAGATTTTAATTAATTGTAAAACCATGGGCAAGTCAATTAATGCCTTCCAGACTTAGTTTCTTCATCTATAAATTGTGGTCAGAAAACAGACATTTATTAAGCAAATACTATGTGCCAGCCTCTTGAAACTTTGTTTTGTTTTTCCGAAGACTTTTGACAGGGCATATTCTAACCTGTGTGATTGTTGTGTGAAGGTCATCACAGGCTAATTGGGAGATGTTGAGGACCAGGCTGGCTGCAGGGTGGATTAAGTCCTTTGTCACAAGATATCTCAAAGACAGTTTGCTAAATTGTGAAGTGCTTATGTGATTAGGATTCATGGAAAGGAGCACCCATACCTTTGATAATTGCATATCATTGAAATATTCAAGGTCTGTGAGTGTGTGTATGTGTGTGTTGGTCCAGACCAGTGATGGCATAGGAACCAGATTGTTGGACTTGGAGTCAGGGAGACAAATTCAAATTTATCTATTTACTAGTTTCGTGACTCTGGGCAAGTCACTTAACCCTTGCTTGGCCTCAGTTCATTCACTTGTAAAATGGGGATAAATTAGCACCTAGGTGGTGGCAGCAAATAGAATGCTTGACCTAGACTCAGGAAGACTCAGTTTCCTGAGTTCAAATCTGGCTTCAGATACTTACTTGCTGTGTCACCCTGGGCAAGTCACTTAACCTCATTTGCATCAGTTTCCTCATCTATAAAATGATGTAGAGAAGGAAATGGAAAACCACTCTATTATTTTTGCCAAGAAAACGCCAAATGGGGTCCTGAAGAATTGGACTTGGCAGAAAATGAATGAACAACAACTACAGGTATGTTGTGAGAAATCAAATGATGTAATATACATGAAGATCTTTGCTCACTTTAAATGCTAGTAATTGGCTATTGTTACTATTATCTCAATTAACATGATCTTCCTAGGTGAGGAAACCCCCTGTGCTCATGGACGTCAACAATTGTTCTTCAACTAATCATCTTGCCTTGCCTTGTCTACCATCTCCTTCATGGAATGTTGGGTGTGAAAAATAGCAACAGGGCCAGTGTAGGCTAAATGTGGAATTACAAAGATAAACCTGCACAGAGCCTTCTTTAGGAGTTAGGTATGAGGTGGTCTTTGAATGGGAACATGGTGTGACACAATTAGCAGTGTCCAGAACTGAAGCACCTCTATGTAATTCTTAACTACTAAGGTGGACAAAGCTGTGACTTTTATTATTTCAATTACATGTTATTATAGACAATATATTTAATGTGTATACACATTGAGTATAAATTAAATAATTACTACTATTACCAAGTTGCCAAATTAATAATTCATACTTTTATGTATTTATGATTTCTTAATGTACAATATTGAATTCTGTATTTATTATGCCTATTTAGCCCTTCAAAAAAATTTGGTTCTGTATTTGGATTGTCCCTCCAATGACATAGATTATAGACCAAGTCTACCCTAATAAAAGGCCTCCATGAATTGCTATGTGTCTTGCCTTCTTGAATTAATCATCTTTTGACCAAACTTCTTGATAGGCCCTCTGAGCAAACCTGGTTGTTGAGTAATAGACACACTTCCTCTTTCTCACCAAGCAGGATCCTACAGACTTTCCAGGTGGCAAAGCCTGGGCAGTATTTGTGTTTAGCGCTGGTAATCTTCAAGAATTTAGGATTATGGGCAGAGCCAAGATGGCAGAGTAGAAACAGCACTTCCAAGGAGCTCCAGCCTACACCACTTCCAAACCATGTAAAAGGTGGATTCTGAACAACCTCTGGAGTTCCAGCACCCACAGAATGACACAGAGAAGCTAACCTCCCGCTGAAGACAGCCCGGCAGCCCAGCAGCCCAGCAGCCCGGCAGCCCGGCAGGGAACAGCCAGTGTAGCACTCTAGGAACCAACAGCGAAGAGCTCTGGGAGGTGGGAAGGGATGATACTTAAAGGGCGAAGTTAAGAGGTGAGAGAGGAATGTGGCAAGAGGAGATGGGGAGAGACAGGGTGGGGTAAACTATCTCATGTAGAAGTGGCAAGGGGAAGTGGTTGCAGGGGAGGGGAAGAACAGGAAGGCAAAAAGGCAAAACCATATTCTCACTGAATTTGGCTCAGGGAGAGAATGACATATATACTTAAATGGGATATCTCACTCTGCAGGAGAGTAGGGGTAAGGGGGACGAGAGGGAGGATGATGGAGGGGAGGGCATTTTGTGGGGAGGGGAGGTTGGAAGTGGGTACTTTCTAAAAGGGACAGGATCAAAGTAGGGAATGGACCAGGTGGGGGGTGGGATGGGTGGGAGGGAAATATAAACAGTCTTTTACAATATATCTACTATGGTAATGTTTTGCATAGCTATATATGTATAACACATACTGAATTGCTCATCTTCCCAGAGGTAGTGGGTGACAAGGGAGGAAGGGAATGGATCTGAAGTTTGAAGTTTTAAAATTAAATGTTTCAAATTATATATAAATTTTATTATTAATACTATTTTGCATGTAATTGGGAGATAAGATATGCAGGCATTGGGGCACAGAGATTCATCTTGGCCTAAGGTTAAAGTTGAAGGGGGTATGGGAGAAGATATGGGAGAGAGCAGATTGGATGAGGGGATACCTTGTGGGACTGCTATTCTGGGGTGGTGGGTAGGGGAAAAATGGGGAAAAATTGTGACTCAAAATCTGGCCAAAATGAATGATGTAAACCTGAAGTTAATAAAGCATTTGTTTAATTAAAAAAAAAAGAATTTAGGGTTATGTCAACAACAGGACCAGGTATTGAAGGAGAGCTGTACTAGACAGTATGACTTGAGTTACTTGAAGATCCTAATTTGTCTGTATTTTTCACTCTTGCAAACTCTCAAAAAACTTTGTGGCACCAGAATACTTATTTTTGTACTCCCAAGTGGCTTGAAGTCAGAATGTTCAGAATGATAAAAAATAAAGGCAAGACTTCATTCTTGACATTGGCAGCAGCTGTTGAATGGTGAAGAGACTCAAAGCCATACTATGTGAGTACTGGGTGAAGAAACTGAGGAAATTTAGCCTCCAGAAGAGAAGATTAAGGTATGATTTGATCTCTGTCTCCAAATATTTAAATATTTGCCCTTCAGAAGAAGGGTTAACCTCATTCCATTTGGTTCTAAGGCACAGAATTGGTTGTAATGAAAGGGTAGTTATAAAGAGGTAGATTTGTTCTTATCATAATAAGGAAAAAAGTCTAACAATTAGTACTAAGAAATAGAATTTGTTGCTTTGAGAGAGGTAATGAGCTCCTCATTATGAAAGGTCTTAAAAATCAGGCTCAGACTTACTCTTTGGAGATGTTTGAGACAATTTCCCCTTTGGGTAGTAGTTGCACTTAATGGCCCTCCAGTTTTTCAGTTCAATTATACTAGGTTAAGTTCAGTGTATGACTGAATGCATGGCAATAAGAATACAGAAACAAAAATGACATCTCTATTTTATGTAGCAGGGGAGGATCGTTTAGGTCCACACAGGGAAGTATAATGTTAAGGTACATAGCTACCAAAATAAAAGTACCTATATTTAAAAAAAATAGGTACCTACAATATAAAATATAATGAGCTACATAGCAAAGTATAAGACAAGGTAGGAGATGAAGAGGGGAAAGAATAGAACAAAGTTCTCTGGGAATATTTAACGAAGAAGAAAGCATTAATAGAACTGAAACTTAACCTTAAAGAAAGGAAGAAATGAAATCTGAATGGCAGAGCTGAAGAAGAACATTTTTGGCATGAAGCATAGGTCCTACAAATACATAGAGATAGGAAATGGCAAGCTGACTTTAGAGAAAATCTGTTAATCTAATTTGACAGTGGTGCAGAATCAATAAAGAAGAGGAACATCATATATATATATATATGTATATATATATACACACATATACATATATATATACATATACTTGTCCAAATACATGTGTGTATATGTCTCTGTATATATACATATACACATATACACACATATAACTGAAAGACATATTAAAGCCAGGCTATGGAGGACCTTAAATTCCAGGTAAAGGGATTTGAATTTTATTCTAAAGGTAAAAGGGAACCATTGGAGGTTTTAAAGCAATATAGTGACATACTTAGACTTGTGTCTTATAAGTGAAGAAGCTATGTTTCTTTAAGTAACAGATTTTTGTTTCCTGTTTGGCCTCCTTTATAATTCTTGGTTAATGTGTGAAAAGTCCTTTGAAATAATTCTTTTGGCTATTTTCTTTTGTCTGAAGACTTCAGGCAGATGATTTTTTTTGAGAAGGTGTGAACATAGAAGTTAGAACTGAAGACTATCTTACTTGATCAGAGAGGTTTCATTTTGTTCCCAGCTTTCTAGATATGTTTGCTTTGGGACATAATACTATGATTAATAAATGACCTAAAGGAAACTCTATTTAGCTGAGGTCTACTCTTGACCTTTCCATCAACTAGCTGTTTTCTATTAGTTCTTCCTTCTTATCCCCCCCTCACCCTACCCTTTCCTTAAGACAGCTCAACCACCTTCTTCTGCATGAAATCTTTTATACATCCCCCAGCTGCTAGTATATTCCTTCCCAAATTGTCTTGAAGTATACTTTGTATACATTCATTTTGCAATAATTCTGTATATTTATTTGTGTGCATTTGTTATCATTTCCTATTAGAATGTGTCTCCTTTGTGTAGGGATTGTTTCATTCATTGTACTTGTATCCCCAGTACCTAGCATATAGTAGGTGCTTAATTAATGCTTGTTGATTGTGATCCTGGAGAAGTCATTTAATCTCTTTAGACTTTCATTTCCTCATCTATAAAATGATGAGGTTATATTTGATAATCCCCAAGGTCCCTCATGCTTCTAGTTTCCCCTTTAGTCCTAAAGTCTTGTGATTTTGATAGAATTCCTAGTAGTAGAAAACATGGATGTCTAGTTAGGAAATAGTTATCCTAATCCTCCAGCAAGGCCTGTGACCCCTATGATAGCATCTAGACTATCCAGCCAAGTGACTACTCACTGTTTGTATTAATTATTCCATCCAAGTTGTCAATGTAACATTTAGAGGAAATAACTGCAAGAACAGTACATTCTTGTTCTCAGTGTAATTTCCTTCCAGCCCCATCCTTCAGCACAGCAGAATGTTTAGAAACCAGCTACAAACTTTCCTGACTTTGCCATAAGGGAATACAATTTTATTTTGAACTTGTGATATCTCAAATGTCTGTATCTGTTTCATCTCTGTTGATGTAGGTTCTACACAGTTCTTTCTATGTTTATACCATATATCCTGGGAAGCCAAATTTCCTTGATTTTTCTCTGATGCCATCAATGGAAAAATCATCTCTTAGTATCCAAAATTATCTCTGAATGTCTTTTCAGGTGTCGTGAGCCATCAGAGTAGTAACTATGGTGGGGTAACTGGCTCTTTGTCCTAGGATGGTGAAATTAAAAAAAATGATGACAGCACTTGCATTTCTGTTGTAGGTGGAAACAACTAAGTGTTGAACTCAATTAAAATGATTAATGATTTAGAGAAGGAAGTAACCAAATGGAGTTCATTCTTCTAGCAATGATTAGATGAAGTCCTCCCTCTCCTTTGTGCTTCTTACTCTGCTAGACTTCATAAGTATGAATCAGTTGCCTTTTCAGTCCAGAATTTCCCTCAGTGCTTGGGATATCTTTCTTTCTTTCTTGGACTATCCCTTTGCCATGCTGGTTCCCTTCTCCCATTGGTGAGTTTCTTCCAGGGGTCTCCATTTCGGAGATGAGTCACAGCTGCCTATGTGTCACTTGCCTCCTTGCCACGTGTCTGATTCTCCTAGACTTTGCCACTTTGCCTGTAGTATGGACATATATAGATAAACTCCTCCCTTACCCCCTTTTTTGAACTCCCTTTTATATCTCATCTTGCCCAAATAGAATATAATGTCCTTGAAGGAGGTGGACTTTCTTTTTGTTTCTGTTTTGATTTTTAGCCCTTAGAACAGCTCATACAGTATGGACTAAATAAATGCTTGTTTTCTGCCCAACATTTATTCTGCTCCTTCACTCAATGCCTTAAGGTATCCTTGTGTCTCTGATTCCCCCTAGCAAAGTGCCTGTAATGGGAATGGGAATTTGAAGATCTTCCCTGCCCCTTAAAAGACCTAGGGGGGAGTTTGAAGACCTCCCCTGCTTTGAAAGTAAACTCTGTCACCTAATAGGCTGAATATAATCACATGGAGCCTGTGATAGAGGGAATTTGCTGAAGGGTGCAGCAGAGCCCACAGGAAGCTTCCCTGCTATGAAGATAAACTCTGCGCCCTGATAGGCTGAACATAATCACATGGAGCCTGTGTTGGGAGAAGTTTGCTAAAGGGAAACAGAGCCCACAGGAAGCTGGTATTGAGAGCTAGCAAGATAATGGGGGAGAAAAAAGCTCAGACAAGGAGATAGAGAGGTTTGTGAGTAAATACTGATCTTGTATTGGTTTATGGGAAGGCATATTGGTTTGTGGGAAGGCTGAAGGATGCTGTGTCTCTCTGTGTTATTATAGCTTCTGAATATCTTTGGTACTATTACGGAATTGGCTTATAGGTTTGGGATTCAGTTTTCTGGTGTCAAAATAAATCCTTCATTTCTATTCTCTATCTGGAGAGTCTATTTTGTTATTGAACATCATGCAATTCTTATAGTCATGGTCTTTATCATGATCATGGATGCTGTAAATATGGCATTGGGACTGCAGTGTCCTAAGGTTTCTTATATGTGATGTTGAGTTACAAGTTCTGAGTCATCTCCATATCTCCTCATCCCTCAATTGACGTTGCCTTTAAGAATTAATGAGAAGTCTTATCTCAAGGGAATTTTATTCCAACACTGCAATTCTGTGATTCTGTGAGGGCCTTCAAGTTGAATATTGATCAACTCTACTAAGGAAAAGGATATACCAGGATTTTCTCACATGTGAAAATAAGATTTAATGGAGAAGACTATTTCTCACAGGAGGCTGTGCAATCTATGACAAGACATTTCACAACATATTATTTTTTATTTTATTTTATCTTATTTGAGAGTGTATATTGCATTGTACTTTCTAGGAACATGAATCAAAGTGTGTAAAGGCACAGAGTTTGGAAATGGTACATACATTTCATGGAATAGCAACTAGAAAAGTTTGGGTGAAAATGGGGTGAGTGAAAGGGATTAATATGAAATAAGTCTAGAAAGATAGTTGAAACAAATAGATTAGGGAATGAAGATGACATAAAAATCAACAAATATTAAAAGCCCGCTGTGTGTCAGGCATTGTTCTTAGCACCAGGGATACAAAGAAAAGCAAATAAATTGGCTTTCTCTGTCTCAGTGGCGGTGGCTAAGAGGAGAGGAGCTGGAGGAGAAGGGCTGGCTCCAGTGGAAGGTAATGAATCATCTTTAATCAAGATGTCTTCAGCACCTGAGACCCTAACCTTTAAAAATGAACAACTCAAAGAGAAAGACTTTCAAATCCCAGGGTTCAGGGGGACCCATACAACCACCTTATTTCGAGCTGTGAATCCAGAGCTTTTCATTAAACCTAACAAACCTGTTATGATTTGTGGAATAACACTTACACTTTGTGTGGCTTACCTTGGTTACCTACATGCAACTCAAGAGAATAAAAAGGACCTCTATGAAGCTATTGACAGTGAGGGAGCCAGATATATGAGGAGAAAAACATTTAAATGGGATTGATAGTGCTGATTACTTCAGACAGAGCTGTATTAAGGGCTCTGAGATATTCAGATGAAAGACTATATTGTACCAGGTATCAGTTTATTATCCTGCATTATATTCATGTGGAAAGAATGTAACAGTTTGGCATCCACATTTCTGTATTGAATTCTGCCTTTCATAGCTGTGTCTCCTCCCCTTTACACATACATTAAAAAGGTTCAATTATTTTCCTTCTATCAAAGCCTCCTGCAGATTTCTATGAGAATGCCAATCATTTCCATTGCACTGTGCAATAAAAGTAGAGGAAAAGTGGTTGCCTTTGGTTGGTATTTTCTTTTTTTTTTTTTTTAAAGCAATTGGGGTTAAGTAACTTGCTCAAGGTTACACGGCTAGTCATTTGATTTATGCGTGGGTGCTCGTTTTCTGAGGCCGGATCTGATCGCGGGTCATGCAAACTCCGAGGCCGACGCTCTTACTCACTGCGCCTCCTAGCCGCCCCTTTAGGGCAATTGGGGTTAAGTAACTTGCCCAAGGTTACACGGCTAGGTTTTTGTTTGTGCGGATTAAGTGTCGGAGGCTGGCTCAGATCCTTCTGATTCCAGGGCCGGCACTCTATTCACTGCGCCACCTAGCCGCCCCTGGTTGGTATTTTCAATAAACCCAGAAGAGACTGTCAAAAAAAGCAAATAAACCAAATAAACAACAAAAAATGAAAAACTCCAAACAGACCCAATACAGTGCCTGCTATCAAGGAGTTTACAGTCTAACAAGAGATATAATATGCCAACAACTATGTACAAACAAGATATCTATATCTGTCTATCTATATAATAAATGTCTATAACGTATATATATATATATATATGTAAACACAAAGATATACATATATGATATATTGTAGTCAATCAACAGAAGGGAGGCACAAGCATTAAGGAGGATAGGAAAAGATTTCTTCTAAAAGATAGAATTAAGGGGCAGAGCCAAGATGGCAGAGTAAAAGCAGGGAATTTCAAAAAGTCACTGAAGACAATAATTCCTTCAAAATTATATTGGAGCAAATGGAAGCTAGTGACTATGAGAAATCAAGATACTATAAAACAGATCCAAACAAATGAAAAAATAGAAGGTAATGTGAAATATCTCATTGGAAAAAAAAAAAAAACACTGACCTGGAAAATAGATCCAGGAGAAATAATTTAAAAATTATTGGACTGCCTGAAAGCTATGATCAGAAAAAGTGCCTAGAAATTATCCTTCAAGAAATTCTCAAGGAAAATTGCCCTGATATTGTAGAACCAGTGGGCCAAATAGAAATGGAAAGAATTCATTGATTGCCTCTTGAAAAACATCCTCCCAAACACAGGAATATCATAGCCAAATTCCAGAGTTCCCAGGTCAAGGAGAAAATATTACAAGAGGTCAGGAAGATACAATTTGATTATTGTTGAAACACAATAAGGATAACATAAGATCTAGCAGCTTCTACATTAGGGATTGAAGAACTTGAAATATAATATTCCATAGACCAAAGGAGCTAGGATTAAAACCAAAAATTACCTACCCAGCAAAATTGAGTATAATGCTACAGAGGAAAATATGGTCATTCAATGAAATAGAAGACTTGAAAGTATTCTTGATGAAAAAACAAGAACTGACCAGGACCAGAAAATTTGATTTTCAAATACAAGAAGCAAGAGAAGCATGAGAAGAAAAACTTCAAAAAGATATCATAAGGAGCTTCTTAAAGTTGAACTATTTACATTCCTACATGGAAAATAATTGTAACTCATAAGACTTTTCTCAGTATGAGGATGGTTGAAGGGAATATATATATATATCTTGGAGGGTGTATGTGTGTATAAATACATATGTGAGTGTGTGTATGTGTGTATACATGTATATATAGACAGAGGGCACAGGATCAGTTGAATAGGAAGGGATGATATATAAAAAATAAATTTAAGAGGTGAGAGAGGAATATAATGAGAGGAGAAAGGGAAAATAGAATATCGTAAATTATCTCATATAAGAGAGGCAAGAGAAAACTGTTACAATGGAGGGGAAGAACACAAGGTGAAAGGGAATAGGTCAATCTTACTCTCATTGAATTTGGCTTAAGGAGGGGATAACATACACACTCAATTGGGTACCTTACCCTACAGGGAAGTAGGGGGGAAGGGGATAAGAAAGGGATAGAAGGGAGGACAGATTAGGAGAGAGGGTAGTTAGAAGTACACACTTTTGAAAAGGGACAGGGTCAAAGGAGAAAATAGAATAAGTGGGGGACAGGATAGGATGGAGGGAAATATAGATAGTCTTTCATAATATAACTACTATGGAAATGTTTTGCTTAATTACACATGTACAGCCTATATTAAATTGCTTATCTTCCCAGAAGGGGTGGGCGAGGAGGGAAGAAAGGAAATAATCTGGAAATCAAAGTTTAAAAGCAAATGTTAAAATTTTGTTTTTTACATGCAATTGGGAAATATGATATACAGTCACTGGAGTATAGAAATCCATCCTGCCCTACTAGAAAGTTAGAGGTGGGATGGGGGAGGATATAAGAGAGAGCAGATTGGGGGAAGGGGTATTCAGTAGGCTTGCTATCTTGGGGTGGAGGGTAGGGGAAAGACAGGGAGAACATTTTGTAACTCAAAATCTTGTGGCAATGAATGTTGAAAACTAAAAATAAATTTAAAAGGAAAAAGAAAAAAAGAAGATAGAATTTTACATGTGACCTAAAGGAAGCAAAATATAAGAGGAGACAGAAATGAGGAAGGAGAAAACTCTAGGCAAGAAGGGGAGTGAATACAAATGCATGGTGTTAGAGTAATCAATGAATATAGTAATCTACTACCTGAAGACTCCAGCTTCTGGAATAAGAACTCATTATTTGACAAAAACTGCTGGGAAAATTGGAAAATACTATGGTAGAAGCTGGGCATAGACCAACATCTTCTACCCTATGCCAAGATAAAGTAAAAATAGATACATGGTTTGGACATAAAGGGTGACACCATAAGCAAATTAAGAGAGCAAGGAGTAGTTTGCCTCACAGATCTATGCAGAAGGAAAAAAAATATGACCAAACAATAGATAGAGAACATTATGAAATGCAAAATGGATAATTCTCATAACACTAAATTAAGAAGTTTTTGTACAAACAAAGCCAATGGGACCAAGATTAGAAGGAAATAAGAAAGCTGGCAAACAATTTTTACAATCAGTGTCTCTGGTAAAGGCTTCATTTCTAAAACATATAGAGAACTAAGTCAAATTTATAAGAATACAAGCCATTCCTCAGTTGACAAATGGTCAAATGATATGAACAGATAATTTTCAGATGAGTAAATTAAAACTATCTCTAGACATATGGTAAAATATTCTAAATCAGTATTGATTAGAGAAATATAAATTTAAACAACTCTGAGGTATCACCTCACATGTTATCAGGTTGGCTAATATTATAAAAAAGGAAAATGATAAATGTTGGAGAAAATGTGGCAAAATTGGAAAATCAAGGCATTGTTGGTGAAATTGTGAACTGATCCAAACATTCTGGGGAGGAATTTGGAACTATGACCCAAGGGCTATAAAATTGTATGTACCCTTTGACCCAGCAATAGCACTACTAGGTCTGTATCCCAAAGAGATCATAAAAAAGGGAAAGGATTCACATGTACAAACATATTTATAGCTGTTCTTTTCATGGTAGCAAAGAGTTAGAAATTGAGAGGATGTCCATCCATTGGGGAATGTCTGAACAAGTTGTGGTATATGAATGTAATGAAAAACTATTGTTCTATAAGAAATGATGATTAAGTGGATTTCAGAAAAACCTGAAAAGACTTACATGAACTGATGCTGAATGAAGTGAGCAGAATTATGAGAACATTGTATACAGGATCAATAACATTGTGCAATGATCAGCTTTGATAGACTTAGCTCTTCTCAGCAATGCAATAATCTAAGACAATTCCAAAAGACTCATGATGGAAAATGCTATCCATATCCATAGCATATCCAGAGAAAGAATATGGCATCTGAATAAAGATTGAAGCATACTATTTTCTCTCTTTTTTGTTTTTTCTTTCTTTCTTGTATTTTCCCTCTTTGTTCTGATTATTCTTTCACAACATGACTAATGTGAAAATATATTTAATACATTGTACATGTATCATCTATATCAGATTGCATACCACCTTGGGAGGAAGCAGGAGAGGGAGAGAGAAAAAATTGTAACTCAAAATCTTATGAAAGTGAATGTTGAACGCTAAAACTAAACAAATATAAAGGAAATGCATGGTGTTGGAAGATGGAATATTAGGGAGAGGATGTTAACAGCAAAGCTAGGGAATTTGTCTTTGATTCTAGGTACAGTAGAGAGTCAATGACTATTTTTGAGCCATGGAGTGATGTGGTTAGATTATTTTGGTAGCTGTGTGTAAAACATATTGAAGAAAGAGGAGATTAGATTTAGGGAGGCTAATTAGGAGACCATTTCAATAATCCAGGTGAGAGGAAATGAAGACTTGGATTTGGGAAGTAGAAGAATGAATGGAGAGAGGTAGGTAGTTCTGAAAACCATGGAGGTAGAATTCACAAGATTTAGAATCTGATTAGATTTGTGGAAATGAAGGAGTCAAGGGTAGCTCCAAGGTTGTAAAGCTTTGTCACCATAGTATTATCAATAGAAATAATGTTATTTAGAACATGGGTGGATTTAGCAGTTCTGTTTGGAATGTACTGTTTTGAATATGTTCATTTTAATATTCCCATGGTGTATCCAGGTGGAGATAGCTAACATAAAGATTTTGATGTAGAATAGGTATTCATGAGAAATATTAGATCTGGATATACAGATCTGGAAGCTATATATGTCAACAATGTAATTAAACCACCAATAGAGGTTGATGATGTTACCAAGAGAGAAAATATCTATCTATCTACCTGTCTATCTATCATCTATCTATCCATCCATCCATCCATCTATTGACATAGAGACAGTAGGCAGCTGCCCAGTCAGAACTTTACTGGGTTGGAAGGTATGAAAATTCAGCAAAGGGAGGAGTATGGTTCTATTCAGGAAGGAGAAAACCTAGGTTTCCAGCAGATGGGAATTGTCAACAGTATCAAAAGGTACAGATAGCTCCAGTAGTATGAGAACTGAGAAAAGACCATTGGATTAAGATTTAGTAATTCATTGGTAACCTTGGAAAGAATGAATCTGAAGCCAGACTGCAAAGGCTTGAGGAATGAGTGGGAGATGAGTAAATAAGTAGAAAGTATTGGTGAGTTTTTCTAGGAATTTTGATGTGAAAGGCATAGGAGATACAAAAATGGGGAGAAGAAGTATTTTTTTAAATTAGTGCTTACTATATTCCAGACCCTGTGCTAAGAGCTTTACAAATAGTATCTCATTTGATCCTCACAACAACCCTGCAAGGCAAGCACTAGCCCCATTGCCCTATTTACTTTACCACCCGACTACCTAGGGTGATAGAGGGCTGGTAAGAGAATCTGGACTGTCTCTCTAAGGTGTTATAGGATAATAGCTTGGCTAGGGAGAGTATCAAGATTATGTGGCAATTTTCATCTCAGCTCAGATTTGCAGATTTAGGTGCTTTTGTTGCTCTTCTACCATAATTTCCACTTGGCACTTCATAAGTGGGTCTCCCTCTCCACTACTGAATTGGCTCAGGGCAACTTCATATTATGATATTCTATACCCCAAGCAATCAGGCAGTGTAATTCCAACATACATTGAGACATGTCCTATATCAAAAGTCTGGGGACTGCATCTGAGGCTCTCTTTCCAGTTGTCTCCCAGTCCATTAGGATTTCCCTTTGAGACATTGAGTACAGTTATTTAAATAGCAAGTTCTTGGAACATCTAACGGTAGGTGGTAGAACAATAGATAAAGCAGTGGGCCTGGAAGCAGGAAGACTTGGCATCAGATACTTACTAGCTATGTAATCCTGAGTAACTCTTATAACTTCTGTTTGCCTTTGTTTCCTCATATGTAAAATGGGATTGAGGTGACTAGGTGGTGCAGTGAATAGAGCACTGGCCCTGGAGTTAGGAGGACCCTGAGTTCAAATCTGGTCTCAGACACTACACAAAAACTAGTCTTGTTACCTTGGGCAAGTCACTTAACCCCAGTTGCCCTGCCTTCCCTCTCCAAAAATAAAAAAATAAAATGGGATTAATAATAGCATCTACCTCCCAGTGCAGGTCAGTTTGACATGTCTTCTATTCAGATGGATATCATAATTTGGATGAATTATTTTCCCCTTTGTTTTTGCAGAGTAAATGGTTAGATCAAATTCTTTTGTATTTGTATAGGTTACTCAGTCTCGTGAGGTAGATGGTGTAAGTACTATAAACCCATTGTCTAGATGGCAAACCTGAACTTTAGAAACATCCTGTGTTTTGCCCATCATCATGCAGTAGCACCCGAGTGTTGGAACTTGAAGCTGGGTCTTTTGACTTTGATTCCAAAGTGTTCATTTCTCTTGGCACTCCTCCCCCTCTGCTCTATTTTGCCTTTGTTTTGCTGTTAAACATATTGTACCCCCATATATTATATTCCCAAGAATACTGACAAATTCATTTTATTAGCATGCATGTCTGTTTCTTGTATCTCTTGATATTAGTAAAGCGGAAGGTCACAGAACAAGGCAATTTCTGTTAGATTTTTATTTTTACTAACATTTTTTTAAGGAATTGGGGTTAAGTAACTTGCTCAAGGTTACATGGCTAGTCATTATTTATGTGTGGGTGCTCATTTTCTGAGGCCGGTTTCGATCTCATCCCAGCTCTGAGGCCAGCGCTCTTACTCACTGTGCCACCTAGCCGCCCCTAGATTTTTATTTTTATTTATGTTTTTCCTCTTTTTTATTTTTCAGCTTACATCATTAATTTCCACAGTATTCTGAGTTACAAATTTCCTCCTCATTTTTCCCTTCCCACCACCCCAAAACAGTGATCCCACTGAATATCCCCTCCCCCAATCTGCTCTATCCCATATCTTCCCCCATTCCCCCTTTGACTTTCCAGTAGGGCACAGTGGATCTCTATGCCCTAGTGCCTATATATCTCATTTCCCAGTTACATGTAAAATATTAATAACAATATATATATATATATATATATATATATATATATATATATATATAAAAGTCCTCTGTTCTGCTGAATGACCATATTTTCCCCTGAAACAAGGTACTCAGTTTTGCTGGGTAGGTGATTCTTGGTTTTAATCTAGGTCCTTTGCCCTGTGGAATATTATATTCCATGCCCTTTTATACCTCAGTGTAGAAGCTGCCAGGTCCTGGGCTATTCTGATTGTGTTTCCACAATATTGAAATTGTTTCTTCCTGGCTGCTTGTAGTATTTTCTCCCTGATCTGGGAATTCTGAACCTGGCTATAATATTCCTGGGAGTTTTCTTTTTGGGATCTTTTTCAGGAGGTGATTGGTGGATTCTTACAACCTCTATTTCACCCTCCGGGTCTAGAATAACAGGGCAATTCTCCTTGAGAATTTCTTGAAGGATGATTTCTAGGTTCTTTCTTTGATTATGGCTTTCAGGTTGTCCAATAATTTTTAAATTATCTCTCCTGGATCTATTTTTCAGGTCAGTGGTTTTTCCCACGAGATATTTCACATTGCCTTCTATTCTTTCTTTCTTTCTTTCTTTCTTTCTTTTTCTTTCTTTCTTTCTTTCTTTCTTTCTTTCTTTCTTTCTTTCTTTCTTCTTTCTTTCTTTCTTTCTTTCTTTCTTTCTTTCTTTCTTTCTTTCCTTTCTTTCTTCTTTCTTTCTTTCTTTCTTTCTTTCTTTCTTTCTTTCTTTCTTTCTTTCTTTCTTTCTTTCTTTCTTTCTTCCTTCCTTCCTTCCTTCCTTCCTTCCTTCCTTCCTTCCTTTCTTCCTTTCTTCCTTCCTTCCTTTCTCTTTCTTTCTTTCTTTCTTTCTTTCTTTCTTTCTTTCTTTCTTTCTTTCTTTCTTTCTTTCTTTCTTTCTTTCTTTCTTTCTTTCTTTCTTTCTTCGCATTTCAGATCTATTCCCTTCCTCCCTTGTCACCCACTCCCTCTGGGAAGATGAGCAATTCAGTATGTGTTATATATCTATAGCTATGAAAAACATTACCACAGTAGATATATTGTAAAAGACTGCTTATATTTCCCTCCCACCCATCCCACCCCCCCACCTGGTCCATTCCCTACTTTAATCCTGTCCCTTTTCAAAAGTGGGTGCCTCCAACCTCCCCTCCCCCCAGCATGCCCTCCCCTCCATCCTCCCCCCTCTCATCCCCCTTCCCCTACTCTTCTACAGGGTAATATATCCCATTTAGTATGTATGTCATTCTCTCCCTGAGCCAAACTCAATGAGAATGTGGTTTTGCCTTTTTGCCTTCCTGTTCTTCCCTTCCCCTGCAAGCACTTCTTCTCCTCATTGCCCTTTTGAGCCTCCTTTGCCATGCAAATTAGTCCATTTTTTAAGGTGTTATTTTCTTTAATCAGGCTGTTGATTCTCATTTCATTCTTTTCCTGAATCCTTCTTATTTCTCTTCCCAATTTTTCTTCCACTTCTCTTATTTGGTTTTTGAAATCTTTCTTAAGGTCCTCTATGGCCTGTAACCCACTCATATTTTCATTTGGGGCTTTTGGTACAGGAGTTCTGACCTCACAGTCATCCTCTTGTTCCATGCTTCCATCCTCTTTGCCCCCAAAATAGGAGTCTAATGTTGAATTTTTCTGTTTATTTTTTCCTTTGCCTAAGCATGTTGCCACTTAATTACTTGACTTTTGGATTTGTTGCCAGAGTAGGACTCTGCCACCAGATCTTTGGGTCTTCTCAACTGTCTGAGGTATTAGTTGGGTGCCCTCCCTGAAACCCTCACACACTCTGGCAAGCTGGACACACACCCCAAGACCTCCAACCCAGGCCACAATCTAGATCCAGGGAGGTTAAAGCAAGAGTGCTTACCCCCCAAAACTTATTGCCGGATCCCCCTACAGTCCACAGGCCAGGAGCTGAAGCTGCAACTGAAGCTGCAAAATGGTGGCTGTGCCCCAGCTCCTCAGAGGCTTCTTGCCCCCAGGGGAAGAAGCTGACATATTCCAAAATCCCTAGGGCACTAACCTCTCACTTTGTCCTAGGCATCTATGTGTTGCTAATTCTGGAAAAGCCAAAGCTGCTGGTGTTCTGGGGGTACTTCCAGCCTCTGCTGATCCGGCCACCCTGTGGCTAAAACTGTGACTCATGTGGTCCTGGGCTATGCTCCCAGAGTGCTATGCTGGTTGCTCCCTGCCAGGCTGCTGGGCTGTCCTCAGCGGGAGGTTAGCTTCTCTGTGTTGTTCTGTTCATGCTGGAGCTCCAGAAGTTGTTCAGAGTCCCCTTTTCCATAATTTTGAAGTGGTGTGGGCTGGAGCCCCATTGAAGTGCTGTTTCTACTCCTCCATCTTGGCTCCACCCCGATAATTCCTCTTTCAATATTGAGTTTGAATGGACTTGCAAGCTAAAATTTAAGACCATTAAACTGTCATCAATTATTCCACATTAAAAATATCATTTAGCCAGGAAAATGTATCCATTTATAATGTGAAATGAAAATGATTAGCTTTTCTAAGTGTTTTTGGTATTTAGAATAAAGTAAAATATTCATTCAATATTTACAATATTTGCCATATGTATATTACAATATTAGGTGTAATGAGAGCAAAGAAAGTATCATTCTCTACTTTCAAGAAGATAAAAGTCTAGTAGAGAGAACTAGGGGTAAAGATGTATCCAAGTAAATAATATTTATAAATAAAAACTGAATCTTTTTATTCTGTCTGTGTACATTATCTAGTACTTATGTTGCTGCTTTTCAGTCATTTCCAACTATCCATGACCCCATTTGGAGTTTTCTTGGCAGAAATACTGGAGGGGTTTGTCATTTCCTTCTCCAGCTTATTTCAAACATGAAGAAACTGAGGCAAGCAGGGTGAAGAGAATTGCCCAAGATCACACAGCTAGTATGTGTTGGCGCTCTATCCACTGTGACACCTAGCTGCCCTTATATTTTATACTAAAACCTTAATTTAAATTTAATAAATCCTTTTAAAATTCATTTAACAATTTGCCAGTAATTTTTCAGTGAAATGAATCTTGAAATATGTAGTAGAAATAGTCCTTTGTGTGGCTTATTTAAATACAGTATTCTCCAAATGTCTGCTTTCCTTTAATACTAGATGGCAAAAATATTTCATTTTCATTCAGAAATTATAACATTCTAGTTAATTTTGACAGCTATATTCTGCAAAAGTCCGCTGTTGCTATTGAAGGAGACAACCAACTCTCTCCTTCCCACAAAATAACATGATACAGGTGATTCACTAAAGTGCCTTTGAACTTCCTATTTTAAAATGGAGGTATGATGAGAAAATAAACTTTGTCAATACAAGAGGATGATCTTAAGTCTCTCCTCCATACTTGGTAATGTATATACCGTTAGTATACTGTGGCACCCTTTCTCTTTCCCAGGATATCATCTATAATCTTCTATGTCTCTTGCCTTTCACAATGGAAGAATCATTTTTTTATTTATTGGTGTTACCAAAGGGGTATCAATAAATGTCCCATTCTCCTGTCCTGAAATGTAATACACATGAGAGGGAACACATTAAATCATTAACCTTAAAACATTTTATAAATATTAGTTTAAATGATAATAATGAGAGGAAGAGTTGTGGATTGGTCAATGAGTTGGCTTCAGAAACTGAGACTGAGTACCTCCATGCAGATCTTTAGAAATACCAACCTCTGCTGGTAGAGGGAGTTTCATTATGGAGCCTTACACAGATGAAATCACATTTTATGCTAATTATAATAATGCCAACAATAAACAAGAACATATGAGATGTGATATATTCAAAACAAAACAAAGTTTGACAATCTTGCTAGACTGTCTGGCCTTGGTCATTTGCCCTGTACCTTGAAGATGTATGCAAGAAATTGATAACATGATTTTTTTAGGTATTGTCAAGGGAAGAGACTGTTAATGGAATCATAGAAAGTTTGCATTACAGGGCATTATAGACTTTTTTGTAGTCAGGTTAATAGAAATCAGGATGTTGCCAATGTTAAGAATTCCAAAGCATATCATCAAAGGGAACGTTTAGGAAGTAAGGTTAGTTTTTCTGGATAGTGTTAATAATGCTAAGGTTAGAATACAGGTTGAAGCAAGGTCAGGAATTCAGGTTGTTAGAATAGAGTGGGAAACCTATGGCCTGGAGGTCACATGTGGCCCTCTAGGTCTTCAAGTGCAGCTCTTTGAATCTAGACTTCACCAAACAAATCGACATAATAAAAGCATTTGTTCTATAAAATGTGTACTCAGTTAAAAGGCTTCACCCAAGGACTTAGAGGACCACATGTCTGAAGGCCACAGGTTCATCACACCTGGATAGGAGAACCCTGCATTAGAAAATGGTAGAGGCAGAAAGTCAATTCTCTAGGAAAAGGAGTGTGCTAGTTTTAGAGTAAGAATAACTGACTTCAAATTCTGGCATAACTATGTACTAGAGCCATGGCCTTGGAGAGCTCACAAATTCTTCAGGACTCAGTTTCCTCATCTGTAAAATGTGTGGGTTGGTTTAGATGATTCCTAAGATCTCTTTCAGTGCCTGATTCTCTGACCCCACAAAGACAATAATGGAAGAGGACTGAGAATGTGATATCCTGCAATGCAGTCAGGTTTCATTTGGGAGTATATAAAACAAAGTCAATTGATGAACAACATAGTCATTATCAGGCAATTGCATGTTTGCAGAGAAGCTTAATGTTAATGAAGACTTGAATTATTTTGTGTATATCTATTCAAATAGCAACACACTGGCTTGTTTTACAAAGAAAATTGACTCTGAGGCCCCAGTGGGGAGAATTAGATAAGACTGAGTAACATATATTGACAAAGGGGATAGGCTTATGTTGATGATTTGTGAAGGTAAAAATGGGAGTATCTCTATATATCTAATGCCTACAAGGTTATAAATGGAATTGATTAGACAGATATGGTTTCTGGCCACATGTTGGATGGTAAATGAAACAATCTCTCTCTCTCTCTCTCCCCTCTCTCTCTTCTTCTCCTTCTCTCTTTCCCTCTCCCCCTCCTCTTTCCCTCCCTCTGTCTCTGTAGAAAATAGTTTAAATTCTTCTCTATACTTAAGTCTACAGCTATATGAAAAGGTAAGAACAATCAGATAATTCAACTTACTATATTAGAGACTTGTGTTAGTCCCTGATGATGAAAAATAATAACTACCAATGGATAACACTCTGAAATTTGGCAAAGTATTTTACATTATTATCCAAAGACTGAAAGAATACCCTAGAGAGACAGGTAGTGAATGCTGGAAAACACACAGTTGCAAAAGCCAAGCATGGAGATGGAAGAGGACTGCAAGATCTTGTCTGAACCAGTCTTGGATGAGAGAGAGCAATGGATAATAAGCTAAAAGAGAGAAATGCTCAAAAAGACTTCTAATAAATTTAAAAGCACAGGAAGCATTCAATTTACAGATGAGAATATTGAAGCTTAGGAAAGTGACTTGATCACAACATCATTGTTGGTAAATGGCAGAGCAGGACCTGATTTCACTTTAGCCATTTCTATAAGATGCTTCCCTACCTCTGTTGTAGTGTGGTATGCTTGGTCATTCATTTAAAGTACATATTTAATTTTTTATTTGAGATACATTCATCAGCTTATGATGTAATAATAATTTATGGTGCCCACACCATAAAAATGTACTAGTTTTAAAAATTAGAGAGAAATTCTTTTTTGAAATTTGAAAATATTGATTATTCTCCACACCTTAATTAGTGCATTTCATTTTTACAATCAGACTCTCAACACATGAAGGGTTTTTAGAGATCATCAAACAATTTAATTCAATAAGTATTTATTGACAGTCTATTATGTTCAAGGTACTAAAATAGACTCTAGGAATACAAAAACAAAATAGAAAGCCAGTCCTTTTCTCAATAAGCTTATATTTTGCTATCATCTAGTTCAATTTCTTCAGTATTTAGATGAGGAAACAGAGACCCAGGAAGGTAAAATATGTTGCTCAAGGTCACACATGTTGTACGTATGAGAATAAGAATCTCTACACAGAGTATCTGATTCCAGATGTGTATTCCATTCCATCACAATATTTCTCCCACTTTTAAAAATCTATTTATCTAATCAATTTTAAGAGCAATTCTAAGTCTGTTGAGCTTCTTAAGAAGTTTCTCTTAAGCCCATTGTCTTGGAAAGTTGTGTTCTGCCAAGAATAAACAAACTGAAACACCAAAAAATTCAGATTTTATTCAAAACTTCAATCATAACTTTTATTATGGTCACATAGCTTGAGAAAGGTTTTGTTCATATTTATACCAAATTATGCTTGAAAGAACAAGAATCTCAAACCAGAATTCATCCTTACAGCCATTCAAATGTCTGTCATTTTAGTTGTATGTGGGGGGGGGGTGCCTCAAATAGTCTTGCAGAAAATTCTCTTCCTCAAAGCATAATTAATTATATTCACATCGTCCTCTGTTAAATAGGTATTTTCTTTAATAAAAATCATTCTCACTACATTTTAGATAAGATTCAGAAAATACTTTTTTGATTTTATGTCATGTTTTGTTTCTATTTTATCCATATTATTTTTACTTCCCAAGTTTAATCATTTTTGTTGTCACATTGAATTATTCTACTTACTTTGTAGCTATTTTGTTTGCTTCTCTCAATGGCTCCTCTCCCAATTTCCCTTTTAATTGCTTTTAAAAAGAATCCATGGATCTCATTCCCAGTAGCATCCATTATATCCTGTTTCCGGTACTTTTAAATTTATTAGAAGTCTTGTTGAGCATTTCTCTCTTTTAACTTATTATCCATTGCTGTCTCTCATCCAAGACTGGTTCAGCCAAGATCTTGCAGTCCTCTTCCATCTCCATGCTTGGCTTTTGCAACTGTGTGTCATACTTCAGTCCAAAAGCATTTATTTTGTTTCCTTGTTAATAATTTTCAGCAGTTTTAGAACAAAGGTCCAGATTCAGAAACATTTGACCATCTGAAAACTCTTTCAGTTTAAGAACAAAAGAAAAGGAATATCATGGATGATTCTTTTCCTGTATCCCTACCCAACTGCTTTATATCGTCACATTCAGGCTCCTTAACATGGCTCTCTGGCAGCTCTCCCTATATCTGCAGTAACCAAGGGGGCATTCAGTTCTCTTAATTCCTAGCTCAGAAGCCAATTTCCAGTGAATTTCCCCTACGAAATCAGAATGAAACATAAATGATGCATAAAACATTAAAGAATTTTTGCTTAAAATAGAAAAGAAGGTAAACAAATGAATATTAAATCATTTCACAAACTACCAGCTTCTGAAGCTCTAAGGATTAGAGTCTGTGACCTCATGGTGCTGAAAACCTGGGAATGGGAAGGAGTATTAGAAATTGGCGTATTAGATGAAAACTGAAAAGTCAAGGCCTGTCCTTCTCTAGATATCTTTGTTAGAGCACTTGAAAATCCCTTCTCTAACTGGGCAGGGGGGGGGGTGTGAGGCTGTCATGGTGTTGTGGACTTTCTGCTGCCACTGCTAGTGGAAGTGCTGATATATGTATGATCTATATATGTCAAAGGAAAAATGCCACTTTGTGCAAGTCCTGTCATTAAAAGAGATGCACCTTTCATTGTCTTCTCTTCTCTCTTGTTCTCTCATCTGGTTGCATATCCCTTGTTATATATTCCACTATGAGATTTCTGTCCTAACTTTTTAACCCAGGCATGCAAAAAGGGTTCTTATCCAAAAGGACAACTAGATATTCATTTGGCTAATATGTAGTCTTTTGGGAGATGCAATTCAGAGATTTCTGGATTCTTTTGCAACCACTTGACCATAATGTACCCTGCCTTTCAGTTCTTGATTCTGGCTTTTATCATTGGACATCTTAACTGATCTTGGATTTTATCATCTTCTAGAAGAATGGAAATGAGAGCAATTAGGTTACTTTATTGAGCCAAGTCATATCATTTTCACAGTGCCAGCTGTTGACATTTATAGAAGCATGATGAGGTGAATGTTATAGAAGTTGAAATTCTTACAAATGGTATTTTAAAAAACTAGCAATTTCTGGGAAGAATTAAAAGAAAATTGAATCTTGATTCCTCAGTGAAGTCTTTGATTTTTTTTAAGGAAAGATCAAGTTTTAATGTATTCTTAATGGCAAAAGTATTATGAATAGAAGTTGAAGAAATATTAAAACCAAGGGATAACTTCTTGGAGCTGAATTTGCTTGTTCTTAGGGGGAGAAACAGGTGTTCTGAATCTCCTTCTTTTGAAAAAAAAAAGTATATTCACTCTGTCCAGAGATCTTTTCTTCCTTACTTCTGTCACAGGGTGTGGTGGGCATAGGAAGTCAATTAAATGACTATATTTATAGCATGTGTATTTATGTAACCTATATCTAGGTCTTTGTTTATGCCTATATGTCTCTAAAAATAAGCCATATGTATTTTCCCCCAACTAGTTACTTATTTTATTAATTCAAAGATTTCTGGTTTTTATCAATGTGGGTTCTCCTTCCGTTGACATCTCAAAGCCTTCTTGTGCTTTTGGAGTTACCATGGCTGAAACATTTATCATACAACATTCTATGTCTCCCTAAATGTAGCCAGGCTGACCTGGTTTAGATGGCATCATTTAGTCTGTTATTGGATCTATACTTAAAGCGTTTCTAACCTTGGAATGTTGGAGCTTGTGTTCTGCTGGTGTGGTTTTGAGGAACCCATGGCTATATCCATGCCACGATGGACATCAGGAGATGACTTTAGAGTAGAAAACTAGTTATGTGTGTGTAACTGGTCTAAATCCTTAAACTGTGGTGTAGTTGCAATCTCAGCAAGAGAGCAACTATTTCCTTTCTGAGAGTAGAATGATGCTCTTCAGCTGACAATATGGTGAGAGAAAGTGTTTTCCTATTATTTTAATAACCAATTATTAAATTAAGATCCAGTCTTTTCTCTGCTGTTTCTTCATTGTGGCCCAGCTCCTATGGAAAGTCAGCCTCTGAAAGACATTGCTGATTGAGATTACCCCTAAACCTTGGGGAACATGCTCTTTGATCTGGGCTGAACCCTTCCCCACTAGTAGGCATTGCTTCTGTTAAGAGGATGTAAACTGAATCCAGTATAGGCAAGTTCTTACCTGGAAGAAATAATCCCCTGTCCTTATACCCCTTAGAGTTTAGGGTGACCCAGTTAATGAAGGAGAAAACCAACCAGAGTCATCTGGAAGGAAATGGATTTTCTTGTCTAGATGGCTGGAGGTGGCTGAGTCTCATGATCAAATCATGTTTTCAGCAAGAAGAGCTAAAGACTTCTAACCCAAATGTCTACCAATCAGGGTTTATTTTTTAGCTGTGAAGGGAATTCCCTTTCAAGGATTATTTAAAACTTTCAGACTCTCTTTGTTTGTTTTTGCCTTAGTTGCTGTAAGAAAGCTTTGCCCATCAATTTATTGATTGCCAAATAACCTAATTAATTTACCTAGAAGCTCTGTCTCTCAAGTTTTTCATTTATTACAATGGTGATGACATTTATTTTAGGCCAGACTTCCCTGTTTCTATTGAGGTTCCCACCATCTTTCCTGTGAACCTGATTAATAATCACAATGTCATGGTCTACTCCTTAAACTTTATCTAACATATCTAATCAGTAGTCAAACTTTTTCATTTCTAGATTTGCATTTCTTGTGTCTGTTGTCGCCTCTGTGCCCACACAGCCACAACTCTGGTTCATACCCTCATTAGTTCTTGCCTGGATTATTGCAATAGCATCATTGTTAGCCTTCCAGCCTTTAGTCTCTCCCCAGGCCAATACATTCTTCACTTTGTTTTCAAAGTAATTTTCGTAAAGTAAATGTTGGATAATGTCAAAGAAATTCAAACTTATCCATGAACTCCAGCAGCTCCCTCTTACCCCTAGGATCAAATAAAAACTCCTTTGTTTGGGATGTAAAACTCTTCACAACTTGTTTCTGACCTACTTTTCCTGCCTTATCATTTATTCACCCTTACTGAGATCCAAACTGGCCTTCTTACTTTTCCCCATACATGGCTCTCCATTTCTCTTCTCTCTGTCTTTGTAATGGCCATCTCCCATGCCTGGCATATACTTCTTCTCACCTTTGCCTTTTAGAATTCAAAGTATCCACTAAGACTTAGCTCAAGTACCACCTTCCACATGAGTCTTTTCTTGAACTTGCTAATTGCTAAATAACCTAATTTCTTTCTTTCAAAATCATTTGGAATTTATTTTATACATACCTATTACATCTGTCTTTTCTTTACCATTTGAAATTATTTATTGAATCTGTTTTTATATACCCACCACAATGTATGGTATACAGTAGGAGTTTAATAGCTGTTGATTAATTGGCAACCCAGGAAATAAAGAAAAATACCTCATACTTTATATATCAAAATAGCTCATAATACTATGTGACTCCTTTTACTTCAGTCATGATAAAGGCAGAAGGACAGAAGGGAACCCATGGTGCTGAGAATCACAGTCTTAATACTATTTGCCAAAAAAAAATTGTCAAGGGGATAATTGCAGTTTGTATGCTAATGGCTATTGTAGAGGATGAAGGGATTGAGAAATTCTTGGACTAATTTAATAAGAGCCTCCAAATTAAAATAACACATGCTTTGCTACAGAGTACTGGGCTTGGAGATATGAAGACATGATTTCAAATTCTGCGTCAGACACTTTCTAGCTCTGTGACCCAGAGCAAGTCACTTTAGCCCCATCCTTCTCAGTTACCTTATCTACAAAATGTGGATAATTATAGTACCTGCCTCCTAGGATTAGTGTGAGGGTGAAATGAGATAGTATTTGTAAAATATTTTGAAAATTTTAAAGCACTCTATAAATTATAATTCTTGTTATTGATGATGATGTGACGACGACGACGACGACGATTACGACTACTACTACTACTACTACTACTACTACTACTACTACTACTACTACTACTACTATTATAAAATGTGAGTGTGAAGGTAGGAATGGGTATGGATAGTGAAATATTACCTAGAAAAATCTGAGAAAGGAATAAGGAAGGAGAAAGTCCCTAGCTTTGTAGATTACAAGGAAGCATTACACTCTATTTTTCAGGAAATCTTTGTCCAGGAAGAAAATTGGGAGTTGCTAGACATGGTGAGAACAACACAACAGTGTTATTGAACTGGAAAATAGGAACAGATAGAGGAAAAGCCATCTACACCAATTCCCTAATGAAGTTTAACTAATGTAATTCAGTCTTGACAATAAGGAGACCCAAAGAGCCCTAAGACCACCTTGGCTGAAAAACAGCAGGTCTCTTTGCCAAGCAGAGAGCTGTAGCAGCCAAGGGCAACACTGACTTAGAAAATAAACTCCTTTGTGAAATCTTGTAGAGAACCATGATAGAAGACTATGAGCAGACTTGCCTCATAAAACAGTGAGAAGCTGCAGAGGGGGAAAAAACTTGGCAAGATACTCAAACAAGCAAAATAATCCCAAGGACATTAACAGATGAAACTGAAAGAACAACAGATGAATGGTGGGAAAAATCTATAAAGTTATTTTTTCCCTTTTAAATAAGAAATTCTTTGCAACACTAAGCAAAATAGAACCTACACATTTGGCCTACAATGTCAAAATCCTGCTTATACTTTTAGAGAACATGGATGAGACATGGAAGTGGGAAAAAGAGGTTGGAAAAGCAACCAGACTAGACCAAGACATAAAAAGGAGGAAATACCATTTTGAGGATATGGAGGGATCAATTCTTGACTTTTCCAAAGGAGAGAAAAATACCAAAATAATGGGAAAAAGAAACCAAAGCAAAACTGATGCCTTTTAAAACGTTTTAATGAGGTTAAGTTAGCAGGACTACATGCTCTAATGATGAAAGAACTGGAAGATATGATCTTTTAAAGATTGTGGAGAATAAGGTATGGCTAGGTGGTGCAGTGAGTAAGAGTGCTGGCCCTTGAGTCAGGAAGACCTGGGATTGGCTCTGGCCTCAGTTACTTAGCACCCACACATAAATAACTAGCTGTGTAACCTTGAGCAAGTTACTTAATCCCAATTGCTTTTAAAAAAAAGATTTTGGAGAGCAGAACAGGTACTATAGGATCAGAGAAGGATGAATATCCCCCTTTTCAATGTCACACAATGGAAACTATCTCCAAAGTTTCTTTCTTTCTTCTTTTTTTTTAAATGCTTTATTAACTTCTGGTTTACATCATTCATTTCCACCAGATTTTGAGTTACAATTTTTTTCCCCATTTTCCCCCTACCCAACACCCCAGAATAGCAGTCCCACAGGGTATCCCCTCCTCCAATCTGCTCTCTCCCATATCTTCTGCCATATCCCCTTCGACTTTTCCAGTAGGGCATGATAAATATCTATGCCCTAATGCCTGTATACCTTATTTCACAATTATATGTAAGGTAGTATTAATAATAGTATTTATATATTTTTAAACATTTGATTTTAAACTTTGAATTCCAGATTCCTTCCCTTCCTCCCTTGTCACCCACCCTTACTGGGAAGATAAGCAATTCATTATATGTTATACATGTGTAGTTATGCAAAACATTACCATAGTAGATATATTGTAAAAGACTGACTGTATTTCCCTCCCTCCTATCCCACCTCCCACTTGTTCTATTCTCTACTTTGATCCTGTCCCTTTTCAAAAGTGAGTGCTTCCAACTTACCTCCCCCCAAGCCTTCCCTGCCTTCCATCATCCGCCCTCTCATCCCCTTCCCCCCTACTCTACTGTAGGGTGAGATATCCTATTTAGTATGTATGTCATTCTCTCCCTGAGCCAAATTCAATGAGAATATGGTTTTGCCTTTTTGCCTTCCTGTTCTTCCCCTCCATTGTATCCATTTTCCCTTGCCTCTTCTATATGAAATAGATCCTGTGCTATCCTGATTGTGTTTCCACAATATTCAAATTGTTTCTTCCTGGCTGCTTGTAATATTCTCTCCTTGATCTGGGAATTTCAGAACCTGGCTATAATATTTCTAGGAATTTTCTTTTTGGGATCTTTGTCAGGAGGTGATTGGTGGATTCTTTCAAACCTCTATTTTGCCCTCTGGTTCTAAAACATCAGGGCAGTTTTCCTTGAGAATTTCTTGGAGAATAATTTCTAGGTTCTTTCTTTTATTATGGCTTTCAGGTTGTCCAATAAGTTTTAAATTCTCTCTCCTGGATCTATTTTCCAGGTCAGTGGTTTTTCCCATGAGATATTTCACATTGCCTTCTATTCTTTCATTTGTTTGGATCTGTTTAACAGCATCTTGATTTCTCATAAAATCACTAGCTTCCATTTGCTCTAATCTGATTCTGAAAGAATGATTCTCCTCATTGAGCTTTTGAGGTTCTTTTTCCATCTGGCAAATTTGGCTTTTTAATGCATTCTTCTCCTCATTGCCTTTTTGAGCTGCTTTTGCCATTTGAGTTAGTCCATTTTTAAGGTGTTATTTTCCCCAGTCAGGCTGTTGACTCTCATTTTGTAATTTTATTGCATCATTCTCATTTCTCTCCCCATTTTTTTCCTCCACTTCTCTTATTTGCTTCTTAAGGTCCTCTATGGCCTGTAACCAGCTCCTATTTTTCCTGGAAGCTTTTGGTGCAGGAGTTATGACTTTACTGTCTTCCTATTGTTCCATGCTTTGATCTTTCTTGTTGCCAAAGTAGGAATGTAAAGTTGGGGTACTCTGTTTATTTTGCTTCCTATGCCTACACATGTTGCCACTCAGTCACTTGACCACTGGGCTTTTTGCCACAGTAGGACTTTGCCACCAGACAGGGGGGCTTCTGTCCCAAACACTGGGGTTTTCTCAACTGCTGGAGGTATTAGTTGGGTGCCCTTTCTGAAGCCTCCACACACTCTGGCAAGCTGGTCACACACCCCAGGGCCTCGACCCCAGACTACAATCCAGATCCAAGAAGGTTAAAGCAAGAGCAATTACCCCCCAGACTGATCACCTGGTCCCCCCACAGTATGCAGGCCAGGAGCTGAAGCTGCTGGGTGGCTGTAGCTGTGCTGAAGCATCTCTATGGTTTCTCACCCTGGGGGCAAAAGCCATGCACTCCCAAATACTAGTCCCAAAGTCCAAACTGCACTGTCCTCTCACTTTGTCCTTGACATCTATGTGTTGATAATTCTGGAAACACCACAGCCACTAGTGTTCTGGAGTCCCTCCAGAGGGCTGCTGGTCAGGCCTGCCGTGGGGCTAAAACCTCAGGCACAAGGCTGGACTGGCCTCTTAGAGTGCTGTGCTGGCTGTTCCCTGCTGGCCTTCTGGGCTGTCTTCAGTGGGAGGTTAGCTTCTTTGTGTCATTTTGTGGGTTCTGTAGCTTCAAAGTTTTTTCAGAGTCTCCTTTTACATGGATTGGAAGTGGTGGAAGCCAGAGCTGCGGGGAGGTGCTGTTTCTACTCAGCCATCTTGACTCAGCACCTCCAAAGTTTCTTGAGAGTTGATCAGACTATTCAAATCCTATTCTAGAACCAAGATGTTGTAGCCTCCCTACCCCACATGGATTGAAGACAAGCTTCAGTCTAGAGTCTAAGGATCTGAGCTCTTCTGAGAAGGGAGTCAGTTCTTGGATTAGGTGAAATGGACAAGGTTTAGAACAAAGTAAGTTTCTTTATGGGAAGAAGTAAGTGAGGGTGGAATCAAAACATATTTACCTTCTTACCAAAAGACAATAACTTGCAATCCATGTTCTTTACAAATTCTTGCCCTATAAGAAAAAAGATGGACAAGAGGATAAGCAAAGGAAGAAGTGTACATTTAGCCTGTGAAGTTGTTACAAAGAATGTAGGACATCCTCATGTAGATAAGTTCATCTTTTATTATTCCTCCTTTTAAATGCTCACCCTAAAACCTCTTTTTATTTATTATTTAATTTCCTGACTAGTAAACAACCAGATCCCAATTAGTTTTAATCTCTTCCTGCTAGATGAATGTGAACTTTGTTACTTAACATTTGCTTTGGCTTTGTGGCATAACATTTTTTGTTATGACTCTAGAAGGCTGACAGTTTCTGTTGCTTGCAGTGCACCCTTGTATAGTAGATAGAGGACTAGACTCAGTCAGGAAGCTGGGTATAGATTCTGTCACACTCGCTATGTGAACCCAACAAGCTATTTAACATCTTAGTGGCTCAGACAGCTCTGTAGGACTAGAAGTTACAGAATTGCTGATCTGGATCCATGGAAACAGTTTCTCTACTAGTTCTTCCTACTGATGAAATTGCAATATCATAGAATCATAGATGGAGATCTACAAGTGACCTTTACTCTTACCCCTTTTTTTCACATGAGGAAATTGAGACCCAAAGAGGTTAAGTTATATTCCCAAGGTCATACTGGAAGTGAGTGGCAGAGAGGTCTTTTGAATTTAGGTTAAGACCTCTAAATCCAATACTTTTGACTGTGCTAAGGTTACCTCTATTTCATCTTATTCTAAAGGACTTTGGTGAAAATAAGTCTTGTTCTCAACTCAGTATGGGTATTAGGTTATTCTAGTAAGATGAAGCCATAGAATGGGGTATGAGCCTTTTATTGCTGAATATTAATACTATAATTAGGAGACTTTATAATTAAGCTTGGAATGAAGTCAGTAAAAATTGGTATAACTGTAGAAATTTAACTATGAACAGTTGTTCTTTCACTCCTTTCAACTTACTCCAAAATAAGGATGGGTGGGAGAGTGATGGAAAGCTCACTTTAGAAAAACTAGGTTTATATCATGCCTCAGAGGGTCATTAGATATGTGATACCAGGAAAGTCACTTTATTTCTCAGTATCTCTTACAACTTTCAAAAATTATGATTTAGAGCATTATGGATCTGAACCTATGGAGGGAGATTGCACTCTGGAATTTCTCTATACTGATAAAATCACATGTCTGAATCAGAAAAAAAGAGAACTTTGCAAAAAAAAGGCATTAGCATTTCCTAAAATGAGTGAGAAATTGAGAAATATTTCACCAGACACAATGTCACGGCTTCAATGTAGCTGACTCATCTGACCCTTTATAACTGTCTTTTTTATTTATATGACCTTCTAAAACTGTTCCTGAATTTGTTTATTGTCTTTTGTCATAGACTTTTATTTGTGAAACCCAGTATTCATGACATTAGAAGTAAGATTTATTTTTTCATGAGTCTTTAATACTTGTGAAGATGCATGATAACCTCCACCAGTGGATGTTTTCAGTAGCAAAGAATTTGAGATTACTGGGGAAAAAACCTAAACAAACAAAAATAAAACTAGCTAATCATTGTAAAACACTTTCATATAGTATTTCACTTGATATGAGGTAGATACTAAAATTTCTGTTTATCCCATAGTACAGATGAGAACATTGCATCTCTGAAAGACTGTTAACATGGTCATATAGTTGAAACAGAAATTGAAACCAGCACTTTTCTGACTTTATGTTTTACATTCTGCCCTTTATACAGTAATGTCGTTCAGAAGAAGATGCTGTCAATTTTCCGAAATGTCACTCAGCCTGATCTCCTACCACTAAATTTTGACCCCCAACTTATGGCCCATTTTCCCACCAATCTGTAACATATCTCTATTTCTACATTTAGGCATGGCTATAAAGATATAGATCTGCAGATAATTATGGATTTTTGGATATTATATAACTATATGCCCATAGATAGATAAAGGCAGTTAGATAGCTGTAGCAGCAAGCACCCCAACATCCTCAGTGTGGTTGCCAACACAGGTTCTTAGATCTGCTTTTCTAAAGGAAAGCAACTCAAAATGGGTTAACAAGCTTACTTTAATCAATCAACCATATATCATTTTTCTAGTTCAGGGGCAAAAGGTCAGCACACTGAACTTCAAAGTATACAGACAGAAATTACAAGACAGAAAAACAAACAGATCAAGCAGGCAGGCTTCCAAACTGCCCCACCATCACATCCATACCAAATCACAGTTACCAGAGAGGGAAGCATCAACATCTGGGTTTTCAAAGCTGGGGGGCTCTCAGCAGCTGCCCAGGCTGGTAGGGTAATTGGGGTTAAGTGACTTGCCTAAGGTCACATGGTTAGTTTTTGTGTTAAATGTCCAAGGCAGGATTTGAACTCAGGTCCTCCTGACTCCAGGGCCAGTGCTCTATTTATTGTGCTACCTATCCTCCCCTACCTTTCAATTTTTATAACTTACTCTCTATTACACACTTACTCTTTGATCCAGTGCTGCTGGCTTTCTTGCTGTCTCGTGAAAATTCTCTCTAGTTGTCTATCATCTATGCCTGGAATGCTCTCCCTTTATTTTTGCCTTCTGCCTTCTCTGGCTTCCTTCGAGTGCCAGATAATATCCCATCTTTTAGAGGAAGTCTTTTCCAACCTTTCTTAAATTCTAGTACCTTTCTCCAGTTAATTGTTTTGTATTTTGGAATAAGCACATCATTGTGATCACTGAATTATTCATCAATTATGCAATGATGTTTGTTGGAATTAGTCTAGTGACTTTCTTTTTCAGTATTGCTTTTGTTGATGTTTAGTTGTGATCTCATTTAGGGTTTTCTTGCCAAACATACTGGAGTAGTTTTCTATTTCCTTCTTCACCTCATTTTTACAGATGATGAAAATGAGGTAAATACAGTTAAATGACTTGCCTACAGTCACATAGCTAGGTAAGTATCTGAGTTCAGAGTTGAACTCAGGAAGAATCTTCCTGACTTCAGGCCCAACACTTTATTACTGTACCATTTAGCTGCCCCAGAAACTAGGCTAGTGACTTTCTATATGCCCTGTTATCAATCAACTCCTTTGGAAAAATAATTGAAAGATGATGCATTTTTATATTTTTTCACAAATGGATTCAAAACATTATGAATCTTTGGAACAATCTGAAATGGGTTAGAAAATTAAGTGTGCAACTTTTTAAAATGTGCAGATAACTAACTTTATAGGTGACCTATGTAATTTTTTTCTCAATAAAAGCTTAGTTCTTAAATATCTTGCTAATTGTGATGACTTTATACTATCATTGCCTAATATTTTATAGTATAATATATACTTAAGTTGAGGTTTATCATTAATAATAGTCAACAAAAATCTATATTTAAGTCTTCTTGATAATTACACATTCTTTGAATAATAATTCAAATTATATTCTTGATAATTTCAAATTGTCAGAACTGATAAGGTCACTGATTTTTTAAAAATCATTTTTGAGATTGACAAAGGGTTCCTTCAAGGAGTTAAAGTATTAGTCCAGCCATTTCTCACCCCTCTCCTTTTTTATGCTTGTATTATTCAAGCTATTAAATATGGGTTAATATGATATTCTTTTCAAACCTGGGGATATTTTTAAGGCTCTTGCCTATTTAGTGAGGGATAGTTTAATTTAAACTATATTGTATAAAGCATGAGTCCACTGAACTGGTCTCACATAAACTTCTTATGTCCCAATATATGGAACACTCTGACAATCCCTCCTATTTTCAGAACTCTTTCTTTTTCCTCAGGATTCCATACATAACATGTGATTGTTTGATAGGCAGGTTGGGTAAAGGCACCAGTGTACATTGCTATATTCCATCAGAATATAAGTTTCTTGACAGTAGAGATTATTTCATTCTTTGTACTTGTATTCAGCTCACTGCCTTACACAGAAAAGGTTTTTAATAAGTGTTTGTTGATGGATATAAAATATTCATATTTTTCTTTTTAAAAATAAAAATATAAATCAAAATGAAATTACTTTCTGCAGCTCAATGGATCAATTTACGCATGGTGCTTTGGTGACCACTGGGCTAGAAAATGGAGTTTGTGGAGGAAAGTAACTTAAAATGATGCCACAAACATATGGTGGTGTTGTGCAGAAGTGAAACGAGGTGAGACCTAGGCATAAATTTAATGAAAATGGATTTAATGAGGGCCTGGCTGTCCTGAGTGTAGACTCAAATCAGACAGCCCTGAGGAGGGGCAGAGCCAGAGTATTTAAAAAAAACAAAACAAAACCACAAAATAATGGTCAGATCTATATGAAAGCAGGATAATACAGAAGCAGAGAAAGCAATTGCTTAATACTCAGTTTAAGACCTTATGTGAATATGGTTAGGTTTCAATGTTCCGGAGCAGGGCCAGTGACAATGCCTTGGGAGATTTCCAAGAAATATGCCTTGGGTGGTTATTCTCTTGGTGTACACAGGCTTCTCTTTGGTGGGAATTTACTTCTGTGAAGAAGGGAGCACAAAATGGTAGGAACTGAGACAAGATGGAGGGTGACTCAGGGTTGGGTACAACATTGGCACCAGAATATATAGGACTTTGATGCCAGGAGGAGGAGTTTGAACTTTATACAGCAGTCCTTATGGTGCCAATGAAGGTTTTGAGCATAAAAGTGACATGGTCTTTACATAAATAGTTATTCTGATAGAGGAATAATAACTAGATTGGAGGGGGAAGGACAGAGAATAAGAAGAAAGAAAACCTATTAGATCAGGGGTGTCAAACATAAAGCCCACAATACACCCAAATGCTGCCTGAACCAGATTCAACTTCAATTTGGAAATATATATATATATATTAAAGCAATTGGGGTTAAGTAACTTGCTTATGGTTACACGGCTAGTCATTATCTATGTGTGGGTTCTCATTTTCTGAGGCCGGTTTCGATCCTGGGTCATCCCAACTCCGAGGCTGGCACTCTTACTCACTGCGCCACCTAGCCGCCCCTGGAAATATATTTTTAAAATATTTTAAACATTTTAGATATTTAAAAATCTTAAATATTTAAAAATAAAGAAAATAGATATAATGGATAATAATAATATATAGGTTTAGTCCACGTGTGATACATAGGGATCTTTACATTTGGATTAGTGATTCCCTCCTGGCTTTTCTGTTTGACATTACTTTGTTAGAGGGTCATTACAATATAGAAGGTTAGTAAAAGCACCCTGTAATAGGTTGGTAACAGTGGAAATTAAGAGGAAAAGGAAGAAGCAAAAGTTAACTTAAATATGGGGTAGAAAAGATTTTGTAACTGAAAGTATGTGATAGGTGGTAAAGAGAGAAGAGTCCAAGATAACCCAGACTTTCAAATATGGGACACAGAATGAATGATTAACTGGAAGAAAGAGTCAACTCATAAAGGGAAGATTTGGGTGAAGGGAGAATAATTAGTTCAATTCTGGAAATAATGAATTTGATACGCCATTAGACATCTAGATGGAGATGTCCTATTGTTTGTCAGACCAGCCAGGCTAAGTCTCAGAAGAGAAAATAAAGAAGGAGGTGGAGATTTGGAATTCTTCTTCACTGAGTTGATAGTTGTTGTCAATGGAGAGATCACATAAAAGCAGATTTAGGAAGGAATCTTGAGGGACACCCACAAGAAGAGGTCATGATGATGAGCAGCCAAAGAAGGACACAGCAAGAGTACTAGAAAAATAGGATGTGAATCCACAGAATGTGCTGTCTCTGAAGCCAAGAGAGGAGAGGAGTGTTGTAGGCTATACAAGGGGGTCAGTAGCTGCAGAGATGTCAACGAGGTCAAGGACCAAAATAAGGTGATTGGATTTAGCAAGTATTATAGGAAGTCATTGGTAATCATAGAAAGAAAACAGATTCAGTAATGTAGCACTATTGTAGTGGATACCACATAGCAAGCCATTGAGGGATGTCTCAGTAGTGAGAAAGTGGAGATATCGAGAAAGAAAATTAGCAATGTGGATGAAAGATAAGTATTTATATTATAACATCAGGTTTAGAGCTTAAGGACTTTTTTGGTTCAGCGAAATAATCCTGGCTCACAGCTCTAGTGTCTCTCATCAGAGTTGGAAATAGATTAAAACTGAAACAAATTCCCAAACATTGACAGCTAAGCTTAGCACAGAGAGCCCAGGGGAAGTGGGAAAAAGTCACATGTAAGAAGGAATCTGGGAAAGAGGCAGCTGGGTGGGAGTTATGGAGGCACTAAGTGCTGATTTGTTCTTCTACTTCCTTTAGTCTCATCCTTAGCCAGCTAATGGCATGCAGGAGGGTACCATTCCTTGATCCTTTAATTTCACCCTTTGTTACCCTGACTGAAACTGGCACAACTTTTTGAAACTGGATTCTCAAGGGGATAACTTAATGATGTTTCCAAAGCTCTGGAAGAAACTCTTCAGGCTATTTTAGAAGTTACTTCAAAATGGGGCAGGGGGTGGATTTGTTGGTGGAAAGAACTACACGAAGACAGTATTTTGTTAATTTTTTTTTTTTTTTGTAAAATTAGAAATGGGGGATGGAAAATAATCAATTGAGCTCATATTTGGAAGTAGAAATACTGTTTTCTGGTATTGTGATGCTTTTCATGTACCTTGTTAACCTGTATCAGTATATAATACAAGATGATTAATAAATGATTAGTTATATAAAATGCAAAATGCTTAAAATATTTTTATCAGTTTTGTGTATAACAAGGATTGGTCCACATACAAAATAACTATTATATTATGTCCCTATGTGGAACAGGTTGGAGCTGACTTCTAAGACAGTTGTGAAGCCATATAATGGAGAGACTAGAACATGATGCATCAGCCTTCTTTAAGTGGTTTCAGTCTTCTTGGTTAGGTTTTTCAGTTGGTTGTGTAATCAGAACGGGGAGCAAGTTCAAAAAGGCATGAGTTGATCTTGGCCATTTTCTACTCAGCCACTCAATTTTGGTTTGACTTCTTTGCTGACAGTGTCTGGGGAGAGACAATGCAGAAAAGTCCTTGGGGCTTCTCCCCTCTGAGACTGATGTGTGGAATCATAAGACCTTGTTTCAATCCTATGACTTTATTTATTTTTTCCATTTTAGGTAAAAGGATTAGATACTGACTGTGACTTTCAAAAGGTCAGGAGAATGGTGTCCCAGTAGCCAGTCCAGCATCAATTTTTCAAGGAACAAGGAGTAGCTTCACGGACCAGTCCAACAGCAGCTTAAACAAGGACTCATGTGGCAGTGATGTCACATATGGATATGAACTTGGTAGAACTAATACCATGTAGAAAATATACTAAAAATGAACTCACTATTCCAAGAGATTGATATAGTAGGGAGAGGAATGTTCCCTTTAGGTGTTGGGGCAAAATGTTTTGACTTTTGTTCATCCTACGCCTTCCAAGTAAATATACCTTTGTAAAATCTATTTAATGTTAAGTTGTTAAATGGAATGGAGGTGCTTGTCACTGGCACTTAACAGTGAGGAGGAATATAACTGATAGGGGTCTGAGTCTCAAGAAACTAGTCCCAAGTTTCTAGCACACTACCTTACATATACTATAATGAGAACTTCATAAATGTTTGTTGAATTGGGATCATAGAACTGCAGATTTAAGTCTGAGGGAACTTAAAAGTGATATAGTCCAACCCCTTTATTTTACTAAGGAAGAAAGTTAAGTGAATTGCGTGGGACCACATAAGTAACAAAAAGCAGGGATTCTTACCCAGACACACTTCCTTCAAATGCAGCATGTTTCCCACTCTGCTACACTGATTTTTTTTCCAGGTTAAATCGATGTGACTACTATGTAGTACTGTGATAAATGCTAGGAATACAAAGGTCAACGTCTTCACCCCACCCCCCAGATAAATCAAAACAAAACAAAAACATCCCTGCTTTCAAGGAGCTCACAAATAGTGTAGCATGAAAGATAAACATATTTATTGTGAAAAAACTAACTATATTTCCTTCAATCCTCTCCTGCCTCACACTTATTTTATTTTCTCCTTTGACCCTCTCCCTTATCAAAAGTCTATACCTCTAACTACCCTCTTCCCCAATCGGCCCTCCCTTCTATCATCCCCCCTATTATGCCCTTCTCCCCTATTTTCCTGTAGGGTTAGATACCCAGTTTAGTGTGTATGTTATTCCCTCCTTAAGCCAAATTCATTGAGTGTAAGATTGACCCATTTCCTTTCACCTTCCTGCTCTTCCCCTCCATTGTGCTAGTTTTCTCTTGCCTCTTTTTTATGAGATAATTTGCCCTATTCTATCTCTCCTTTTCTCTTTCTCTCATTATATTCCTTTCTCATCTCTTAATTTTATTTTTTAGATATCATCCCTTCCTATTCAACTAATCTTGTGCCCTCTGTCTTTGTACACATGTACACACATATACACATACTCACATATATATTTATATACATATATATCCTCCTATACATACATATGTATGTATACACACATATGTATATATACACACATACATACAGACATATACACAGACATATATATATATATATACGTCTGTGTGTATATATATATATATATATATATATATATATATTCTGTTCAACTATCATCATTCTAAGAAAAGTTTCATGAGTTACAATTATCATTTTTTCCATGTAGGAATGTAAATAGTTCCACTTTAATAAGTTCCATGTGATTTCTTTTCCCTGTTTTCCTTCTCATGCTTCTCTTGCTTCTTGTATTTGAAAGTCAAATTTTCTGTTTAGCTCTTGTTTTTTCATCAAGAATGCTTGAAAGTCCTCTGTTTCATTGAACATCCATATTTTCCCTGGAGTATTATGCTCAGTTTTGCTGGGTAGGTGATTCTTGGTTTTAATCCTAGCACATTTGACCTCCTGAATTTCATAATCCAAGCCCTTTGATCTCTTAATGTAGAGGCTGCTAGATATTTTGTTATCCTGACTGTGTTCCCACAATAGTAAAATTGTTCCTTCTAGATTGCTTGTAATATTTTCTCCTTTGACTGGGGAACTCTGGAATTTGGCTATAATATTCACAGGTATTTTCTTTTTGGGATCTTTTTCAAATGGCAATCAGTAAATTCTTTCAATTTCTATTTTGCCCTCTGGTTCTAGAATGTCAGGGAAATTTCTTGAAGGATGATTTCTAGTTTCTCTTTTTGTTTGTTTGTTTTGATCATGGCTTTCAGGTAGTCCAATAATTTTTAAATTATCTCTCCTGGATCTATTTTTCAGGTCAATGGTTTTTCCAAAGAGATATTTCAAGTTGCCTTCTATTTTTTCATTTGTTTCTATCTGTTTAATAGTATCTTGATTTCTCATAAAGTCATTAGCTTCCATTTGCTCCAATCTAATGTTGAAGGAATTATTCTCTTCAGTGCGTTTTTGAAATTCCTTTTTCCATCTGGCCACTGTGGCTTTTTAAGGTATTCTTCTCCTCAATCGCTTTGTAGGCCTCTTTTGTCATATGAGTTAGTCTCTTTTATAAGGTGTTATTTTCTTCATTGTATTTTTGGGGCTCCTTTAGCTAGCTGTTGACTTGATTTTCATGATTTTCTTGCATCATTCTCATTTCTCTTCCCAATTTTTCCTCCACTGTTCTTACTTGATTTTCAAAATCCTTCTTGAGCTCCTCCATGGCTTGAGACTAATTCATATTTTTCTTGGAGGCTTTTGATGCAGGAGTTTTGACTTTGTTGTTTTCTTCTGGTTTCATATTTTGATCCTCTTTGTCTCCCCCAAAATATTCAATGGTCTGATTGTACTTTTCCTGTTTGCTCATCTTGCCATCCAATTTCTTGACTTTTGAGCTCCTTTTCACAGTAGAACTCTGCTTCTAGTGTGGAGAGACCTGTGTCCCCATTTTCTGGGGTTTTCACATCTGTTGTCAGACCTGTTGTTAGAAATATGAGGAAGGCACCCTCTCTACAGACACCACAAGCTCTGGCATGCTAGTGTTCCTCACCCCAGAACCACCACCAAAGACTTTGTCCCAGATCCAAGCATGTCAAGGCAAGAGCAATTACCCTCTGAATGGTTGCTTGTCCTGCTATGGACTACAGTCCTGGAGTTCCAGAGGCAGCCATACAGGTGTAGCTGCTGCACTGTGGCTACCTCTGTCGCCCTGGGGTTAGGGGCCAGACCATGCTCTTCTCTCAACTAGTTCCAATAAAGTTGCCTACTGACCTTTTACTTTCTCTCTGACATTTATGGGTTGATAAGTCTGGAAACCACCACAACTGCTGGTGATCCACTCTCTTGAAGTCTGCTCTGGCTAGTCTGGGTTGTGGGTCTGGGCTGGCATGGCTCATGCAGGGCTTCACTCTGTTCCCAGTTTAGTGTGTTATACTCTTCCTGTTTGCCTGCTAGGCTACCTTCAGTGGGAGATTTGTTCCTCTTTGTCACTTTGTGGGTTCTGCAGCTCTAAAATTTGTTTCGAGTAATTTTTTTTTTTTATAAGTATTGGAGGTAGTCGGAGTGGGAGCTCAAGTAAATTCCTGCTTTTACTGTGCCATCTTGGCTTTGCCTGCTGGACTCTTATCATTGCTCCTGGCACTCCCTGTATTTTTTCATGCCAAATCACATCATTTGCGATGACCATTGACCCTTCTTCTATGTTAGAGCATTTACTGCAGCAAGGTTAATGGCTCCTCCACATTTTGCTGCACATTAACTATCTGTCTTCCTCTTTAAACCCTAAATGCCCATTAAAGAATTGTGATCAATTACTCCCCTCCCCTGGGTTTTTTTTTTTTTTTGGAGGGCAATTGGGGTTAAGTAACTTGCCCAAGGTCACATGGCTAGGTTTTGTTTTTGTTTGTTTGTTTGTTTGTTTGTGTGTGTGTGCATTAAGTGTCTGAGGCGGGATCTGAAATCAGGTCCTTCTGACTCCAGGGCCAGTGCTCTACTCACTGCCCCACCTAGCTGCCCCTCCCCTAGGTTTTTTAGAAAGGTGAGAGAGAGAACTCAAGAAGGAAACATACTGCCCAAATGGCCACCTCTATGCTTCTCTTCCCCTCCCACCTCCAAAGAATTTTAATTTTCTCACCAACAAAAGGCTAGAAAAATAATTTAATATAAGACCTGATATATTGAGTGGGCCATGTCATCTTGCCTATTACCATGTGAGCACCAATCAATAAATTCATTTGTGACAACTGTGAGTCTTACAAACTATTCTTTGCTTCTTATTCTCAAGCTATTTTAAAATAGAGCCTTTTGATATTGTGGGGCAGAACCAAGATGGAGGCATAGAAGCAGGAAATTCTGTGAGCTTCCCCCAACAAGAACCTCAAATACCTAGAAAATATGACTCTAAACAAATTTTAGAGCTACAGAGCCCACAGAGTGACAGAGAGAAACAAATCTCCTGCTGTTGTTTTCTTCCTATATAAATATTGTTTTACTATAGTTAAACCTTTATTATTGGCTCAGAAGGTCTTAGCAATGACTTTTCAAATTAGTAAACTTAGAAAAATTGAGAGTGGGGACCTCAAGGCTTGTAACCTAGGGGTGTATTTAATATGCTTCACTTGGGAAGGACAGAGACAGCCCTGGTCATGTGTTTTGGGATCCCAGCTAATTTGCCTATGCTCATCTAATGGCTTCTATGAATACCTTTCCAACTCCTTGATATTTGGGTATATATGTTAGGGAAGGAACCTAGGCACTATTCAAAGAAGTTTGAATTTAGATCAAGATTGGGTTAAAGCCCTGGTTATCCTGAGCATGGATGAAGTTCATTTAGTGACTGTTCCAAGCAGTGATGCTAGCAGGAGAGACCAGGTGTAATGGAAATGCAGATTTGAAGATCTTCCCTGCCTCTAGGCCCTTTGATTGGCTTAAGAGAATTTGATTGACTTAAGTGACTGAGAACCTTCCTTGATCTGAAAATATACTCTGCCCCCTAATAGGCTGAATGTGGTCACATGGAGCCTGTGGTAGGAGGCTTGGTTTTCAGGAATGACCACACCTTGATGCTGTGTGATTGGGCAGTGGGTCAAGAGGGTGATTACATTCTCTGAGCCAGGAGAAGACTATATAATCCCTGATTTGAGGCTTTGCTTTGGGGCTCACTTTGAGAAGTGTTGTGTGATTTGACCAGATGAGACTCTGGGCAGCTGTTGAGAGTCCCCCTGGCTTTGAAAACCCAGATGTTGATGCTTCCCTCTCTGGTAACTGTGATTTGGTATTGAGGTAATGGTTGGACAGTTTGGAAGCCTGTCTGCTTGATCTGTTTGTTTCTCTGTTTTGAAACTACTGTCTGTATACTCTGAAGTTTGGGGTGCTGACCTTTTTCCCCTGAACTAGGTAAATGATATATGTTTGTTTGATTAAAGTCAGCTTGTTAACTGATTTTGAGTTGCTTTCCTTTTGAAAAGCAGATCTAAGAACCTGTATTGGCAGCTACCCTGGGGATGTTGGGGTGCTTGCTGCTACACCAGGCTATATGCTAGAATGATGATAGAACATGAGGATACAGAATTCTAAAGCAAGATTATGTTTAGATGACACCTTCAGCAAAGACTGTGACATTGTAATGTGCTGCTAGTAGTGGTACTATGGAACTTTGGACTGCTGTGATTTACCTCTTGCACAATACCTACTCTCTCTCTCTCTCTCTTTAAATAAGAATTTAGATATATTGTGATGGTAAGTTCGCGCCAGTCCCATGGTGCCTCATGAAGGCAGGTCCTTCCTCCCCCCTTGATTGTTCTGTGTTTGTGCTCTAAAGGTCAATCAAAGTTTCACACATCTCATCCAAAAGGTAATCCAGGCCCTTCATGCTATGGGGACGCTGCCACATCAATATATTAGATAGACATAGAGAGAAGCTCCCTCAAAGGTTAGAGAATATTATTCTACAGATGGAAGGGACTTCAGAGGCCATCTAGTCCAATTCCATTTTCTAGAGGAGAGAATTGAGGCCCATGTAGGACCCGGGTGGTGAGTGTTAAGTATAATTTAAAGCCAAGTCATCTGACTTCAGAGGCAGTGCCTTTTGTATCGGTGACTTTCTCATCGTGTTTTGGGTGCCTAGTGCCATTGCCACATCCATTTATAATGGAGTAATTCTCCCTGAAGCTCTTCAAATAAAAGCTAAAACACCACACATAGTATATAATGGAGAAGGGATTCTCATTCTGATAAAATTGAGACCAGGTAACCTCTGAGGTTTGTTCTAGTTCAGATTCTGTGATAAAGTGGATTGGTTGCTGATTGCCATTACTCTCCCATTTTCTCTTGCACTATGGCACATATAGGTTTATTCTTGACTATGTAGCAGTCTTTTCTTAATAAATGGAGTGGTAGTCAGATGCAATATGTTAAAGTGATTATTTGTTAGATTTGAAAAGGAGACTCATGGGTAAATATTTGCAGCATGGGACCTGGGATGACTTAGCATCTAAAAGAGACAGGTGAGGAAGTTACTCATGTAATCTCAAGGTTCTTATATGTTGAGAATGAAACCAGCTGTTCTTTTACTATGCTGTATATATAGGACTCCAGTACAATTATTTGGATTAGTTATGAGGGGAAAAAGCTCTTTTACTAGAGTACCACTAAAGATGTTAATATATTGTCAAGGGAAATTATAAATATCTTTTTTTTCTGGAGAATTTTAATAAAGGGAGAGACTTTCATCTGCCTGTGGGGATAACTTAAACCTAGTCCGGACAAAAGTAGGAAGATCTCCTTGATGTCCTCTTGTGGTCCCTTCTAGCCCTTTTATTCCATGCTTAAAATAGTTTATGTGCTTTCAATGGACAATGCCAGAAAGCCACATAATTTCTTTCCCCAGTTCTTCTTGTTAAAGTTCTCAGTAGGATAGGTATAAATATCTGATTAATCTTTTGGCACCCAATACCTATCAGCTCAGACTTAGCTCAGCCAAATTTCTAACTGTTAAGAGTTCCAGGATTCTCCTGGCTTTCAGTTACACGTAGAATGTTTGGGTTAATTTTCCCATGGGCTCTGAATATTCAAAACAATGCTTATGATGATGACAACAATAAGAATGATTAATAGTTAATATTTATACATTTCTTTTTTTTATTGCTTTTTGGAAGGCAATTGGGATTAAGTAACTTGCCCAAGGTCACACGGCTAGGTTTTTGTTTGTGTGTGTGTTAAGTGTCTGAGGTTGGATTTGAACTCAGGTCCTTCTGACTCCAGGGCCGACACTCTACTCACTGTGCCACCTAGCCTCCCTATTTATACATTTCTTAAGGATTTACAAAGTGCTTTAGATATATTATTTAATTTCCATTTATAAATAGCAACCCTGTGTCATTTATCTCTACCTAGGCTTTGCTTTGCTCTCTGCCTCTTTGCAATTCACTCACAGTTGTCCCTCCTGCCTTCTGTCTATGAGCTGGTTTTACCTAGTACTTGGAGTCCATTTTTGGTCCTGAGAGAGAGTCTTATATAGAATCTTTGACCATCCCCCACCCATTGGTAACAAAGTCTATTATAATTTCTGATTAATTGGACTCATTTCCTTAGCTCCCTTGCTTAGATCTTTACATCTTTTATTCCAGAATCTGCAGCATAGTTTTATGACTCCATGTGTTCTGAGACCTCTGCTTGTATATCCTTATGTCTTTGCTCTTTTATAAATTAGCCTGAGATCATGGTTCATATTATGTCAGATTTCCTTGTAATGTGTTCTTCCCTGCCTAGACTTCATGTATATACCTTCCCATTCTTCTTTGCCTTGACTTATTTTTTCATAAACTTGACTATTTCTGTCTCTGGACTTATGAACACCTGACTGCTCCCTTCTATCTTTCTTAACTTCCCTGGGCTTGATCTCTAGTTCACCTGATTAATAAAATTTGTCAACTTCCTTTCTCTCCCTCTACCACCCTGCTGATCACATAATATAACTTCAGTGATTAGCCATGATGTATGACACTTCAAGCCTATCAAAATCTGTCAATTTCTAGCAGCTTCTACTTTGTTAGTAAGCAGATGACCCTGGAGAAAGTGCTCATTAAATATATTTAATTATGTGGTGACCTCATCTTCCTTTTCTAGGGAAAATATCTGATTATCCTATTCAGAAAATTACTGACTCTTCCATTTTCAAAACTTTCTAAAAGGCATTGTTGCTATTTGGATACAACCCAAATTTTCATGCATCGAGGGCTTGTCATCTGTAAAACTTTCTAATTGGAACACAATGTCCTTCTGAGCTGTCAGGCTCTTTAGGTATCCTTCAGTTTGATAAGCAAGAGGTCTGAATTCCAAGGGAGGTGGTAAGCAGTAAGAGAGTGGGGGACTAACCCATCTGGGATGTAAAAAAAAATAATAATAATAAAAATTCAGATACAGAGTGAAGGGTATCATGAATAAAGGCATAGATCCAAGGTAAGAGTTAAGGAACATTAATATTGACAATTAAGGAATACCTAAGTCCAGTGAAAGACGACCAGAAAAAGGGAGGAAAAAGAGATAGGGCTAGAAAAAAATGGATCGATGCCAAATCATAGAGGCCTTGAGCTCATGGAAGTGATTTCAGACCTTTAATTTGATGGAACTTAAGGAGACAATCAAAGCTTTTGAGTAGGATCATTTGATAAGATCAAATATTAGCATCTATGTTCTCTTTAAGTGAGTTAAAATCTGATAGAACCTTTTACATCTGTTTCCTCATAACTATCAATATCCACCTTTGAATCCTTGTCTGTTTTCTGGGAAAAGGAGTATTTGCACAGTAACCTAACACATAGGGCATTGAGTTCAGTGTCAGATATACAAAGTTTGGAGGCCTTATGTTGTCACAAATTATGTATGTGCTATCCCTAAAAAGTGTTTTCTTTCCTTACTGATATGTGATTAGGAAAGCCAGGAAGAGCTGATATCACTATGTTGCCTCTTCCTTGTTTTTCCCCTGAAAAATCACAAGCTCAGTGGACATTTTTAGAGCTTGCATTCCCAATTATCCAACATCTGTCTTTAATGTTCAGTACCTGCTTAGCCCTGTTCTAGTGGGAGGAAAAATCCATAACATTGCTGAATTGAGATACTGGATACCATTGCCCTTATTTGTGACCAGCATTAAATGAAGTGCTAATGAAGATATGTGATATTTAAATTACTAGGATATTATTCAGTTGGTACAGTAGATGTCATCCTAGGATTTGTTAATCCTTCTCATGAAAGACAGTAAGGCAGAAGTTGAAAGAAGCAGTGTTTGTTTCAATTATACTAGGTCATGTTGTTCTCCTTTATGAGGAAACAGAGAGTAGGGAGATTTGGGTCGCTTTTGCAAATTCAACATTTTGTTTTGTTTTGTTTTTAGTCTTGTTCTTGAGTTGATTTTCATGGCCCCTTGTAGCAGCAAGCACCCCAACATCCACAGGTTCTTAGATCTGCTTTTCTAAAGGAAAGCAACTCAAAATGGGTTAACAAGCTTACTTTAATCAATCAAACATATTGGTTACCTAGTTCAGGGGGAAAAGGTCAGCACACTGAACTTCAAAGTATACAGACAGAAGTTACAAGACAGAGAAACAGATCAAGCAGACAGGCTTCCAAACTGTCCAACCATTACATCCATACCAAATTACAGTTACCAGAGACAGTAGCATCAACATCTGGGTTTTCAAAGCCAGGGGGGCTCTCAACAGCTGCCCAGAGTCTCATCTGGTCAAATCACACAACACTTCTCAAAGTGAGCCCCAAAGCAAAGCTTCACATCAGGGATTATATAGCCTTCTCCTGCCTCAGAGAATGTAACCACCCTCTTGACCCACTGCCCAATCACACAGCATCAAGGTGTAGACATTCCTGAAAACCAAGCCCCCTGCCACAGGTTCCATGTGGCCACATTCAGCCTATTAGAGGGCAGAGTATATTTTCAAATCAAGGAAGGTTCTCAGTCCCTTAAACCTATCAAAGGGCCTAGGGGTAGGGAAGATCTTTAAGTTTGCATTTCCATTACACCCCCTAAAGGCATGATAAGGATATGGGTCAGTTAGGTGGTACCCTTGATAAGAGTGTGGGACCTGAAGTCAGGAAGACTTAACTTCCTGACTTCAAATCTAACCTCAGGCACATATTATCTTTGTGACCCTGGGCAAGTTACTTGACCCTGTTTGCATCAGTATCTTATCTGTACAATGATCTGGAGGAAGAAACAGCAAATCACTCCAGGATCTTTCACAAGAAAATGCCAAATGGGCTCAGGAAGTGTCAGAAATGATTGAAACTACTGAACAACAACAAAGGACATGATGGGGCAGGGTGTTGAAAGAAAGAAATCCTCTCACCACACTTTGAGCCAATTCTTTTCTGTTTGATTAAATGGAGTTCCCTGATGCTTTGAAAGGAATTCATGTTAGTGACCCAAGAATGTGAAAGAAATAAAAAAAAAAAATTCTGCCTATGACATAGGCAAAGTTAAAAAAGAAAAACGACTCCAAGATGGAGTAGGAGAAAATTTGTTCCAAAGACAAGCTGAGGGCTTTTACTGCATCACTCTTTAAAGGAGAAAAGTTTCATATCAGGTATAGTTCAGGAGTCAAAGGTCATTAGATGGTAACAGAGAGATGCAGTGGAGACACAAAGCAGAGAATGGAAATACTCAGCAGAGAGCAGTATGGAAAATTGTATAGAGCATCAGAAAGGACTGCAGTTCAATAGAGAAAGTAGCTATGGGATATCAGTGGTTCTGCATCAGAGAGGCATGCCTTACACTGTCCATATATGACCTCTGCACAATCCATGTATACTCTTTTTTCACATGGCTCTCTTCAAACACAATTGCAATCCACACTTGTTTCCTATGCGTGTGTCCCTTCATGTCACTGGTCAAGTAAATTCCTTGATTGTGTAACACACCCTATTGGTGTTGTGTCAGTGTGTCAAAAAGTGTATCCTTGTTTCAATGGGGGAGTTTTTCTTGTTACATATTTTACTATGCTGTAGGATTAAATATAGTTTGTGTCTCTGAATGGGGACAACCTCCATTGTTTGCGTATTATGGCCATATTCAGCTTCCTAAAACACCCCTTCCATGATAACCTATTGTTCTTTTTTTATTATTTTTTCTTTGTCTTTTCTTTTTTTTAAGTTTATTTATTTTTAGTTTTCAACATTTACTTCCATAACTTAAAATTTTTTTCCTTCTCCCTCCACCTTCCTTCCCCAAGATAGCCTGCAATCTGATAAAGGCTCTACATACACATTGGTATTGTAAAAATCTTTTCTAAGGCCATTCAAGATCTTGTATAATATAATCCCCAAGCAGTCTTTTTGGTCTTTGTGCCCCCTCCTTCTTATTACATTACTTCATATATTCTACCAGCCTAATTGACTGTTTTTCAAATACAATTTGTAGGTTCCTATATCTTTACCTTACCCTCAAATATACTCACATCTACTTGCTTCATATAAAATTCCCTCCTAAACCTTCAAAACCCAGTCCACATATCACTTTTATTTTTTTAAGCAATTTCTACAGAATCAAGCCACAGTTTTTTCTCTTTCTTTAAAGTGACAATATACATTGTATATATTCATTTGATGCTTATATCTTACTCTTTATTATACATGTACACATATGTATATGAAATATATGTGTATATATAGTAAATATATGTATACATATTAAGACAATCAGGCTTAAGTGACTTGGCCAGGGTGTAATAGGAATGTAAATTTAAGATCTTCCCTGCCCCTAGGCCATTTGATAGGCTTAAGTGCACCTGGAGCCTGAGGCAGGAGGCTTGTTTTTCAGGGGATACATTGTGATTGGGCAGTGGGTCAAGAGGGTTGTTACATTCTCTGATCCAGGAGAAGGCTATATAATCCTTGATGTGAGGCTTTGTTTTGGGGCTCAACTTGAGAAGTGTTTTGTGATTTGACCAGACAAGACGCTAGGTAGCCATTGAGAACTCCCTGGCTTTGAAAAAGCTAGATATTGATGCTTCCCTCTCTGGTAACTGACTAGGTATGGATGTAATGGTTGGACAGTTGGAGGCCTGTCTGCTTGAAATGTTTCTCTGTCTTGTAACTTATAATTTTAACCTGTCTGTATACTCTGAAGGTGGGGTGCTGACTTTTCCTCCTGTACTAGGTAAATGATATGCTTGATTGATTAAGGCAAGATTGTTAACCCATTCTGAGTTGCTTTCCTTTAGAAAAGCAGATCTAAGAACCTGTGTTGGCAGCCATTCTGGGGATGCTGGGGTGCTTGCTGCTACACAGGGTCACACAGCTAGTTAGTGTCTAAGGCTAGATTAGATTTCAGGTCCAGTAATCTATCCACTGCACCATCTAACCTCCCCCTGGTTTACTTTTAATTATACTTATCTATATCTTTCCTCCTGAACTTGACTTTAAAATCTTTCAAGGAAAGGACTTTGTTTTATTCAGGTTTTTAATCCCTATAATGCCTAACAATATTCATCATGTGTATTAGGCTCTGTGAGAGATAGTATGGCATGATGGTAGAGAGCAAGGGGAACCTAGGTTCACCTCCTAGCTATGCTATATTCTGTGATGTTGGACAAATCACTTAAACTCTTAGTACACACACACCTCTCTACCACTACACATTGTACATTTTGCTAAACTCTAGTATATCATTTTAAAGTTTTCATTCTGGGAGTTCTCTAAATATGAAATCAGAAGTTTGAACAAAAATAATTAACATAAATATTTGTTTGACTCTAATACTTGAAAAAAATTATTGAATTAATTAAATATTATACTTAGCTATATTTAAAAATCTTTACCCCCTATAATTTTAACTTCTTAAATCTCAAAAGGGTCAAAACCCTGCATAATTCAACTTAAATAAAAAAACTATTTGAGAGAATGGGCATATTTCTGGCAAATATTCAATGGGAATGCATTTGACTCTTAGCCCAGTACATTCCATGTCATCTAACAGCAGGAAACACATTCAAGTTGAGATGATTGTAACCAACAAGACCATGGCTTGTTCCAAATTCCTTAAGCCAATCAACCCAGTATCATTTTGTAACTAAGTTAAAATATGTAATATTGTCTTTTAAATGGCCTCATTTTGCTTTTTAAACTATTTTCAGGTTATTCTTATCCTTTAAAAACATAACATCTAAAAAAAAGGACATATGAGGCTTAGAGTTGGAAGAAGGTAGAGAAAAGAGTCTACTCCTTTGATAGATAAAGAAATTGAGACTTGAAGTTTTATTTTTTAACAAAAATTCTTTAGGATATGAGAAGAAATCCCTACCAAAGTCTTTTTTCCCCCCAGAGGTAAGAGGCTCATGAGTACCATACATTGCATATACTTTTCAGACTTTTTAATGACTTTTGATGTATATATATATATTTAAGGCAATCAGGGTTAAGTGTCTTCACAGGGTCACACAGCTAGAGTCTGAGGCTAGATTAGAATTCAGGGCCAGGGATTTATCCACTCTACCACCTAAATGCTTCTTGGCTTACTCTTTATTATGCTTGTATTCATCTCCCCTCTTTAGACTTCATGAATAATATGGGAGAAGTAATAAGAATCATAGAATTGTAGAATGTTAGGGATGGTAAGGGACCTTGGAGATCATCTAATACAAAATGTTTTTGATTCTTATTAATTGTATTGCAAATAGTCTAGTCACTTGAGTAACTAAGTCATGAACTAATACAGCTTATCTTAGTGTGACAAGACTTTTTGTACTTGAAAGTCAGCAAGCACATATTTTTCAGAGGCATAACTGGGAATTTTTACAGTGGGGGCAAAGGAGAGGCCAGGTGAGGGAAATTTATGTGAGGAGCATTTGCTATTGGGAAGAAGTTTGCCTCAACCTAAGAGATGTTTAACCTACTGAAGGAAAGGAGCTTCTATGCATGGGAGAAAGGGTAGAGAGGAAGAGTGGAACTCAATATAGCAACCATTGAGAGTGAGGCTAAAATTATAGCCCAGGGCAGTGCTGGATATAGCTTTTAAATTTTGGCATCCTAGGAGAAAACATGTCACTCTACCCTAGTTGAAATTCTCTATGTCTTGTAGGGGAACTGTTAGAGATTTATGAGGTAGAAATTTTATATCAGGAAGTTTTCACTTTTATCACATCCCTGGGATTCTGATATTACAATTACTTGGCAAAAACTAGAACTGTTAAAAAAACTGTTGGAATGCAGTTGCTACCACTTCTTGGAAAAGGGGTGGAAAACAGTCTCTGGGCATGTGTGAGGATTCAGAGCTTCATACATTTCTTCAGGTCTTATGAGTAATGCTATGGGTGCACAGGTGAGAAAGGTCCCTCTTTACTCCACTTTTTTACGAGAATAAACCCATCAGTGGTTTCCAGGGCTTAGGTCAGTGACCTTCTAGATTGTGAGGGGTGGAATCAGTCTCATTTGTTTGTGAAATGCAGTTTTCAGGACTAGGTATTTTGAAACACAAAGTTATTCCACCTTTGAAGTGAAAACACAACACAACTGAAAGTACCAGGTTTTTTTTTCTTCTTCTTCTTTTGACTTTTGATTTGTGTGGCATTAGGAGAAAGTCAAACATTCTGTGCTTTTGGGCTGCAAAATAGGACCTGAGCACAAAAAAGGTGAGGGGGTATTATTGGTTTTATCAAGTGGAAGAATCAACTTATTGACATCATAGTAGAAAGATCACAGGCTGTCATCAAAAGACCTTGGTTCAAATTCTGATTCTGATGCTTACTACCTTTATGGCTTTAGGTGAGTCATTTAACCTTCACTGACCTCTGCTTCCTCATCTGTGAAGTGAGGGAGCTGAACACTTGGTCCTCTGAGGTCTCTTTCAGGTCTAGATCTATTATCTTTTTTTTTTTTTTAAAGCAATTGGGGTTAAGTAACTTGCTCAAGGTAACACAGCTAGTCATTATTTATGCGTGGGTGCTCATTTTCTGAGGCCGGATCTGATCTTGGGTCATCCCAACTCCGAGGCTGGCGCTCTTACTCACTGCGCCACCTAGCCGCCCCTTTAGGGCAATTGGGGTTAAGTAATTTGGCCAAGGTTATAAGGCTGGGTTTTTGTTTGTGTGGATTAAGTGTCTGAGGCCGGCTAGGAACTCAGATCCTTCTGACTCCAGGGCCGGCGCTCTATTCACTGCGCCACCTAGCCACCCCTTAGATCTATTATCTTATGAAATCTTTCTTAAGTATAATGTAATTTAGAATTAGTTTTTTCAGGAACAAAAGACATACAAAGATATTAGCTATGATTTTAAGGAAAGACAGCTGTTTTGTATAGAAAAGAGTACTGGACCACACTAGGGGTTAAAATATGGGTTGATGACCCAGCCCTCCTATTTATTTACCAGGTGACGTCTGATAAGGCATTTAACCTCTTTAGGTCTCTATTCCTTAATTTATAAAATGGAAGTAATAATATTGACTTATTGCAGGAACTATGGTGAGGAGAGTGCTTTAACTGCCAAATGGGCACTTTAGAAGTATGGTGGTATTGAACAGAATGCTGGGTTTTGGGTCTGCCACTCATATACTCTGTGACCTTAGGTAAATCACTTAATCAACAAATTTCTATTAAGCACTGATTAAGTCTTACATACTATGCAGGGGATAAAGAAAAAGTAAAAAGCTGTGCCTGCCTTCAAGCACTTTACATTCTAATAGTGATGAAAACATATACACCAATTTGTATCTATATGAGATAGACTTAAGGTGGTCTTAGAGTAGGGGAGGCACTAGAATCTGGACCTCAGTTTCCATGTCTATAAAAACAATCATTGGACTGGATGACCTCTGAAGTCCCTTCTAAGTCTATAGTTGTGTGATTTAGGAATAGGGATGAGGCTTGTGTTATCTAAAGGTGAGTTGTGTGAAGTCAATGTCACTGTCGATTTAAGTGAAGTATAGGAAACTCAGGAATAATATTGTAAATGGAATTCCCCATATGCTGCTAAATGATAGTTTCCAAAGAGATGTCCAGATGTTTGAAAATAGGTGTACAATTAAATAAATATGATAGAAAGATATTAATGAGTCATAGTTTTATCTAAAAATCACATATGAATGAAGTAGATTTTTCATATATAATAATCAGTCTAAAACAATTCTGCACTTCCCTCCCCCCACAACACTTCCACCAGGAGAAGCAGGGGCACATGGGGACAGGGTACAAAGTATTTTTCCTTAAAACAAACTTGTTTGACTGGAATTGTGCTTAACAATATTCCCATTTTAGGGAGGTAGAAACTGAGGTTCAAAAAAGTTACAAATTATAATGGTGACATAGCTAGTAAGAATCAAGTCTGGGAGTCCAACTCACATCTCCATGTTCCAAATCTACCATGTGCTATATAAGAAAAATTAAAGGAGTAGGAAGAACTACTAGACTGGAATAGGTATATTCAGAGAAAATCTATACTGGAGGAAACATAATTTTGAAAGTATATTATATTTTAGGATGCCAAAATAATTAGGAAAAATTATGAATGATATTATTACAGCAATATATAATGGAAAAAGCACTAAATTTGTTCTTAACTTAGAGGCACAAACCATTAGCTCAAATATCAGTTTTTGCTACTTAGTAACTATGTGACCTTGGACAAGTCACTTAACTTTGCTGGTACTCAATTTCCTCAACTGGAAAATGAGGGTATTGGATAACCACTAGATGGTCACTTAAGACCCCTCCCAGTTCTAAACATATGAACCCATGCCCTTACAATTTTGATTTTATCTAAGAAAGCCAGTCAAGAGGACATTGTTAGCTCTTGTTCTACATGTCTACTTTTTCAACTCTAAGAAATCTTAATGAGGTGTACTTCTGCTTCAGTATTGAGGATATACTTTGTGGTGAATATGGGAAAGAAACAGGCAGACTTTTGCAAATGATTTTCAACAGCAGATTATATCTTTAGTCACAAATTGCTGATAGGTACAGAAAATATCAGATTCCATTATACTGTTTGTGGCTTTAAAAATTTTTTTTGAATTGGTAGTATAAATTACAGCCTTAAAGATGGTCCTCCAACAAGTGTTCCATCATGTGTATGTTAAGGTACACCTGAAGTGTCTTTATAAATACGACACAATAGATAAATACAGCACAATAAATACAATACAATTTTTATAAATACAACACCTCTTTGATAATCTAGTATTCAACAGCCTTTTTAACAAACTTTTTGATTATTCAAATTAAGGACCACAGAAAATAAGCAGAAGTGAAGGAGCAAGGGAGGGGAATAAGCATTTATATAGTACCTCCTATGAGTCAGGAACTTTGTTAAACAATTTCCCTCTCCAATATTAACTCATTTGAACCTCAAAACAACCCTGTTAGTTAAATAGTATTATGAAACCTATTTTTGCAGTTGAGGAAGTTGAAAAGAAGTTAAATGACTTGCCCAGGGTCACACTGCTAGTAGGTGTCTAAGGCCAGATTGGAATTTAGGTTTTGTTCACTACAGGACTAAAAGTCTATACCATGAGATGGTATATTTGAGATCAAAAACATGCTAGGTCCAAATGGAAGAGAAATTCTATATGAATGGGGAAGTTTTACATTTGTTCATGTTTGTGGATATCATCGTGATAATTGGCTCAAGTTCTGGACTTTACATGGCATTATCAAGAAAGAAAGAAAGGAAGGAAGGAAGAAAGAAAAAGAAAAAGAAGGAAAGAAGGAGGAAGGAAGAAAAAAGTGATTAAAAGAATTTGCAATAAAAATTCGTATGAGAAGGAAAAAAATCCCAAATAGATAGAAAATCCTTCTTGACTGAGCTATGACATGCAGTTAGGTGGTTAATCCATTGAGTTGATGCATCAGGACACATATCTAGGGCTTGTTTTGCTCATAGAGAATGAGCTGGGACCTGAATCAAACAAGAAAAAAAAAAGCACGTTGAACTGCATTGGGTAAATTTTTTAGTCATTTTGAAGATCCCAGGTTACTTCCTTTACAACTCCATGCTTTTTATATCAGTTTTCTACAAATGAAAATATTTTGTTGCACTTTTTAGACTCAACAATAATGATAATAACTAATATTTCTACAGTAATTTAAGGTTTGCATAACCCTTTATGAATGTTCTATCATATTCTCACAACAACCATGGGAGTTAGATCCTGTCATAATTCTCATTTTATAGATGAGAAAATTGAAGCAGACATTGTGTGTGTGTGTGTGTGTGTACATGTGTAGAGTGTGGGGGAAGAGAGAGGGGGAGTTAGGGAGGGAAATAGAGGGGGAGAAAGGGGGGAGAGAGAGAGAGAGACAGGGAGAGAGAGAGGGAGGGGAGGAGTCATCCAGGTGGTTCAGTAGATAGAGCATTGGGCCTGAGTGTGGCAGACTATAGTCCAAATCTGACCTCAGATACTCACTAGTTGTGTGATCCTGGGGAAGTCATTTAGCCTCTGTTTGCCTTAATCATTTGGAGAAGGAAATGGCATACTATGCCAGTATATTTGCTAAGATAATCCCATGGACAGAATTGGTGTGCTATGTTCCTCAGTGTCATGAAAAGTTAAACACAACTGAATGATTGGATGATAACAACAATAAAAAAAGATTATCTATTTATCTATCTGTCTGTCTGTCTATCTATCTATCATCTATCTATCTATCTGTCTGGCTATCTATCTGTTATATAGATAGATGCTACAGATGGAGACTAAATTGGGCTCAAAAGCAAATGGAAGAGAATGAAATGATTGATTTGAGAAAATTGCCTTGTGCTTTTAATTACCAACTAAAGTGCTCCCCAAGACAAAGAACTGGCTGTCTTTTTAACGTCAATATTCTTCCAGTGATGTTGTATGGCTGTGAGTCATGGAGTAATGCTGTGTGTTTGTGCGTCATGAATTACCACGGTCTCTGAATAGTTGACATTGTGGGTCATCCAAAAGTCAAGAAAGAATTACATGGTGTTGTTGTGTAGGCGGTAACATATTTATCAATGAGAACTTGCAAAGTAGGCAGAAATCAGGAAAGATGGTGTATGATAGGAAAGGGAGTTGAACCATTCAGGTGGAAACCCCGGAAAACTGAGAGACTTAAGAGAAATGTTGAGGGAATAGAATGGGGGGGGGGGGGTTATGGCAGGATATAGACACAAGCTTTAGCCAGGAGGAGAAGATTTGGATAGGTTGCAGTTGCAATCAAATCTCAGATTCATTAAGGTATATGTTTAAATTAAAGCCATCCCTCATTCCCCAGCAGCAGATTCTTATAGGTATTGGAGTGTAGTAAGACTGAGCACCTCGTTTGCCAAGGTCAGCAGAAAGAGGAGAGTAAGGGAGTTGACCTGGTGTGGCAATAGTTCCTGATAAACATTGAGAATATCAGCAAAATATGAAAGGCATGGCAGAATTCTTTGGTTGATGGATGCACAGTGTAGACCAGAGAATAACAAATGATTGTGAGTCAGGATTCAGGATGCAGCTGCTGTTGACCAACAGTTCAGCAACTCAACCACTTTTATCCATGTTCTGTCTTGACTTTTATAACATTGACTTCTTATATTTTATACCTATATTTAGATTTTGAAAATTAGCATGTGTTCATTCTCTCTCTCTCCCCACTGTTTTCTTTCTTTTTCCATTCCCCCCAGCCTTTCCTTGCTTCTCTCTTCTCCTCCTCCTCTTCTCTCTGTCTTCACTGTCTCTTCTTTGTCCCTTTTCCCATCATATTCTATTGTCCCTTTAAAATGCTGGCATTGATTTACTTTGGCCTTGTCAACATGACAACAAGAGGAGTGAATATAAGGAAAATAAAAACCGAATCAAGTTCATTTTTAAAATATCAGCATGATTGCCACTTGTTTGGAAGAGCAGAGAAAATTACACAGATGTTTCCACATTTTGTAGAATAGCTTCATAATCTTAATTATGTCCAAGCACTGAATATTAGATCTGGAGGAAATGATCTCGTTCTAACTCTTTTTACAAATGAAGAAACAGAGGCCTTTGACCAAGTTTACACAACTAGTTTGTGGCAAAAATCAGGCCTACAATAGGGCAAGGCAATGGTCATTTACAAAGTATTTACCATGTGGCAGGCCCTGGGATAATTGCCTGAGAACAGAAATATAAGCCAAAAAAAAAAAAAAAAGACAACCTCTGCTCTAATGGCCATTAATTCTTTTTTTTTTTTAAAGCAATTGGGGTTAAGTAACTTGCTCAAGGTTACATGGCTAGTCATTATTTATGTGTGAGTGCTCATTTTCTGGGGCCAGATTTGATCTCGGGTCATCCCAACTCCGAGGCTGGCGCTCTTACTCACTGCGCCGCCTAGCCGCCCCTTTTAGGGCAATTGGGGTTAAGTAACTTGCCCAAGGTCACATGGCTAGGTTTTTGTTTGTGTGGGTTAAGTGTCTGAGGCCGGATCTGAACTCAGGTCCTTCTGACTCCAGGGCTGGCGCTCTACTCACTGCGCCACCTAGCCGCCCCTTAATGGCCATTAATTTGAATAGGGGAAGAGAACCCTCAGAAATGAATAGAAAAAAAGAAAAAGCGCGTCCAAGCCACTCTGCCCCCAGATTCCCCCCAAACTATGTAAAAGGGGACTCTGAACAACTTCTGGAGCCCCAGTACCCACAGAACGACACAGAGAAGCTAACCTCCCACTGAGGACAGCCCAGCAGACCTGTAGGAAGGACCAGCACAGAGCCTGAGTTGCGGTTTTAGGCCCAGGACAGCAGGGCCAGCAGCCGGCTGGAGGGACCCCAGAATACCAGCAGCTGTGGCAGTTCCAGAATTATCAACATAGACATGCCTAGGACAAAGTGAGAGGTTAGTGCCCTATGGACTTTGGGACCAGTATTTGGGGAACACATCGGCTTCCTCCCCTGGGGGCAGAAGTTAATGAGTTAAATGACTCACCAAAATTACTCTGCCTCCTAAAAGGCTGAATGTGGTCACATGGAGCCTGTGGCAGGAGGCTTGGTTTTCAGGAATGCCTACATCTTGATGCTTTGTGATTGGGCAGTGGGTCAAGAGGGTGGTTACATTCTCTGACCCAGGAAAAGGCTATATAATCCCTGATGTGAGGCTTTGCTTTGGGGCTCACTTTGAGGAGTCTTGTGTGATTTGACCAGATGAGACTCTGGGCAGCCATTGAGAGCCCCCCGGCTTTGAAAACCCAGATGTTGATGCTTCCCTCTCTGGTAACTGTGATTTGGTATTGATATTGATATTGATATTGGATAGTTTGGAAGCCTGTCTGCTTGATCTGTTTGTTTCTCTGTCTTGTAAGTTCTGTCTGTATACTTTCAAGTTCAGAGTGCTGACCTTTTTCCCCTGAACTAGGTAAATGATCTATGTTTGATTGATTAAAGTGAGATTGTTAATCCACAAAACAAAATGAATAGAAAAATAATGGTGTTGAACTACAGAAAGTCAAAAGCACAGCCTGGAGAGCAATGAAGCTTGTCTACTCTGGGAGCATCTTCAAAGTGGAGGCCCTAGGAAGCTCACCAATGACAGGATAGGACCAGAGGCACAGATGGATGTTCTAAAATGGGAAAGATACAAGGGCAGATGCACATTCCAGAATGGGGGTGGGGGGGGGTTCCAGGATGAGACTGCAGTTGAGGCCTGATTTTGAAGTGCAGAAAGTCAGAAACACAGTTGAGATAAGAATTATGGGCAGCTTGTTGATTTCCAGGCTAGAGGGTTTCTTGTTTGTTTGTATTGGTGGGTTGTGATATGAAATAAGAATGTAATGATATGTTTTGTGATAAAAAGTACCCTTTTGTGGTAAAAAGTGGGGGGAGGGAGAACATTAAAGTAATAATGTCTATAGGAATTAGAGGAAATAAATTACACTTTCATATCTATACTGATACAAGTTTAGGTCCAAAACCTCAAAAATGGTTTGGGAAAAAATATTATGTGTAATTAAGAATTCCATAGTATAGTACACAGAGAGGTGGCTTTGCAGTCAAGATGACCTGGTTTTAAGTTCCAATCTGATGCTTCATTACCCTGGGCAAATCCATCAACCTCATGGTATCCCAGGCAAATCGCTAAGACTATAAGTTACAGTGAAGGTGCCAATCTGCATTGGTAGAGGAAGTTCTTTGAGAAGAGTTCACTATATAAAGATCTAATAAAAACTCCCTGAAGATTCACAGAGGATAATTGTATAGGAACTGTAGAGGCTACTTCAACTATCCCCCTGCTTCCTACTAAGCTTATACTTAAATCATCTATTTAGAAGTCTGGCCTGTTTTTAAAGTCTTCAGAGAGGTGTCCTTGGGCTCCTTTAATGTTTAAACAACTTGAGCTGTTCAATTGATTAGAAAAATCATTCCTTTGCCTTTTTGTTATATCCTATTTTTTTTTTTTTTTTGCTTTTTGGAGGGGGAGGCCAGGGCAATTGGGGTTAAGTAACTTGCCCAAGGTCACATGGCTAGTAAGTGTTAAGTGTCTGAGGCTAAATTTGAACTCAGGTCCTCCTGACTCCAGGGACTGTGTTCTATTCACTGTACCACCTAGCCACCCCCAATGTTATTTTTTCTTAGCATGGGTGGAATGTGAAAACAATTAAGATATCTTTTCTGAGTATTTGGGCCCAGAATGATTTGCAAAGGCCAATGCCCAGTGCTTGTGATGCTATTATTGTTAGAAACCTATAGGCTTGTACTCTGTAGGTCTTGATGCTCCATTGTCAGACTAATTTATGTGTTAATTGTTTCAAAGGCAGCACTGAGAGAGATATAATACAGAATGATTTAAATAAGTCATGCACCTTAGGCTTTCTGTGTATAGTAACCAAGGATTATAGATATAGACAACAAAACTGAAAGGGAACCTTAGAGATCATCCATTTCATGCTCTCTCTCTTTACAAATGGGGGAACAGAGGCCCAGATGGCAACAGCTGACATTTATAGCTAGCCTTAAAGTTTGCAAAGAACTTTCTACACCCTTCCTCATTCAAGCCTCACAAAGACCATGTACAGGTCTGACTATTCCTGTTTTAAAAATAAGGAAACTGAGGTCCCTTCATGTTTATATGGCTAGTGAGCATCAGAGATGGAATTTAAACCAAAGTGTCCTCAACTCCTGACTCTACTATGCCAAATTCCTTTCTTATATGACTTGCCAAAGCAACAGAGGACCAGGATTTAAAACCAGGCCCAGCCCTGTTACTTTTTAAAAAATTAATATTTAATTCCCTCCAACTACATGTAAAAACAATTTTTAATATTTGTTTTTTTAAAATTTCAGTTCCAAATTCTCTCCCTCCCTCTCTCTCTCTCTCTCTCTTTCTCTCTCTCTCTCTCTCTCTCTCTCTTTCTCTCTCTCTCTCTCTCTCTCTCTCTCTCTCCCCCCCCTCTCTCTCCCTCTCTCTCTCTCTCCGCTTCCCCCTCATTGAAAAGGCAAGCCATATGGTACAGGTTATGCATGCGCAGTCATGCAAAACATATATCCACATTGTTCATGGTGTGAAGGGAAGCATAGACCAAAAAAAAAAAAAACCAAAACAAAGAAAAAATTATAAAAGTTTAAAGAAAGGGCACTTCGATCTACATTCAGACTCCATCAGTTCTTTCTCTGGGGACAGATAACATTTTTTGCCATACGTCTTTCAGAATTGTCTTAGCTATTCTCAGCAACAAAAGATCTAAGTCATTAACAGCTGATCATCATACAATATTGTTATTATCTAAACTATTTTCCTAGTTCAGTTCACTACGTTGCTTCAGTTCATGTAAGTCTTTCCAGGTTCTTCTGAGAGCATCCTGCTCATCATTTCTTATAATAGCACAATAGTGTTCCATCACAAGTACGTAACATAAATTAGTCAACCATTCCCAAATTGATGGGTATCCCTCTTTCTGATTCTTTGCCACCACTAAAAGAGCTGCAATTAATAAAACCCCACTACTCTCTAGAGTATACCACAGAGGTTCTAGATGCTTGCTATAATCAAAGCATCAGTTATTTTATATATATATATATATATATATATATATATATATATATATATATATATATATATAATGCATCACTTTATGTCTTAAAGACCCAATGTTAGTCTGACTTTCTGAAATACTGATACAATTTTTCATAAGAAGGTCTCTTGTTTCCTATGTTTTTCTGTTGCATATCTTATGATTACAATACTAATGACCACTTAGAAGTGCTTTGGGGATATTTCCCATGTGTTTCCCTTTAAAAAACAGAGACTTTTCTACTGTGTAAACTTACAGCTGTTTGTTTGGCAGCAAAATAGCTTGCTTTATAATGTTTCATTTTGAGAAAACTCCAAAGGAACAAATAAGCTGTAGAAATTTTATTATTGTTATTCAATTCAGTAAGCCTCTAAAACACTATGGTAAGGGGGCAGAGAACAACTGAGATGAAAGAATTTGGAGTAATTATTTTTGGGGAGTCCAGGTTTGATATAAAATTTAATTGTTTCACAGAGATCATTTTTCTTAAAGTAGCTTCAAAGAAAATGTCTGTTTTCAAAAGCAATATCTGTCCAGAATATCTGCCCAGAACTAGGAAAGCTTCCATTCTAATGCTGCTCCATTACTGCTTTCCCAAGTGACATCCTAGTCAAGACATTTGACTAGGCCTTCAGTTCACCATCTGAAAACCTATGAGTTGATGAGGAAACAACTGCTTCATGCTTTCAGCTTCCTCATCTGTAAAAGGAAGGCGTTGCACCAGATCATCTATAAGACTGGTTCCAGCTCTGACATGTGAAGGTTAGAATTGTGTATACATATTAGTCAACATAAGTTTTAAAAAGGAAAAAAAAAGTCAGACACATAAGGATGTTTTGTCTATACAATACTAAGTAGCAAGATATTTGGACCCTGAGGTATTGACTTCATTTTTTCCATTTTCAGCTGCTACATAATTTCAGCCTGTTTGATTAGTGTTTTGTGATACATCAACAAAATGTCCCATAAACACCCCTCAGCGTTATTAGATATTAATGGGAAATTTAAATAAGCTATTGGCTTTACTGTAAAAAGAAACACCTTATTTGGGGCAATTGGATAGAATTCAATTTTCTTAATTTTCAATTAAATTATGTAATTGACTTTCCTGAAAATACATTGATACATACTACTACCACCACCACCACCTCAAGCATGAAATAATTTTCTCCAATTCTTTCATGAAAGGCTTTAAAAAAAACAATGTCTATATTTAAGATTAAGAAAAAAATACATAACCCTAAAATGTTTCCTAATAAATATATTTTGATTTCTTAAAATGATATTTAGAGATGATGAGAATAAGATTTTTTAAAAGCAATTGGGGTGAAGTAACTTGCTCAAGGTTACAGGGCTAGTCATTATTTATGTGTGGGTCCTCATTTTCTGAGGCCAGATTCGATCCCGAGTCATCCCAACTCCTAGGTCGACACTCTTACTCACTGCGCCACCTAGCTGCCCTGAGAATAATAAGATTTTGAGTAGTTTAGATAAAGCTTATCATTCTCCAGGTTGCGGTATATTTTGATGAATCAAATAGAATTTTTGTCTTTTAGGCCTGGAATGTTCTAAATTATTATCTAAATTATTTAAGAGACGACTAATTGACATTTGGCGCTTTAAACTTTGCACAATGTTTTACATGCATAGTCTCATGTGATCCTTAAAACAACCCTGTGAAATACATGCTATTATTATTTGACTGCTGAGAAGGCTTAGACTGGGAAAGGTCTATCTCTTCTTTGTCCTCATCCAGATTGATTGGTCAGTATTTCATATTCCATTCCCCTTGTTCTGACTCCATCTCCTTCCCTCTTTAATATCAACCCAATAGTGGCCCATTTTAACTCTATACTGTTCTCTGCTCTAGAATTCCTTACCCTTTTTTTTTCTTTTTGGAGGGAAATTGGGGTTAAGTGACTTGCCCAAGGTCACACAGCTTTTGTGTTAAGTCTCTGAGGTGAGATTTGAACTCAGGTGCTCCTAACTCCAGGGCTGGTGCTTTATTCACTGCACCACCTAGCCACCTCATTTAGTGCATCACCTAACTGCCCCATTACCCTTTTCTTGCATCACTTGCTTTTCTCTTACCAATATCAGACCTGGGTTTACCTCAAAATCTGCCTCCTCTGCTCCTATTTAGAAACAGCTATAGATCCTAGCAGTTGGGCACGTTACAAATTCCTGATATCCAGCTTCAAGTGGATGGCCCCAAAACTATCCTTTTATTTCTAATTGATTTGCCTGCTCACTCCCCATAGAAATTGTTTCAAACCTCTAGTATCACCACCATTCTTTTTCCCATTTCTCTCCATTAAGAACCTCCACTTTACTGAGAAAACTGAAGCTATTTGATGTGAACATCTTGGTTAATTCTCTTCATTTCAATCTGTCCTTGATATCATTTACCATTTTTTCCTACTTTATCTTGCTATCTGAAAAAAGAGATGGTTTTCTCCTTGCTAAGGCCAACTGCAACACATGTATGATTTTATATACTCCAGTCAATAAGTTAATCTATCAACAAGCATTCCTTATGCACATACTATGTGCTAAACACAGTTCTAGTCACTGAGGATATAACTATAAAAAATGAAATAATCCCTACTTTCCTTCCTTTCAGTGAGCTTTATTGCTCATGGAGGTGAATGGGGGTTGGTTGGAAGGACAAAATGCACATATTTAAATATATCCAATATAAATATAGAACTCAACATTTTAAAAACTGAGATCATTACTTTTTTTTTCTCCAAACTCACTTTCTAACTTTCTTTACATATGTCAAAGGTACCATCATCCTTCTAGTCTCCCCTATTCTAAACCTTGGTATTATCCTCAACTCTTCATTCTCTTTCATCACATATCCCACTCATCGCTGAATCTTGTCATGTCTACCTCCACTACATCTCTCGAATCTAATTTAGCCTGTCTCAATTTGCATAGTCATCACCTTAGTCCATGCTCTCAATTAGTTTAGCTCATAACTTATCATCACTTTTACTAGATTATTGAGATAGCCTCAAATTTGGTTTCTCTGAGTCATCTTTTCCCCATAACCATGTATCATCTCACTCTAGTCAAAGGAACTTTCCTTAAGTACAGATGTGATTATGTATCTCCCCTATTAGGTACTCAACTTGAGTAACTTCCTATCGCCTCTAGTACTAAATATAAATCTCTGTACCTAGATTTTGAAGCTCTCCACTACCTGAGCCTGTAATGGGAATGGAAATTTGAAGACCTTCCCTGCCTTGAAAGTAAACTCTGCCCCCTAATAGTCTGAATGTAATCACATGGAGCCTGTGGTAGGAGGAGTTTGCTGAAAGGTGGAGCAGAGTCCACAGGAAACTGAGAGTCAGAGCTAGAGAGATGGTGGGTGAGAGAGGATGCTCAGGCAAGGAGATAGAGAGGTTGGTAAGTAAATACTGATCTTGTATTGGTTTGTGGGAAGGCTAAAGGAGGCTGTGACTCTCTGTGCTGCTGTGCCTTGTTAACTTCTTTGCTTCTATGATGGAATCACCTTACTGGTTTTGGGATTTGGTTTTCTGGTTTCTAAATAAATGCTTTGCTTCTGTCCTCTATATGGAGAGTTTGTATGTTTTACGATGGAGCACCACAGGGGAAGTATAATCACAGTCTTATGGTGATGGTGGGTGCTGTAAATATCCCATTGGCACTACAGATCCCAAACTGTTTGCATCCTTCTTGGACATTTTTATCCCTCCCTCACCCTGTGATCCACGCAAACAAGCATTTTCTTTGTTCCTCATATATAATACCCCATCCCCATGCCCTTTTGCACTAGCCTAACCACATTCCAGGAATTCACTCTGTCATTAAGACTACCTCCTAGAGATGTTTCCTTTCTTTAAGAGGCAGCTCAAATATCATTTTTTTTCATGAAACCATTCTTAATTCTCCCCACGCCTGCTGCCAATGCTATTCCACCCAAATTACCTCGTATTTAACTACTTTTTTATGTATTTATATTTATTCACTTTATATTTATGCTGAAAGGAATGGTCAAGTCTACTCAATTTACATATATGTTTATACTGGCTATCTACCCAATAAAAATTTAAGCTCCTTGCAAATAGACATTTTTTGATTCTTTGTATTTAAATCCACACTTCCTGGAATGTAATAGACTTAATAAGATGGATTTTTCCTGGGTCAAATAGCTAGGAAACATCTGATGTAGGTTTGAATCCAGCTCTTCTTGACACCAAGTCTAGCCCTCTAACCCTAATTATCTCATGTTGCCTCTTCGTTATATTAGAGCACCCATCAGTGGTTTGATGAAGCCTAGGGAACAGTTCTGAGAAAAATGTTTTTAAATGCATGGAATAAAATACAGAGAATTAGAAAAGAAACCAATTATATTGAAATAGTTATCAACTACTAAAGGAAAATATTCATGAATACTAGGTTAAGATATATTAAGATGATATTGTCATTTACATGTAAAGATATTGGTTCTGCATGATATTACTGAAAAAGCACTGAATTTGGACCTGGGTTTTTAGTTTTCGTTCTGAGACCAAGCTATGTGATATTGTACAAGGAGTTCCAACTCCTCAAATCAATTTGATTATCTGTAAAAGTGTATTGCAATAGCAATTATACTCTTTATTGACAAGGTTCTTCTGAGGAAAGGAGTTGTTGGGGGGGGGGCAAGCATTTATTAAGCATCTGTTATGTGCCAGGAACTTTTAGTACTTTGCAACTATTGTAATATTTGATCCTCACAACAACCCTAGGAAATTGGCCCTCTTATTCCCCCCATTTTACAGCCGAGGAATCTTTGGCCGACTGATCTGGGTCACACAGCTAGTAATGTCTCAGGTCAAATCTCAACTCAGATATTCCTGATTCCAGACATAGTCCTATATGTACTACACCACTTCTTTGCTACATTTGTAAACCTTCAAGGGTTTGGTGCAAGTTAATATTATCACTTGCCCAAAGGCACAAAGATAATGGTATTAAGTGGACCTAGCATCTATCCTGATCAAAGCAGCTTCACAGACACTATATTTGTAGGTTTTTATTTATTAAATTGTGAGTTTTAGAGCTGGAACTGTTGAGATACAAGCTCTGTTTTTACAGATAGGGAAACCAAGACTCTTAAAATTGTAGTTTCTCACCTCAACAAAAAATACTGCTGGAGCTGGGTCTACAAAATGACACAGACACTGGAGAAAATTGAGAAAAAATAAATCAAAGAAATGTTTTGTACATAAAAAATACTAAATTTGCTGATATCTCTAGGGATCTCGATTTTTCATGACACCGATGAGTGCCTGTCTATGAGTGGGCAATAAGGTATTTGTGCAGCTCATTTTACTGCAATTTTTGGAGAAGGTTATAATAATATTTGGGTAACATGACATCAATAACATCAACACTGTATTAATAATATGTTCCAACAAACATTTTAATTTAACATTTACTGAATAGCTTTCTAAATATTGCATATGTTCTGACTAGAATTGCTTCTTTTATGTCTACTAAGTTGAATAAGTTCATAACAGGTTATAATTCTACTAATGTATATATGTTTTTATTTTATAAAATAGAGGATTAAAAATATTTCTCTCTTCTCCTCCCACTCCTTCTACTCATATACTGAAGAACAGAAACTTCTCTGGGTAATGTGTATCTCTTTGCATGTTTATTTTCTCTTTCAGTTACTTGGGATAAAAAGGATATGGTTTTTAAGAAGTGGCCACTCAATTAGTCCAAACATCAATTGTGAAACCCCTTCCCCAATCATTTTCATTAGAGGATGAGAGTAGTGCCCATTTGGTTCTTTTCTGAAGCTAAGAACTCCAGGGATGTTTCTTTCTCCCAAATTACATGATCCCAAACTTTCATTTCCTTCAGACAAGCTGGAAGGTACTCTGACAACTGAATGAAAGATATATAAAACCTCACAATATCTATCATTTTCTTTTCATGATTCCATTCTCTTTCCTTCCATTCTACTCAAAGGAAGCATGAAGTGCAAACTAGAAACAGGCTATTGACCCGCCTAGATATAGAGGAGAGACACAGTTGTGTGAGCTGAAGATTTAAAGGCATTGAATTGTGGGCCTTCAATTCTAGTGGGAATTTTTTTTTATTAAACTCTACTTGGTCTCATTTCACTGCCCAGCTTCAAGAGCAAAAAGACAATAGGGGATTTAAACTTAAGTGATTTTCTGTAGTTAAAATTGTTCTGGTATTTTAAAAAGCTGAATACATTGACATTTGCCAAATGTAAATGCATTTTCCATCAGCTCAGCCAAAAGGAGTTGGATGACTTTGTTAATTCCTCAAAGGAGCTATAATTTACTCTACTTTCACAAGCTTTAGAAATTGGGGTTCTAGGTCTCTTTCCTACAATGAGAAGTATGAGTGAAATGGTACTTTGACTTGACAAAATGGCAGTGATGTCAATAAAACACCTCAGGCTCTGATGTTGAAGGGGGAAGTAGACATAGAATTTAAAGGAAGAACGAAGTGAGAACTCTGGGCAATAACCTCTGGAACACCGTGTTCAGCTTTGAGTACCATATTTTAGAAAGGGCATTGACCAGCGGCAGTACATTTTGAACAAGGTGGTCAAGATGGTATTGGAACTCAAAAAGCATGTCATTCCAATATGTATCAGTTTAATGTACTGAGAGTCTTTAAATTGGAGGAGGAAAGACAACAGTAGGAAGGACATAGTAGCAGTCTTCAAATATTTCAAGAGGTATTGTGAAGAAGGAAAACTAAACTTCTGTTTGACTTTGGAGGACAAAACTTCATTGGACCAAAAGAACTACATGTTTCCTTCTGCCTCTAAATCTATGACCCCATGAAGTTATAGGAAAACATTTTAATTTAATTTAAAGATAAAAGCATCTTAAGCATTAGAGCCCAGAGTGGAGTGACCTTCTCTATGTAAAGAAGATTTCCTCCTTGGAAATCTTTAAGCAAATGTAGTTCCATTATTAGTTGGACATATTCAAAGGAGGATTCCTGCTTCAATTGAGAACTGGACTATAAAACAGAGTGATTCTATTTATAATAGTTGTCATTGGGGGGTGGAGCAAAGATGGTGGAGTAGAAACAGCACGTCCAAGCCAATATCCCCCCAGATCACCTCCAAACTATGTGAAAGGGGACTCTGAACAACTTCTGGAGCCCTAGCACCCACAGAACGTCACAGAGAAGCTAACCTCCCACTGAGGACAGCCCAGCAGACCTGCAGGAAGGACCAGCCCAGCAATCTGGGAGCCAAACACAGGTCTGCCCCGGGCGGCTGGGCCAGCAGCCAGTTGGAGGGACCCCAGAACACCAGCAGCTGTGGCGATTCCAGAATTATCAACATAGACATGCCTAGGACAAAGTGAGAGGTTAGTGCCCTATGGATTTTGGGACCAGTATTTGGGGAACACGTTGGCTTCCTCCCCTGGGGACTAGAAGCCACTGAGGAAAGATGCCATTTTGTAGTTTTCAGAGGCAGCTCCAGATCCTGGCCTGCGAATTAATTGTAGGGAGATCCAGCAATCAGTCTTGGGGGGTAATCGCTCTTGCTTTAACCTCCCTGGATCGGGATTGTGATCTGGAGTGGAGGTAGTGGGTGGGCTTCCAGCTTGCCAGAAACAGAAGTTGCCCCCCCCCACTCGTTCGGCACGAAAATTCCCCTCTCTGGCGGGCAGAACCATAGTGTGGCAACAAGCCCAAAAGTCAAGTAATTAAGTGGCAACATGCCAAGGCAAAGGAAGCAAATTAAACAGAAAAATGCAACCTTAGACTCCTACTTTGGGGGCAAAGAGGATCGAAGCATGGAACAGTCAGAGGACTATGAGGTCAGAAATCCTGTTCCAAAAGCCCCAAAGGAAAATATGAGTGGGTTACAGGCTATAGAGGACCTTAAGAAGGACTTTAAAAATCAAATAAGAGAAGTGGAGGAAAAATTGGGAATAGAAATGAGAAGGATGCAGGAAAAGTATGAAAGGAGGGTCAACAGCCTGACTGAGGAAAACAACACCTTAAAAAATAGACCAACTCAAATGGCAAAGGAGGCCCAAAAGGGCAATGAGGAGAAGAATGCCTTAAAAAGTGAAATTTGCCAGATGGAAAAAGAATCTCAAGTTCACTGAGGAGATTCATTCCTTCAGAGTTAGACTGGAGCAAATGGAAACTAATGTCTTTATGAGAAATCAAGATGCTGTTAAGCAGATCCAAACAAATGAAAGATTAGAAGATAATGTGAAATATCTCATGGGAAAAACCACTGACCTGGAAAATAGATCCAGGAGAGACAATTTAAAAATTATTGGACTACCTGAAAGCCATGATCAAAGAAAGAACCTAGAAATCACCCTTCAAGAAATTCTCAAGGAAAACTGCCCTGATGTTTTAGATCCAGAGGGCAAAATAGAGGTTGAAAGAATCCACAGATCACCTCCTGAAAAAGATCCCAAAAAGAAAACTCCCAGGAATATTATAGCCAGGTTCCAGAATCCCCAGATCAAGGAGAAAATACTACAAGCAGCCAGGAATAAACAATTTCAATATTGTGGAAACACAATCAGAATAGCCCAGGACCTGGCAGCTTCTACACTGAGGGATCAAAGGGCATGGAATATGATATTCCAGAGGGCAAAAGAGCTGGGAATGAACCCAAGGGTCACCTACCCAGCAAAACTGAGTATTTTGTTTCAGGGGAAAATATGGTCATTCAGTGGAATAGAGGACTTTCAAGCATTCTTGAGGAAAAAACCAGAGTTGAATAGAAAATTTGACACCTAGACAAAAGAAGCAAGAGATGCCTGAGAAGGTAATCAGGGAAAAGAAATTAAAAGGAACTTACCAAAGTTGAACTATTTACATTCCTATATGGAAAAACAGTAACTATGACTGATGAAATCTTTCTCAGTATGAAAACAGTGGAAGAAGGGTGTATGGTCATATGAATACATATGTGAATGTGTGTATATATGTTTACAGTTATATATGGATAGAGGGCATAGGTTGAATTTGTTGGGAAGGGAGGATACTCAAGGGGTGAAATTATGAGGTGAGAGAAGAAAGTGGCAAGAGGAGATGGGGAGAGACAGGGTAGGGTAAACTATCTCATATGGAAGAAGCAAGGGGAAGTGGCTACAAGGGAGGGGAAGAATAGGAAGGTAAAAAGGCAAAACCGCATTCTCATTGAATTTGGTTCAGGGAGAGAATGACATACATACTAAATGGGATATCTCAACCTACAGCAGAATAGGGGGAAGGGGGATGAGAGGAGGGATGATGGATGGGAGGGCATCCTTGGTGGGAGGGGAGGTTGGAAGTACCCACTATAGAAGAGGGACAGGATCAAGTAGGGAATGGACCAGGTGGGGGGTGGGATGAGTGGGAGGGAATTATAAGCAGCCTTGTACAATGTATCTACTATGGTAATGTTTTGCATAGCTGGACCTGTACAACATATACTGAATTACTTATCTTCCCAGAGGGAATGGGTGACAAGGGAGGAAGGGAATGGATCTGAAATTTGAGGTCTTAAAATTAAATGTTTCAAATTTATATAAATACTATTATTAATACTCTTTTGCTTGTGGTTGGGAGATAAGATGTGCAGGCATTGGAACACAGAGATTCCCCTTCCTCTAATGGAAAAGTCGAAGAGGGTGTGGGAGAAGATATGGGAGAGAGCAGACTGGAGCAATCGATATCTTGTGGGACTGCTATTCTGGGAGAGTGGGTAGGAGAAAAACGGTGGGGGGGTATAATTGTAACCCAAAATCTGGCGGAAATGAATGATGTGAAACAGAAGTTAATAAAGCATTTGTTTAAAAAAATTAGTTGTCTTTGGTCAGGAACCAGAAGATCTTCAGAGCTCACTACTGATTTCAACCTAGGTTGCAAGTCAACTTGCCTGTAGACGTTACTTTCTTCCACATAGACAGAAACTCTATTTTATATACAAAAGCAGTCATTTTTGCCCATGTACACCATATATTAGCTTTACTTCTGAATAGGACATAGCAAAGCAAACATCAAGGCCCTTGTTCTAATAATAATCAGCAGTGGCTTCCTTTGCGTGCAAATGACAATCCATAAGGATCTTTGTAAAAAAATACTCCCTGATTATATATAAGGCCTATTTCAAATTTGTATTTTTTACTGGAAAGAGAATATCGTTTTGTGCACCATCCATTATAATAAATAATAAACCATCCATTAGAAAAACAAATTACTAGAATGACTGTTTTTAGAGTTAGTAGAAACTTTATGAGACAACCTAGTTCAGATGTCTATCAGGACATAATAAACTACCTTTCATTTGGTGCAAAACTACTGGAAGTTTATTGAACAAATGAGTGAATTATCCTCACTTAATATGTACTTTTTTAATGCAATTCCTCTCTTGCGGTCCTCTTCTGATGCCTCATCATGATATGGTTCTGACACAGTTCTCAAAGGCTATGTCAATGTAGTTCAGTCTCAAACAGATGTAACTAGGATGGAAAGCTATTGAGTATAGATCTAGTAACACACTGCATCTTCCATCCAGTGGCCAAACTAACTACATTTGGAGAAATTCATTAATAGGATGTCCATAGAAAAATGAATTATTTGGTCACATCAGCTGTCAAAGTCCAAGTAGCAAATTGCACAAAGGTTGCCATCATTTTTGGTACAAGGAGCACCCATGCAAATGCCTGCATCCTTCAAGTAAATAATTTTTCATTACTAATAGATACATTATATGCCTATTTCAAAAATGAGGCAACTGATTTTCAAAGTGGTTCAGTTACTGTGACCCAAGAAGACAGAAATAATAATTTGTTGGATGATAGTTTTAAAACAGAAAGAAATAGTAGAGGTTCTATAAAGTAACTCCTACATTTTGGAGATGAAGCAACTGAGACCCAGAAAGATTAGAGTAGTTATCATGGTCACATAATGAGTTGACCAATCACATAGTAATAAAGTGATAAGTAGCATAGGACAGGATATGACCCCAGATCATCAAACTACAAATCTAATGATCTTTCCATTATAACATGCTGACTCTCAGATGGCAAGGGGTCCTAGGACACAGATACCCTTGTCTCCTATTGTACAAAACTATTTTTTGGAAACATAACATTTTTCATTCCACATGGATAAAGAAAGAGCTAGATTATGAAGTGTTCTAAACAGGAGATTTTATGTTTGATCCTACAGGTGATATATATCCTCTGGTGTTTATTGAATTGGGGTGTGTGTGCGACATGATTAAACATGTGATTAAGAATGATTAATTCGGCAGCTTGTTGGAAGATAAACTAGAAGGAAGAAAATTGAGCTAAGAAGACCAAGCAGCAGTCCAGACACGAGGTGATATAGGACTAGACCAGGATAGTGGCAGTAGCTCAGCAGATGGGGCATATATGAAAATTTTTATGAAAATAAAATTGATAGGATATGGTAAAATATTGGATATCAGAGGTGAGAGAGAATGAAGAATCAAGTATAACACCTAGTTATGAGCCTGTGGCAATGGGAGGATGGTGGAACACTTAAACATAATGAAGACATTGGGAAGAGTAGAGGGTTTTGGGGAAAAAATAATCACTTCAGTTTTGGACATGTTGAGCTTAATATGTCCATGGGACATCCAGTTCAAGGTTTTCAATTGTCAGGAGACATCAGGGGAGAGGTTAGGGCTGGACAGAGAGATTTTTGAATTCTCTGCATAGTAATGGAAATTGGAATCCCAATAGCTGATGAAATCACCAGATGAAATGGTACATTCAGAGAAGGGGTTCAAGAGATAGCCTTGGGGGATACTCAGAATCAGCAGACTTTATGTGGAAGAAGATTCAGCAAAAAAGACTAAGAAGCATCAGAGTAAGTGATATCAGAGTCACAAAAACTTAGAGAAGAGAGAGTATGAAGGGATAGAGAATCAGAAGTGTCAAAAGCTGCAGTGAGCTCAAGAAGGATGAAGAATGAGACAGGAGAATTCATTTTGACAATGAAGAGTTCCTTGATAAACTTTGAGGGAAAGAATTTCAATCGAATGAAAACACTAAAAGCAAGACTGCAGAGAGTTATGAAAAGAGTAAGAGGAAATCAAGTGGAGACCCTGATTGTAGATTACTTTCTCAAGGAATTTAGTAATGAAAGAGAGAAGAGATGTGAAATGGTAGTTTGTAGGGATGGATGGACCCATGGTGCATTTATTGAGGATGAAGGGTATGTGGACATATTTTTAGGCAATAGGGAGGCAGGAAGAGATGGGATATTAGTGAGAGTGAGGATGATAGAGGGGGAAAACTGTTAATGAAGAAAAGATAGAGAGACATCACTTGTACATGGAGATTGTGATGTTCTAGGACTGTTCATGTAAAATATAACTATTAGACAGGAAGGAACATTTAAGTGTCACCGTTGTACTAAATTGGGCACTGCTTTCTGCGCCAGTGTGATGTACTAATAAGAGTGCTAATAGCCTTGGAATCCAAAGACTTGGGATCTTGGTTCTGATATTTACTAGTTATGCATGACTGGGCCTCAGTTTTATGACTTCCCAAATTGGAAAACAATACCTACTTTGCTGTGAGGAATGACCTTTGTAATCTCAGAGGTGTTATGTCATTATGTGCCATTCAAAGAGTAAATTAAATTGCTTGTACATATTGATATTTAAATCATGTGTGTTATCATCCTGTAACTGAGAAGAACATTTCAATGTTCTGGAAATTTAACTATCTCCCTTTCAGTCATGTTGATAAAGTACAAATTCAAGTTTCAGATAGTCTATAATCCAAAACATATACAATTGTCACCAAAAAGCAAACAAACAACTCACCTCTTTCCCAAACATTCCTATTTTTTGGTCAAAGTACCCAAATCCTTCTTGTCCCATGAGTTTACATGGAGTTGCAGTCACTGTCACCCTACCAGATTTCCCCACATTAAATTTATTAATAAGTTTTGTCTATTCTTCATCTACAATATATCTTTTATCTATAGTCTTCTCAATACCCACACAGTCATCACCCTAATTCAGGACTAAGCGAAACTGAAAAGCCAAGGGGTGACTCTAAACTTAGAAATCTGGGTCACTTGGCAAGATTCCCCCTTCAGCTTAAACCCTGTGGAACTAGCCTAATACATCAGCACTGAAGCAAAAATTCTACAATTTCAAAAGGTACTTAAATGATCTCCACCTCAAATATCTTCCCTTATTTGACACTTGTCATTCTATGTCACTTGACTACTCAACAAAATCTATGCATTCTTTTTAACATCTACATTCAAATTCCAATTTTTCTATTTGGGCTTCTTTTGCTTTCCCAGTCTTCTTTCACCTTACACTATACATTTAATGGTCTGATTCAATTGTTAGATCCTGGAAGACAGATAAAAAATCCCTTTTATCTCCTTTTGTATCCCCAGCACTTAGCACAATGCCTGGTATACAGTAGGTGCTTAGTAAAGATTGATTGATTGATGAATGTTGAAAGTCTAGCCTTCCAAGTCCTTGCATAAGACATTCTAGGTTTCATCTCTATATCTTCACAATGGCTGTCCTTTATGTCTGGTTCACACTCCTTCCTTTCCTGTTACTCTAGTAATATCTTGTTTGTTCCAATACTCTGTTCAAATACCACCTCTCAGATAAAGCCTATCCTCATCCCTTAAAGTGCTAGTGCCTTTCCCCCATCAAATTATTTTATATTTTTTATGTACCAAATATGTTGTTTTGCCTGATAGAATGGAAGCTGCTTGGTAGTTGGGATTGTTTCTTTTTGGTCTATGAATGCTTAGAACTTAACATGATGCCTGGGACATAGTAGGATAGTAGGTTACTTAATAAATACCTTTTGGTTTGTTGTTTCACTTCAGGTAGATTTTGTCTAAATAGGCATCAGAAGTTATAAACGATAGATGACTAATATTTTCCCAAATGATACTAATGTAACTTTATCCTTCTCAAATCCTTGTCATTGCCTCCTATTCATAAGATTAAAATATAAGATATCTCAAAAGTTATCTAGTCTGATGTATTAATTTGATAGACAAGGAAGGGAAATGACCTACCTAAGGCTGCACAGGCAGAGTCAAGATTCACATCCAGGTCTTTTGATCTATATCCTGTTGTGATAGGACCAGAATCTCCCTTTTTCCCCATTATTATCCATGCCCCCCCAAAGGCAGCAGTGCTATTGCTGAGACTTGATTGGTTCCTGCCTATTTAGGCAATTTCCTTGTTGAGCATAAAAGTTTCTACTCCTACAAAAATGTGTCACTCTGACTAGGTAGATTTCTCAAGACCTTGCTGTGTAGACCAGATACTAATAGTGGAAATACAACTGAATAACAAAAAACAAAATTATCATAAATTTTCTGAGCATTATTTTTATATGTTAATTACTACAGCCAGTACAGTTGGTGGCCTAGTGAGTGGTGAGAATAAGAAGGGTGTATAATCAATAGTCTGTTTATTACAGAACCATTTCATACAGAGCCAAAGATGCAAGGAGCTCACATAGTTTTTATGTCCCCCAAGAGAATGTAGACACCCCCAAAAATTTAGACGATGTATAAAAATCCTACATCAAAGGAATGCAGATAATGTAGAAGAAGCCTCCCTTAATCCTATTTACTATTTACCCTTGCTTAAGGTTAGTTATTTATTAGGGTATTACTCTAGGACCATATCCAAAAGCATAAACAAAAAAGATTACAAGCTCTCTTGCTTATCTTTCCTGTAGCCTTTGTAGGTAACTGTATAGGACTGGGGAATATACCTTAATGAGGTCCAGGGACCCCAAAACATTCCCTTCATAGTACATTCCCTTGCTTGTCTGTCCTGTAGCCTTTCAGACAATAATATAGGGAAGGGGAACATTTCATTTGCAAAGCCGAGAAACTTCTGAAAGTTCACTACAGTTAATAACTTGAATTTCTTTCTTTGAAAAAATTCCTATCCTTTGGCCATTTCTATTTTGGGAAATGGTTCAAAGTGTTATAAATCTGAATTTGTTCCTTATGTATCTTGACTATGGGACCTTAATGGGAGAAATTTGATACAAATATTTTTTTTCCTCAGTTACCTGCTTTCTTAATTTAAACTGCATTAATTTTGTTTGTACAGAAACATTTTAATATAATCCAAATGATCTGTCCTATGTTCTGTAATCCTTTCTATTCTATGTTTCATCATGAACTTTTCCTTATCCACATATATGAAATATATTTTTTTTCTATCTCCTTTAATAATCTTATGATGCTACTTGTATGTCAAAGTTATGTATTCCTCTGAAGGTAATCTTGTTATGTGGTGTGAGGTTATGGTCTATACCTAATTTCTACCAAATAGCTTCCCAGTTTTCGATATAGATTTTTTTTTTCTCAAATAGTGACTAGAATCTTGAATTTATGCCAGTGCGTTCATTTGCTTCTATATGTTGTATACTTAATTTGTTCCATTTTTTGATCTTCTTTTTCCTTCTGAACTTATAAAAGATTATTACTTTGTAGTATAGTTTTAGATTTGGTACTAGTAGGTCCACTTAACTAGCTTTAAAAAATTACTTCCCTTGAGAATCTTTTGTTTATCTGACTTTATTATTTTCTTACTTCTATAAAGTGACTCTTTAGTAGTTTGAGTTGTATAGCACTGAATAAGCAAGGCAGGGTAGATAATATTTCCATTGTAATTATGTTGACTCAGTTTATTTATAAGAAATGAATATTTCTCTAATTATTGAAGTCTGTGTTTTTTGGATGCATATAATAATCTAGAACATTTAGATTAGAGAAAACAAGATTTAAGGAGTACATCTTAGGGATCTTCTGGTATTTGAAAGGTTATTTCATGGAAGAAAGATTAGACTCTATTTCTGAGTACTAAAGACAGAGATGAAGGTACATGTTGTTTAGTGGAAAAATTAATGTAAGGAAAAGAAACTTTGCTAAGTATATTTTATTTGAAGCCCTCAAGAAGATGCTAGGAAACCACTCAGGGAATGCTGTAGAAGAGATCTTTGGTGAGGTAATAGTTGAATTCGGTTCTTCCAACTCTGTGAAGTATTTCTGAACATCCAGAGACTCTATTATCTAAAACAGAATAAGAAATACCTTCGTATGTGATTGCTACCTGTTAGATTCTAATGGTCAGAGAATCACAGAGATTTCATACTGGTAAGGTAGCTCAGGGTTTACCTAGTCTACTCCCTGTCTGTAGCAGCAAGCACCCTAGCATCCCCAGAGTGGCTGACAACACAGGTTCTTAGATCTGCTTTTCAAAAGGAAAGCAACTCAAAATCAGTTAACAAGCTTACTTTAATCAAACAAACATATATCATTTACCTAGTTCAGGGGAAAAAGGTCAGCACCCCAAACTTCAGAGTATACAGACAGTAGTTTCAAAACAGAGAAACAAACAGATCAAGCAGAAAGGCTTCCAAACTGTCCAACCATTACATCAATACCAAATCACAGTTACCAGAGAGGGAAGCATCAACAGCTGGGTTTTCAAAGCCAAGGGGGCTCTCAACAGCTGCCCAGAGTCTCATCTGGTCAAATCACACAACACTTCTCAAAATGAGCCCCAAAGCAAAGCCTCAAATCAGGGATTATATAGTCTTTTCCTGGCTCAGAGAATGTAACCACCCTCTTGACCCACTGCCCAATCACACAGCATCAAGGTGTGGTCATTCCTGAAAACCAAGCCTCCCACCACAGGCTCCATGTGACCACATGCAGCCTATTAGGGGGCAGAGTATACTTTCAAGAGTCACTTAAGTCAATCCAAGTCTCTTAAGCCAATCAAAGGGCCTAGGGGCAGGGAAGATCTTCAAATCTGCATTTCCATTACAATGTCCTCATCCAATATGTGCTGATAATATCCCAAAAAGTGGTCATATATTTTTTGCTTAAACTCTTTCATTGAAATGATCCTCAGTGCTACATGAAGGATCCCATTTAATTTTTTTTTCAAGGATAACATTCTTTTTTAATAATAGTATTTATATATATTTGAAACATTTAATGTTAAGACCTCAAATTTCAGATCTATTTCCTTCCTCCCTTGTCACCCATTCCCTCTGGGGAGATAAGTAATTCAGTATATGTTGTACATGTCTAGCTATACAAAACATTATCATAGTAGATATATTGTACAAGGCTGCTTATAATTCCCTCCCATTCATCCCACCCCCCACCTGTTCCATTCCCTACTTGATCCTGTCCCTCTTCTATAGTGGGTACTTCCAGCCTCCCCTCCCCCCAAGGATGCCCTCCCATCCATCATCCCTCCTCTCATCCCCCTTACCCCTACTCTCCTGCAGAGTGAGATATCCCATTTAGTATGTATGTCATTCCCTCCCTGAACCAAATCCAATGAGAATGTGGTTTTGCCTTTTTTGACTTCCTATTCTCCCCCTCCCTTGCAACCACTTCCCCTTGCTTCTTCTACATGGGATAGTTTACCCTACCCTGTCTCTCCCCATCTCCTCTTGCCACTTTCTTCTCTCACCTCATAATTTCACCCCTTGAGTATCCTCCCTTCCCAACAAATTCAACCTATGCCCTTTATCCATATATAACTGTAAACATATATACACACATTCACATATGCATTCATATGACCATACACCCTTCTTCCATTATTTTCATACTGAGAAAGATTTCATCAGTCACAGTTATTTTTTTTTCCATATAGGAATGTTAATAGTTCAGCTTTGATAAGTTTCTTTTGATTTCTTTTCCCTGATTACCTTCTCAGACATCTCTTGCTTCTTGCATCTGGATGTCAAATTTTCTATTCAACTCTGGTTTTTTCCTCAAGAATGCTTGAAAGTCCTCTATTCCACTGAATGACCATATTTTCCCCTGAAACAAAATACTCAGTTTTGCTGGGGAGGTGACCCTTGGGTTCATTCCCAGTTCTTTTGCCCTCTGGAATATCATATTCCATGCCCTTTGATCCCTCAGTGTAGAAGCTGCCAGGTCCTGTGCTATTCTGATTGTGTTTCCACAATATTGAAATTGTTTCTTCCTGGCTGCTTGTAGTATTTTCTGCTTGATCTGGGGATTCTGGATCCTGGCTATAATATTCGTGGGAGTCTTCTTTTTGGGATCTTTTTCAGGAGGTGATTGGTGGATTCTTTCAACCTCTATTTTGCCCTCTGGATCTAAAACATCAGGGCAATTTTCCAGTGTTAGACTGGAGCAAATGGAAGCTTTTGACTTTATGAGAAATCAAGATGCTGTTAAACAGATCCAAACACCTCCCCAGCAAAACTGAGTATTTTGTTTCAGGGGAAAGTATGGTCATTCAGTGGAATAGAGGATTTTCAAGCATTCTTGAGGAAAAATCCAGAGTTGAATAGAAAATTTGACATCCAGACACAAGAAGCAAGAGATGCCTGAGAAGGTTATCAGGGAAAAGAAATCAAAAGGAACTTATCAAAGTCGACCTATTTACCTACCTTCATGGAAAACAATAATTGTGACTGATGAAACCTTTCTCATTATGAAAATAATTTTAGAAGGCTATATGGGCATATGAATACATATGTCAATGTGTATATATATGTTTACAGGTATACATGGATAGAGGGCACTGGTTGAATTTGGTGGGAAGGGAAGATACTTAAGGGGTGAAGTTAAGAGGTGATAGAGGAAGGTGGCAAGAGGAGATGGGGAGAGACAGGGTAGGATAAACTATCTCATGTAGAAGAGGCAAGGGGAAGTGGTAGAAGGGGAGGGGAAGAACAGGAAGGTAAAAAGGCAAAACCATATTCTCATGGAATTTTGCTCAGGGAGAGAATGACATACATACTAAATGGGATATCTCACCCTGCAGGAGAGTAGGGGGAAGGGGAATGAGAGTGGGGATGATGGAGGGGAGGGTATGCTAGGGTGAGGGGAGGTTGGAAGTACCCACTTTTGAAGAGGGATAGGATCAAAGTAGGGACTGGACCGGGTGGGGGGTGGGATGGGTAGGAGGGAAATATAAGCAATCTTTTACAATATACCTACTATGGTAATGTTTTTCATAGCTATACATGTACAACATATACTGAATTGCTTATCTTCCCAGAGAGAGTGGGTGACAAGGGAGGAAGGGAATGGATCTGAAATTCAAAATTTTAAAATTAAATGTTTCAAATATATATAAATACTATTATTAATACTATTTTGCATGTAATTGGGAGATAAGATGTGCAGGAATTGGGGCACAGAGATTCACCTTGCCCTAATGGTAAAGTAGAAGGGGGTAAGGGAGAAGATAAGGGAGAGAGCCGATTGGATTAGAGGATATCTTGTGGGACTGCTATTCTGGGGTGGTGGGTAGGGGAAAAAATTGTAACTCAAAATCTGGTGGAAATGAATGATGTAAACCAGAAGTAAAAATAAAATAAATTAATTAAAAAATACTCATTATTCCCCCTGGTAATATACTTTCTTTAACCCTTTAATAATTTTAACATTTCTGTCATTTCAAAAATATAAATTATTTTTAAAATGATGTATTTTAAGTTTAATAATTAATTTTATATCTTTTTTTCTGCAATGAAATTTTGATGACACATCACATCATGTAACCATGTAGTATTGTATTATAAACAAGTCATTACATGCATATATTCATGCTGATGCATATTGGACTTCCTGACTTCCCGACAATGTATGACATGATCACCTGCCAACACTAGTTTGTTAAGGCCTGTCAGTGTAATTGACAACTGATAGGTGATAATTTGTATTTTGTGTGTTTATTTGGAAAATAATGTAATTACCATGACTTTAACTCTGTTGTACATCAGATGAAACATGTATGAATGTTTCTTATATTCTTTCTTTTTCTTACACTTCTACCACCCCCTTATTTTTATTCAATGCCCCACAATTGCACCTGAGGCTACTATTACCCTCCTGTATCATTTCAGCACCCCCAGTAGTGTTATCCACCTTGGGAACCTCTGGATAGGTGATCCTGAGGACAGGAATTCCCTGTACCAATAAAGGTTAGAATTTTTTTCTTTCCATAACTCACATTCTTCAAGAATCTCATTGAGCCCCCATGTTAAGTGACTTTACCTGAATCCCCAGTATGTGTCTGAGAGGGAACTTCAAATCTATCCCTCTATCCACTATGAAACACTTCCTTTCATGAATTAGCTAAAGCATTTTTTTTCTCCCTTTCTCTCTGTTTTAGAAATGGTGTAACTGAGGCTTGTGGAGATTAAGACTCCCAGGTTATTCATAGCTAGTAAATGAAAGAATACAAAATTGAGTCCATTTCTTCTGCATCCAGATTCAATATTTTTTTCATCATAACACTTTGCCTTTTCCCCTTGAATTGAGATATGTTTTCCTGTGACTTCTGTTCATCTGCCCTACTTTTGTTTTCTGGAATCACACAGATTATGTCTAGCTCTTCTTCCACATGAACCCTCCCAAAATAAAGACAAATAATGCTCTGTCATTTCTTTTCTTGCCTAAACAGTGCTATTACATTCAATCATTCTTCAAGTGGTCTGATTTTTATGCCCATCACCATTCTGATTCTCGTCCTCTGGACACACATAATTGTGTCAATATTTCTTATAAAATGCAGTACTTAGAACTAAACACAATCTTCCAGTTATTACCAGTGAAGAGAATTGCTTATAAGGGACTATTTTAGCAACCCTCTGTCACTACTACTTGCGTTTCTCTGCAAACCATTGTTGTTGAGTCATTCAGCTGTGTCAAACACTTCATGACCCTGTAGACCACAGAACACCAATACATTTCATGTTATTTTCTTGGCAAAGATACTGGTGTGGATTACCATTCCTTTCTCCAGTGATTGAGGCAAACAGAGATTAAGTGACTTACCTAGGGCCATGGAGTTAGTGTTTGAGGCTGAATTTGAACTCAAGTCTTCCTGACTCCAGGCTCAGAGCTCTATCCACTGAGCCACATAGCTCCCTCTCTGCAAATTACACTTCTATGAATAAAACTGAAGATCATGTTGGAGTAATTTTACAATCAGTTGTCCTTGTATAGGCAGATCACCAACTGCTTAGAATATATATTCAAATGAGCATGAAATTTGAAGATAGTATGAAAATAAGAAGAAACAGCTCCTAGTCAACTAGTTTATGCACAGATTAATGAATGCCACTATAGATTGGGAGTCAGGATGACTAGTTTCAAATCCACCCCTAAATTCTAACTACATTATCATAGATGGTCAATTTAATTCTCTGGGTTTCAGTTTCCTCATCTCTAAAATGGTGATATTACCATTTATTTAACAAGATTTTTGTGGGGTTCAAATGAGATAAATACACGTAAGGCAGTTTGTAAAAATTGCTCGTCTTCATAAATGAATTGTTACTATTAGCAAAGAAGCTGTTAATTCATTAAGTGGGAAATGGGTAAATATAAAGATATTGTTTCTGGTGATAACTATTATTTAGAGATATTTTTCTATAACAACACTGCCATAGTGAAGGGACCAAAATAACCCAGAAATTGCTTCAAATAATAAATGTTTGAGGTCTTTACAAAATGGAGAGATATCAACTCTAAGATTGACAAACTAATTTATGAAGTGGTATAGAGGAAAATTTCTGATTATTGCAAGAAGTACCATCTCATAAATTATTATTATTATTATTATTTTTTTACAAATGCTTTATTAACTTCTGTTTTACATCATTCATTTCCGCCAGATTTTGAGTTACAATCATTTTCCCCCCATTATTCCCCTACCCAACCTCCCAGAATAGCAGTCCCACAAGATATCGATTGCTCCAGTCTGCTCTCTCCCATACCTTCTCCCATACCCCCATCAACTTTTCCATTAGAGGAAGATGAATCTTTGTGTCCCAATGCCTGCACATCTTATCTCCCAATTATAGGCAAAAGAGTATTAATAATAGTATTTATATATATATTTGAAATATTTAATGTTACGACCTTGAATTTCAGATCCATTTCCTTCCTCCCTTGTCACCCATTCCTTCTTGGCATATAAGTAATTCAGTATATGTTGTACATGTCTAGCTATGCAAAACATTATCATAGTAGATATATTGTACAAGGCTGCTTATAATTCCCTCCCACTCATCCCACCCCCCACCTGGTGCATTCCCTACATGATCCTGTCCCTCTTCTATAGTGGGTACTTCCAACCTCCCCTCACCCCAAGGATGCACTCCCATCCATCATCCCTCCTCTCATCCCCCTTCCCCCTATCCTGCTGCAGGTTGAGATATCCCATTTAGTATGTATGTCATTTTTTCCCTGAACCAAATTCAATGTGAATGTGGTTTTGCCTTTTTAGCCTTCCTTATTCTCCCCCTCCTTTGCAACCACTTCCCTACATGAGATAGTTTACCCTACCATGTCTCTCCCCATCTCCTCTTGCCACTTTCCTCTCTCACCTCATAATTTCATCCCTTGAGTATTCTCCCTTCCCAACAAATTCAACCTATGCCCTCTATCCATATATAACTGTAACCATATATACACACATTCACACATGTATTCATATGATCACACACCCTTCTTCCATTATTTTCATAGTGAGAAAGATATCATCAGTCACAGTTATTGCTTTTCCATATAGGAATGTAAATAGTTTAACTTTGATAAGTTCCTTTTGATTTCTTTTCCCTGATTACCTTCTCAGGCATCTCTTGCTTCTTGTGTCTGGATGTCAAATTTTCTATTCAATTCTGGTTTTTTCCTCAAGAATGCTTGAAAGTCCTCTATTCCACTGAATGACCATATTTTCCCCTGAAACAAAATACTCAGTTTTGCTGGGTAGGTGACCTTGGGTTCATTCCCAGTTCTTTTGCCCTCTGGAATATCATATTCCATGCCCTTTGATCCTTCAGTGTAGAAGCTGCCAGGTCCTGGGCTATTCTGATTGTGTTTCCACAATATTGAAATTGTTTCTTCCTGGCTGCTTGTAGTATTTTCTCCTTGATCTGGGGATTCTGGAACTTGGCTATAATATTCCTAGGAGTTTTCTTTTTGGGATCTTTTTCAGGAGGTGATCAGTGGATTCTTTCAACCTCTATTTTGCCCTCTGGATCTAAAACATCAGGGGAATTTTCCTTGAGAATTTCTTGAAGGGTGATTTCTAGGTTCTTTCTTTGATCATGGCTTTCAGGTAGTCCAATAACTTTTAAATTGTCTCTCCTGGATCTATTTTCCAGGTCAGTGGTTTTTCCCATGAGATATTTCACATTGCCTTCTATTCTTTCATTTGTTTGGATCTGCTTAACAGCGTCTTGATTTCTCATAAAGTCACTAGCTTCCATTTGCTCCAGTCTAACTCTGAAGGAATGAATCTCCTCAGTGAACTTTTGAGATTCTTTTTCATCTGGCAAATTCGACTTTTTAAGGCATTCTTCTCCTCATTGCCCTTTTGGGCCTCCTTTGCCATTTGAGCTAGTCTATTTTTTAAGGTGTTGTTTTCCTCAGTCAGGCTGTTGACCCTCATTTCAGACTTTTCCTGCATCCTTCTCATTTCTCTTTCCAATTTTTCCTCCACTTCTCTTATTTGATTTTTAAAGTCCTTCTTAAGGTCCTCTATGGCCTGCAATCTGCTCATGTTTTCCCCTGGGGCTTTTGGAGCAGGACTTCTGACCTCACAGTCCTTTTCCCGCTCTGTGCCCCCAAAATAGGAGTCTAGGGTTGCATTTTTCTGTTTCCTTTGCCTTGGCATGTTGCCATTTAATTGCTTGACTTTTGGGCTTGTTGCCACACTATGGCTTTAAGGCCAGCTAGAGGAATTTTCGTCCCGAACGTGTGGGGGGCAACTTCCGTTTCTGGCAAGCTGTAAACCCACCCACAACTTCCACCCGAGATCACAATCCAGATCCAGGGAGGTTAAAGCAAGAGCGATTACCCCCCCAAGACTGATCGCTGGATCTCCCCACGATTTGTAGGCTGGGAGCTGGAAATGCCTATGAAAACTACAAAATGGCGTGTCTCCTCAGTGGCTTCTAGCTCCCAGGGGAGGGAGCTGACGCATTCCCCAAATACAGGTCCCAAAGTCCATAGGACACTAACCTCTTACTTTGTCCTAGGCATGTCTATGTTGATAATTCTGGAGCCACAGCTCCTGGTGTTCTGGGGTTCCTCCAGCCAGCTGCTGGCCCTGCCACCCTGGGGCTAAAACCTCGGCTCACGCGGACCTTGGCTCGACTCGGCTCCTGCGCTCTGCGCTCTGCGTGCTGCCAGGTCCCAGACCTCTGCGCTGGTCCTTCCTGCAGGGCTGCTGGGCTGTCCTCAGCGGGAGGTTAGCTTCTCTGTGTCGTTCTGTGGGTGCTGGGGCTCCAGAAGTTGTTCAGAGTCCCCTTTTACATAGTTTGGGGGGAATCTGGGGGCAGAGAGGCTTGGAAGAGCTGTTTCTACTCCGCCATCTTGGCTCCGCCCCCCTCATAAATTATTTTTGAAATCAGTTAAGTGAAATTTTGCCCATAGAAATCTATTTGTAACCTCCAATTATACGACATCATTCACTGGTAGATTTGAAAGGAGGACAAAAGGCAGAAAATAAACATTCAAAGGTTTTTGCAGCAACCTGTGTTCATTGCTGGTGACAATGGAACTGCAAAGTTTGGACTCTGAACGCTTTTGTTTCTGATATGTTACAGGGGGAAGGATAAATGGCTCTTGATCAGCTGAGAAAGTAGAAAGAATGCTAAATGTACGATAAGAATACCTGGGTTTGAATCTTAGCTCTGCCACTTACCAATAGCATGAGCTAGGGCAATTGGCTTAAGCTCACTGAGCTAAAGTTTCTTTTAGGCAGAATGAGGGGGACTGGTCAAGATAACATCAAAAGTTGCTCCCAGTTCTATGTCTGTGACATCTGTATATGGTGTGTGTGTGTGTGTGTGTGTGTGTGTGTGTGTGTGTGTGTAATGTTCAGTGTTAAAAGTTTGTCTATGTCTTTTTCTCAACTCCCTTCTGATCTTTTCTTTCATGTGAATGCACTCTGCATCCATTTCCATTCACAATTCTCTGCCAGTCCAAAATAAAAGCTTTTCTTTATAACAAAAAAGTTTATTTGGCACAGAAAATTCATAAAATGAATATATTCAAAATTGCATAGGTCATCCTACACTGTTAAGACTATTACCTTTCTGCTAAGAGGTGAGAGGCACGCTTTATCATTTGTCTTCTAGAATCACATTTAATTATTGCATTGATAACTTTAGAAGTTACTTGTAGCCATATTTTCTCATTCTGCTTAATCTGTCCTATATCAATTCATACATCTTCCATGGTTTCTCCAGACATCCTTTTCATAAATCATAAATCACACACAATGATATGGTATAATAATATTCCTTTCTTTTATAATTTGCTTATCCATTCTCTGACTATTGGGTTCCCACTTTGTTTCTAGTTCTTTGCTACAACATAAAATACTGCAATAAGTATTTTTAAAAATACATATCACTTATTTTCTTCAACCTTTAACCTTTGAGATTTGTACCTAGGAATGGTATATGTGGTTCAAAGTTTTGTGAATCTTTTTAAGCATTTTGAAAAGCCCATATTTGCAACACCAATATTCATTCCTTTTTATGTTACATGATTATGAATCATGACACACTAGTATTAAAAATTCAATATGAAGGTGAATAAATAGGCAATTAAAAAGGTCTACAAAGGATATGATTAAGATATGGCATATCACAAATGTTGACGTGTTCACTAGAAATGGCATAAAAGCAAATATTAAGGAGAATTATGATATCTAAGGAGATGAAATAGTCACATACTGAGAATAAGGACTAATAAAGAGGAAGCACATTCATACTTACAGTCCCTGATCTTAATAACACATGTGGTGTATTGGATATTTTCTTTATGATGTCTTTATGGAATGGTATGGACAAGAAATAGAGGTGAAACAAAACAAATGGACTGGCCCAATTTTTGTTTTCTGTATAAAACATCTCCATACCTTTGCAATTCTATCCTCTATGCTTAGAATATATACCCTTGGTTCCTCCTCCCCTGGGAACCTCTAGGTGTCTTGGAGGCTCAGCTCAAGATTTTCTTGATTCCTCCAATTGTTAGTACATTTTTCCAAATTATTTTGGATTTAGAGGCAACTTGGTGGCACAGTAATTAGTACTGGACTTAGAATGAGGAATACCTTAATTCATATCCTGACTTAGACACTGAACTGTATGAAACTGGGCGAGTCATTTAATTCACTTTTTTTTTTGGAGGAGGGAAGACAAGGCAATTGAGGTTGTGACTTGCCCAAGGTCACATAGCTAGTGTGTCAAGTGTCTGAAGCCAGATTTGAATTCAGGTCCTCTTGACTCCAGTGCCTATGCTCTGCTCACTGCTCCACCTAGCTACCCCTCATTTAATTAATTTCAACCTCAGTCCCCTTACATATAAAATGGCAATACACCTATCTTAACACAATTTTTGTGGAATCAAATGAGATAATATGTATAAAGTAACTTGCAAATCTTAAAATGCCATCCAAATATTAACTCTTGTTTTAACTATAATCATTATTTAATTTATTGCCTTTATCTACTCATCTCTGAACATTTTGCAGCCTACTAGTAGAATGCAACTCTTTTGGAGATAAAGACTATGACATCCAGTCTTTGCACTCCCACTGCCTAGCACACAGTAGGCACTTAATAAATGAATGTTGATTGATTGATTATAGCATGCATTTATGGATGGAGTACCCATTTCTCTGAGATCCTGTTTCACACTGGCATTCAATTTACTCATAAGGTTGCAGTAAGGTAAAAGCAGTTATTGCAGCCATATCAATGTGATGACACATCCAATGAAGTAGGTTACAAGAATATCATGAGAATTTTTTGGGAATAACCTGCTACATATATTCTGTTGCACTACAGATATTCTGCATTATAGTATATCCTATTTAGTATTGGTTTTCTGTACTTTGGCAATATCAATAATTCTGAACTATGCTCATTGTTGGCTAATAAGACCCATGCCACTAATTGTGAAAATTGGAAAGATTTTTCAGGTTACCATTGGCTGACTGAGCTTCCCAGGATGTTAGCTATATATTAACCATAGGCATGTTTGGAACATGGTGCAGATGTGCCAGTATGCCTGTACAAAGCTGCTTTATGTGCTGTACTCATGATTTTCTAACTATACTCAAGCCTCTATAGCTTATAAAATTTACATTTAGTAAAATCTGAAAATAAAATACCAAATGTGAATTATATAAACGGGTCAGTTCTGTTTTTTTATGACTATTATTCAGGAGATATCAACAGTGTTGGGTATTCTCTCCATATGTATGACAATTAATCTATGACTTAGGGACTTTGAAAGTAAGTTGGAGCATTAAGAGGTTAAATGACCTGCCAGTAATCACACAGTTAGTATGAGTAAGTAGCAGGACTTTAACACAGGCATCCCTGAATCAAAGGCTGGCCCCAATCCATGATTCTATGTAGGAATACAGAACAATGCTAAATTTCAAACAATGAAGTTTGGCAAGAAAGAGCAATGTTGCTCAAGTATGAATGGATGACTTTCTAAATTTGAAATTTTTCAATATGACTTTGACATTACTTATCACATAATTGTAAGCTGTAATAAGGAAGTAGAACAATTGCAGAGAAGCCATATTATTCAATGTTTTGTTTTGTTTTGTTTTTTCTTTTCTTGCAGGGTGGGGCAGGGGCCAGCTGTGTGGTAATGGGCTTTTCCTTCATTATGTTATGTGATTCATCTTGGTAACTAGGCAGGAACTTTAGCATTGTATTAAATTCACAAAGGTTGTCAAGGTTTACTAGTCATTATTCTGACTTTCCTTCTATGGTTTCCTATCCTCTTATTCTCATTGGGACATGCTACATTTTGGAACCTACAAAAGAAGTTATTGTTTTAGTTCTAATGCCTATTCCCTTCTTTGAGTTCTTGTGCAAATTGAATCAATATACAGGTTCTGTTTGTAGGGTTTTTAGCTACGAGGCTAGAATTATTCCTTCAAAGACAACTGGGGTATTTCTGTGGATCCTCAATTATACTCAAGCATGTTCCAACTGAAGAGCAGAGCTATTCCTAATATAGGGCAAATGATGCTTTGTCCGATGGTATGGAATTTAGAGGATACCAAAATTAGAATGATCTAATAACATGTATAGTCCCTTGACATTACAGAAGCAACACAGACATTGGGAAAATAACTAGCTTCAATAGGAAGCTTCCAGTTGGTAGATTAGTATATCCAGTTCTTCTGTTGTTTAGTAGTTTCAGTTTGTCTAACTCTTTACAACCCCATTTGGGGTTTTCTTGGTAAAGAAATTGGAATGGTTTGCCATTTCCTTCTCCAACTCATTTTACAGATGAGGAAACTAAGGAAAACAGGTTAAGTGACTTGCCCAGGATCACATAGCTAGTAAGTATCTGAGGCTGGATTTGAAGTAAAGTCCCCCTGACTCCAGTCCTGTACCACCTAGCAGCCCAAATGTGTTTTGCCCATGTAGAATAGTTCTAGTTAAGCCTTTTCAGCAGGGATAGGAAGCCACAATGTATTGTGACTTCCTTTGCATAATTTTATCTTTTTAAAAATTCTTTGGGAGTTGTTCTTTTCCTCTTTACCAGGGAGATTGATTTCTCCTTCATTTGGTCATTGTCTGACTGCAAAAATGATTCAGGACCAGGTCAACCAAAGTGTGTCTTTGGTTTCTCTCAATTTCTCCTCTTCACATATCAGGCCTGGAAAGGAAGCCATGCTGTCATATTTACTACATGACGCTTTTCCTATAAATGTCTAAGAAGTAATTTTCCTATAAAATCTAGATGATTAAGTTTAAATAACTTGTTATAGTTTCTACCACTTCTGACTGATGCATGATTACTTTCTGTATCATTATTTCAAATCAACCCATTTTTCATCAGTTGAAATTCTTAAAAAAAATTTCCCCTACCCCATGCTTTTACCCCTGAATTGCTGAATAGATTCCTCAAATTTTCCAAAACAAATAAAAAAATCACCTTTGGGTAGAAACCAAAGATGGAAAATTGCAACCCAGAGGGGCATTATTCATAAAATTTAAGTGTCCCTAAATTAGGGCTTATAGTGGAAACAGTTTCACAATTTTAATTATATTGGTCACTCTCCCCAAACTATATAATGAATTACAGTAGTACCTAAGCACCATGAGAAAGCCAAGGACAAAATGTCAGACCTAACAACCACATCAAGAAAGGCCCTCAATTTTTTTGCTAATTGTCTGCTCCCTACTAGGCATATGTTGCGAAATGCAGACATGGTCTTCAGCAAAGAACTGGCACATCCTTGTCTCACTTCCCCCAGGGATCTGGAGTGGAGATCCAAGGGCTAAATGATTGATTTTTGTTTCTTTTGGTTAACTAAAAATATTAAAACCACCAGTCCTCTTAACACAAAAGCTGAGAGATTAAATGCTTCTTTATTTTGTGGTGGACTATTTCCTTCAGTCTCAAATAGAAAAGATTTTTTTTTTCCAACACAAGGGGATTCTGGGAAACAAGGCAATTGCTTGATGCTCATGATTGTACTAAAGATTATCAGTCAAAAAAGGTTTGCTTTTTCCAGAAGAATTGAGTGTTGCAAGGAAGGGGAATAGCTGTTCTAAATATTTCTGTTAGTTTTTCATCACTCAGGTTGGCTTTAGATAATAACTTTGGGGATAGGGAGGAGGAGTGCAGAATCTACTCTCTTGGCTCTGGTTTAGTCTTTTAGAGAATGTGGTCCCATGATAGACTCAATAAACATAGAAAGAAATGATTGGAGACCTTGGATATAAAGAGATTTTAGATCCAAGGTAAGGTGACTTAACTATGAAACTTTGAGAAAAATGAAGACTTTATTAATTGCATTGATTAAGAAACTTTGAACACAAAAGAACAAGTTAAATCTTGGGATCACAGATTTAGAGTTCAAATGCATATTTGAGTCCAACTCCATGATTTTACATGTGAAGGAAATAAATTCCATAGAAAAGTGACTTGTTCAGATTTACATAGATTATAAGTGCCTGAGGGAGGTTTTGAACTGAATGCTTCCTGACACCGAGCCCCAAGTGCCAAATAAGATTGAGCCCCCAGTGCCAAATAAGATTATCAACAACAGCTTTCTGCTTTTTAATTGAACAAGAATTTATCAACCAACCCCAAAAGATCATATAGTAGGTTTTAGAATACCAATACAAAATGAAAAACAGTCCTTCCCCTCAAGGAGCTTATACTTTATTGGGAGTAGGGGATAGACGCAAATATTCATGTTTAGTCTATGCATCATAATTGGAGAAGTGGGAGCAAGCACTAACAAAAACAGCTGTCAGGAAAGGCTTCTTGAAAGATATGGCATTTGAGTTAAGACTTGAAGAAAGGTATTGATTCAAAGATGTGGAGTTGAGAAGATAGTACATTCCAGGTATGGGTGACAGTTTGTGCAAAGGCATAAAGGTGAGATATGAAGGTTACAGAAGACAAATATCTTCAAGAGAATGGCTAGTATTTTCACAAATGGTTTGCTGACTGACTTCCTATTAAAAATCATTTTATTTCCACTCTGTAGCCTAATGAAGTCAGAAACAATTATGCTGCACCAGCAACTGATTGAGAAATTTCCATTCCTATCATAGCAGAGAAGGAAATAGATTTTGACAGGCTCTAGTAGCTAGATCAATAGCCAAAGAATGATCCTTTTAGATAGCATCTAAAATAAGGAAAGAACAATAAATAGCAGCTCTCTTCTGAAGAGTTTACCTACTCTAATATGTCTTCCGTGACTGAAATTCCTGCTGGTGTATAACACTAGTAAGTGTCTCAGGCATTGGGTTTAGATCTAGAAGGAAACTCAGGAGCCATCTATTCTAAATTATTTTTGCATGTGAGGAAACTGAGGCCCATAACTTCTCAGATCACTTTTCCAACTTTGTTCTGTTATATTGTCAATATTTTTATCACCATGGCCTCTTCATCTGATTGACCCATTCCCTTCCAACCTCCATTTAAGGAAGCACCCATACTAGCTATCCTCATTTCGAAGCAGGTGATTCTGTTACTCTCTGGACCATCTCTCCAACTCAACTTCGGCAGTTTTCTCACATTTGCACTCCTACAGCCTCTAGTTTATATGTTGTTTTCCCCTACTTATGTTCTATATATCCTCCTGAGTGCAGGCACTGTCTATCTTTTTGTCTGTATTTATATTCTCAGCCCTAACCCTGTATTGAGCATATAGTAAGCCCTTAATAAATCATCAATCTACTTTTCTATCTTTTTCTCTTCCTTCCTTCCTCCCTTCCTCCCTTCCTTCCTTCCTTCCAAGAATTGTTGAAAATCTCATAGTAAGCATCAGAGGCAGTATTCAAATCTAGTTACTCTTAACTCCAGAGTTTCTTTCTTTCTTCCTTCCTTCCTTCCTTCCTTCTCTCTCTCTCTCTCTCTCTCTCTTTCTCTCTCTCCTTCCTTCTGAGGGCAATTGGGGTTAAGTGACTTGCCCAAGGTCACACGGCTAGTTTTTTTTTTTTTTTGGTTAAGCATCTGAGGCTGGATTTGAATTCAGGTCCTCCTAAATCCAGGGCCAGTGCTCTATTCACTGCACCACCTAGCCGCCCTAGAGTCACTTTCTACTGTATAACCTTAGACCTGAAAGTTATCTTAAAGAATATTTAAATGAATCCCTTCACTCTACATATGGGAAACAGACTGAGTGATGAAGTGATTTCTAATCAAGCAGTAAGTGCCTACTATATGCCTAAAACTGGGGACAAGGATTAGGAATGGAGAAAGGCATCCTCTACCCTTATATTATTCATCTCTTTGGCCACAACACAATTGTGAGTCCCTGATTTTAAGACACAGGATAATTCTGGAGTTGGAAGGGACCATAGAGGTTATCCATCTAATCTTCTCATATTACATTTGAGGAAACTGACACTCATGGAAGTTGTAACTTGCTTAAGTTCATGTCAGTAATAGGTAGGTTGGCACAGTGGATAGAGTCTTGGGCTTGGAATCAGGAAGACTCATCCTTATGAGTTCAAATCTGGCCCCAGACACTTATTAGCTGTGTGATCCTGGGAAGTCACTTAACCCTGTTTGCCTCGGTTCTTTATCAATAAAAGGATCTGGAAAAGGAAATGGCAAACTACTCTAGAAAACTCCAAATGGGGTCACCGAGAATTAGACACAACTGAAATGTCTGAACAACAACAACAAAGGCAACCATAGGCAGGATAGTTTGAGAATAAACCAAAAGAACATGGGTTTAAGACTCAGGAAATGCCTGGCTCTGCACTTCCCCTCCCCCTTGTGCTCTCAACTAGTCCAGATGTTTTTCATTGTGTTCATTAATAAAACTAAGGGAGAGGCACCTACCATAGAAAAAGGATAAAAAAAAGTTGAATGTTATACTTAGAGTGACTTACTTTAGCTCTTAAGTCCTTGAGACCTTGATGGTTTCTGAGTTGCTAATTTCTTAATTTGTCTTCTTCCTAAACTCTTAATTTGCTTGACCTTTCTATAAATGATAAGACCAAGAAAGGAATTTAGAGCTCCCCTAATTACAAGGGAAGCTAGGTGGCACAGTGGAGAGAGTATTGGCCTTGGAGCCAGGAGGACTGAGTTCAAATGCAACCTCTGTTACTTATTAGTGAGAGTGAGTGAATCATTTGACCACTGCTTATTTCAGTTTCCTTATCTGCAAAATGGGGACAAATAATAGTACCTTCCTTCCAGAGTTGTTAAAATAGAATTTTATCTATCTATCTATCTATCTATCTATCTATCTATCTACACACATATACATACATGTATATGTATATATGTTTCTATGTATGTATATAGGTATGCATGTAAGACTAAGTTAGAGAGATAAATATATAGCAAGACAAATATGTAGATAAGTGTGTGTGTGTGTGTGTGTGTGTGAGTGTGTGTGTGTGTGTGTGTGTGTGTGTGTGTGTGTTGAGGCATCTAGGTTGTATAGCAGATAGAGTGTTAAATTTGGAGTCAGGAAGATCTGAATTTGAATGTTGCCTCAGACACTTTTTTTACTATGTTATCCTGGTCAGGTTGCTTGACCTACCTCAGTTTCCTTATCTATAAAATGGAGAGATAAAATAGCATTTACCTCACAGGGCTATTATGAGTATCAAATGATTTAACATATGCAAAGCTCTTTGCAGACCTTAAAAATGCTATGTTATGCTAGTCATATTATTACTATCACTAATCATAAATATGAATTTAAAAGATGGGACCCAGAGAATTCATGCTAATTTTGTGAGTGGAAAAAGTCTGGATTTGAACCAGTTTGTTTGACTCCAAATATGATTGGACTTTCATCTTTATCACATTAACTTTAAGTAGCTTCCTTTTATTGCCATAATTTGTGTTTTCAGTACAAACCTCTTTCTTATCTGGAAATCATGACCAGATTGAAAGGAGAGAATAGTTATCAAAGGTCAAAGTTACACTACACAGTCACATTGCAGGAGTAAGTCTTAGTTATAGTGTACACAAGCAGTGAAAGAGGGACATTTGTAATGTTTTGATCAGTTGTTTTTCAGTCATGGCTGACTCTCTATGAACCGTTGGAGGTTTTCTTGAACAAGATACTTAAGAGGTTTGCCATTTCTTTCTCCAGCTAATTTTGCAGATGAGGAAACTGAGGCAAGCAGGGTTAAGTGACTTGCCTCAGGTCACACAGCTAATAAGTTGCTGGGGCCAGATTTGAACTTAGGAATACGAGTTTTCCTGACTCCAAGCCTGGCACTATATCCAGTGTGCCACCTAGCTACCCTATTTGTAATGTAGTATGGAACAAATAAGATCACTTTCCAAACCTTCAAATTCTACATAAAGGCTGGCTGTTTTTGTTAATTGCAAAACAAATGACTTGGTGAATATTAGGGGAAACTTTTGGTACAGGTATCTCTTCACACTCAAATATTTGTTCACTGTTGTGTTGGCAGGAGCTTTCGGATGAGTAGGTTAATGGGACAATAAGCTAAAGTTTAGCAGTTTACTAAAGGCAGCATCAAGTGGAATTTGATACTTGCTATCTATGTTAGCTTGGGCAATTCACTTGAACTTCAGGTCTCAGTTTCCTAATCTCTAAGGGAAGGAGGCTATACTGGTAGGCTTTTGAGATCCCTTATAACACTAGATTAATAATACTATGAGGGAGGGAGGAAAGGAAATGGTAGGAGAGAGAGAGAAAAGAGAGAGAGAGAGAGAGAGAGAGAGAGAGAGACAGAGAGAGAGAGAGAGAGACAGAGAGAGAGAGAGAGAGACAGAGAGACAGAGAGAGAGACAGAGAGAGAGACAGAGAGACAGAGAGAGACAGAGACAGAGAGAGAGAGAGAGACAGAGACAGAGACAGAGACAGAGACAGAGAGACAGAGAGACAGAGAGAGAGACAGAGAGGGAGATAGAGAGAGACAGATACAGAGACAGAGAGACAGAGAGAATATAAGGTAATGAGAATAGAAAGCAACATATCAGACCTGGAAGAACCACAAATAATGCTATGATTCTTCAATACAGAAGAATGTCCAATTCAGATAGCATTCTTATTTCTCCTTGAAGTCATTGTACTTTGTAAAACTCAAGCTATCATCCTATATCAATTCCTCTTCTTTATAGCCAAACTCCTAGAAATACCCATCTATAGGCTCAGTGCCTCTACTTTTTCTTCATTTATTTCTCAATCTTTTGCAATGTGACTTCTGACATCATCACTCAATTAAAACTTTTCTCTCCAAAATTATCAATGATCTGAAAAATGGAAATATAGTGGCTTTCTTACAATTTTCCTCTTTTCCATCATGTCTGCCAAATTTGATACTCTTGACAGATAGATTTGCTTCAATATGTTCTATTCTTTGGATTTTTATTGCTTAATCTTGGTTTTCCTCCTACTCATTTCTTCTCAATCTCCTTTGCTGGTTCATACTCTATATAATAACCCCGACTCTTTATATACTATAAGAGTGTGACTTTGACCATTTATTATCTCTTTATAAAATATTTTATTTCTTCAGATATTTCCAAACTATCCATATTTTTAGCAATCATTTGAAATAAATTGAGTTCAAATCTCTCTCTCTCAAGGGTGGAGGCAAGATGGCAGAGTAGAAGCAAAAGCTTGGCATGGGCTTCAGCTCCAACCACTTCCAATACCTGTAAAAAATGACTCTAAACAAATTTTAAAGCTACAGAACCCACAAAGTGACAGAGAAACACAAATCTTCCACTGAAGTCAGCCCAGCAGGCCAATAGAAAACATCTATCACAACATGCTGGTAGCCAAGTACAGTCCCATAAGGGCCGTGAGCTTCCATCCCCAAGGTGGCCCCAACAAACAGTGGCCAGAGCAGACTTCAGGAGAGTGAATCACCAGCAGCTTCTCAAACCATAAAAGCCAAAGACAAAATACAAGGTCAGTGTAGAACTCTGTTGAAACAGGGGGGGAATGGAAGAGTAAGGTTTGTTTGGCCCCTGGCTCTGGGGTGAGAAGTGGCTGGATATGCAGCAGCTGTGCAGTTGCTGGGTGACCACTTCAGGAGTTCCTGGCCTGCAGATTGTAGGGGGACCAAGCTACCATTCAGAGGGTAATCCCTCTTGCTTTAACCTGCTTGGATCTGGATCATGGTCTTGGGTGGTGTTCCTGGGGTGTTTGGCCAGTGAACCAGAGCTTGTGGGAGCTGCAGAGACAGTACCCTTCTAATAGCTTCGGCATCTGTGAAAACCTCAGCGATTTGGGACAAAGCTCTCTCCAATCTGTTTTACCATGGCAAAGAGCTCAAAAGTCAAGTAATTGGCTGGCAATATGAGCAAGCACAGGAAGCACAAACAGACCATAGAATCCTTTTTGGGGGACAAAAAGGATCAAGGCATGGAGCAGGAAGACAGCTAAGTCAGAACTCCTGCATCAAAAGCCTCCAAGAAAAATATGAACTGTTTACAGGCCATGGAGGAGCTCAAGAAGGATTTTGAAAAGCAAGAAAGAGAAGTGGAGGAAAAATTGGGAAGAGAAATGAGAATGATGCAAGAAAATCATGAAAAGCAACTCAACAGCCTGCTAAAGGAGACCCAAAAATCCACTCAAGAAAATAAAACCATAAAAATAGACTAAATCAAATGGCAAAAGAGGCCAAAAAACCAGCTAAGGGAAGAATGCCTTAAAAAGCTGAATTTGCCAGATGGAAAAGGAATTTCAAAAATTCACTGAAGAGAATAACTCCTTCAAAAGAAGATTGGAGCAATTGGAAATTAATGACTTTATGAGAAATCAACATACTATAAAACAGATCCAAACAAATGAAAAAATAGAAGGTAATGTGAAATATCTCCTTGGAAAAACCACCGACCTGGAAAACAGATCCAGGAGAGAGAATTTAAAAATTATTTAATTACCTGAAAGCCATGATTAAAAAAGATCCCTGAATGGGAATGTAAATTTACATTGTTGCCATCTTTCTAAGATTGTATTGTGTAAGATCTTCCCTGACCATAGGTTAAGTGCACCTGGAGCCTGTGGTGGGAGGCCTGTTTTTCAGGAGATACTTTGTGATTGGGCAGTGGGTCATGAGGGTTGTTACATACTCTGAGCCAGGAGAAGGCTATATAATCCCTGATATGAGGCTTTGCTTTGGGGCCCACTTTGAAAAGTGTTTGTGTGATTTGACCAGATGAGACTATGATCAGCCATTGAGAGTCCCCCTGGGGTTTGAAAAACCCAGATGTTGATGCTTCCCTCTCTGATAACTGACTAGGTATAGATGTAATGGTTGGACAGTTGGAGGCCTGTCTGCTTGATCTGTTTGTTTCTCTGTCTTGTAATTTCTGCTTGTAACCTCTGTATGCTCTGAAGTTTGGGGTGCTGACTTTTTCCCCTGAATTAGGTAAATGATATGTTTGATTGATTAAAACAAGATTGTTAAACCATTTTGAGTTGCTTTCCTTTAGAAAAGTAGATCTAGAAACCTGTGTTTGCAGACATCCTGGGGATGCTGGGGATGCTGGTACAATCCCAGATACTGTCTTTCAAGAAATTATCAAGCAAAACTCCCCTGCTCTTCTAGAACTAGAGGGCAAAATAGAAATTGAAAGAATTTACTATTGCCACTTGAAAAAGATCCCAAAAAGAAAATTCCTAGCAATATTATAGCCAAATTCCAGAGTTCCCAGGTCAAAGAGAAAATACTGCAAGAAGTCAGAAAGAAACAATTTGAGTATTGTGGAAATACAATAAGGATAACACAAATCCTATCAGCTTCTACCTTAAGGGATTGAAGGGCTTGGAATATGATATTCTGGAGATCAAAGGAGCTAGCACTAAAACCAAGAGTCACCTACCCAACAAAACTGAGTATAATGCTTCAGGGGAAAATGTGGGCATTCAATGAAATAGAGAATTTCCAAGCATTCTTGAAAAAAACAGAGCTGAACAGAAAATTGACCTTCAAATACAAAACACAAGAGAAGTGTGAGAAGGTACACAAGAAAAAGGAATCATTAAGGAACTTATTAAAGTTGAACTCTTTACATACCTACATGGAAAAATGATAATTGTAACTCATAATACTTTTCTCAGTATGAGGATAGTTGAAGGGAATATATATATATATATATATATATATATATATATATATATATATATATACATATACACACACATATGTGTGTGTAGGAGGGTTTATGTGTAAACATAAACATATACATGAGTTCGAGCATATGTGTGTTCATGGATACGTAGACAGAGGGCATGGTATGAATTGAATATGAAGGGATGATATCTAAAAAATAAAATTAAAATGTGAGAGAGGAATTTATTGGGAGAAGGAGAAAGGGAAAGATAGATTAGAGTAAATTGTCTCTTATAAAAGAGGCAAGAGAAAACTGTTACAATGGAGGGGAAGAGCAGGAAGATGAAAGGGAATGGGATAACCTTATTCTCATTGAATTTGGTTTAAGGAGGGAATAACATACACACTCAATTGGGTATCTCACCCTACAGGAAAATAGGAGGTAGAGGATAAGGTGGGGGGGGATAATAGAAGGGAAGGCAGATTCGGGGAGAGGGTAGTTAGAAGCAAACATTTTTGAAAAGGGATAGGGTCAAAGGAGAAAATAGAATAAGTGGGGGGGCAGGATAGGATAGAGGAAATATAGTTAATCTTTCACAATATAACAGCTATGGAAATGATTTGGGTAACTATACATGTATAACCTACCTTGAATTGCTTATCTCCCCAGTGGGGTGGGTGAGGAGGGAAGAAGGGAAAAAATTGGAACTCAGTCGGGGTTAAGTAACTTGCCCAAGGTCACATGGCTAGGTTTTATTTTTTGTTTGTTTGTTTTGTGTGTGTGTTAAGTGTCTGAGGCTGCATCCGAACTCAGGTCCTTCTGACTCCAGGGCTGACTCTCTACTCACTGCGCCACCTAGCCTCCCCTTAAAAATGTTTTTTTTTTTTTTTACATGCAACTAGGAAATAAAATATTCAGGCACTGGTGTATAGAAATCCATCTTGTTAGGGGGTGATGGGAGAGGATATAAGAGAACAGAATGGGGGAAGGGGTATTCAGTAGGCTTTCTATTTTGGGGTGGGTGGTAGGGGAAAATGGGGAGAAAAAATTGTAACTCAAAATATTATGGAAATGAATGTTGAAAGCTAAACATAAATAAATAAATAAAATGTAAAAAAGTCCCAAAAAACAAAACAAAAAACACAAATATCTCTCTCTGCTTCCTTCCCTTTTTCCATTTTTGAGAAGGCAAGCATTTTTATTTCAATTATACATGTGAGGTTATGTAAAACATATTTCAGATTAACCATGTTACAAAAGAAAATAACAAAATAAAAATAAACACGGTAAAAAGTGTGCTTCAATCTGCATTCAAAGTTAATCAGTTCACTCCCTGGAGGTTCATTGCAATTTCCATAATGTGCCATTTGGAATTATCTTGGATGATTGTTTTGCTTTGAGTAAGTAGCTTAGTCTTTCACAGTTCATCATCCTTATGATGTTATTATTGTGTACAACATTCTTTTGGTTCTACCCACTTTACTTTTCATGAGTTCTTTACAGTTTTTTTTTGCTCAGCATTTCTTATAGGACAATAGTATTTCATCACAATGATATACTACAATTTGGTCAGTCATTACCAAATTTATGGACATGCTCTCAAATTTAAATACTTTGCCACCATAAAAAGAATTATATATTTACAAGTAGGTCCTTTTTCCTTTTCTTTAAACTCTTTGGGATATAGATCTAATGATGATATTGTTGGAATAAGGGCATGCATAATTTTATAGCTCCAAATTGTTCTCCAGAATGGTTGGATCAGTTTACAACTCCACCAACAGCACATTAATACCCTAATTTTCCACATTCCCTTCAGTATTTGTCATTTTTCTTTTCTGCCATGCTAGTCTATTTTATAGCTGTGAGATAGTATCTTGGTGCCATTTTAATTTACATTTCTCTAATCAATAATGATATCATATTTTCATATGACTTGATAGCTTTGATCTCTTCTTCTGAAAACTGACTATTCAATACCCTATAAACATTTATCACAGGGAATGGCTCTTATTTTTATAAATTGACTCAGTTTCCTATTTATTTGAGTGTTAAATTCAATTGTTTTTCTTTGAGGTTTTACTTGTAGCTATTTTGATGTCATTGTCTTCTGAGTTTGTGTTCCTCTCTTTCCAGTCACCATCGTAGATTTTATGGTCAGGTTCTTTTTGGTTGTTTTCTCATTTCCCACCTCTTTCTTGATTCAAAACTTTATTTTACTGTGGGGCTCTGTTTCTGTCATGGGAGTGGGGGTAAGGGTTTTGTCCCAAGCTTCAGGACCTTTCTCCTTGATGTTTTCAGAGCCATTTCTGACTGTTTGGAAATTTTTGCTGTTTTCAAAGGGTTATTATCTGAAGAGACATGTGGTCATAGCTCCCCAGATCTGTGCTCCAGTTCTTACTGAGGAAGGATTCCAATCCTTTGGGATCACAATTGATATAGCTCCTCAGGGCCACTCCTCTCTTGGGTATCTGGTCCTATGTCCAGTGTTAGCAGACAGATGCCTTGTAATCTCTTTATGACTAGGTGCCATGTCCCCTTACCATCTCTAGTTTGAGAACTCCTGAAATTGCTGCTTCTTCTATTTCCACCACTTAGTCCCAACACAGATATTTCATCTACCTTGGCCATTGGCCATCCTCCTCCATCAGGTCATAGATCTCCCTTTTTAACCTCCTATATTGTCTAGAGTTGACAGAGTGTCTCACTCTGACCTTTTGTTTGCTTTGACAATCCGAAAGTCAATTTGAGGTGTTATTTTAAAGGTGTTTGTTTTGGAATGTTGGGAGAGCCTAGCTGAGCACTTTATTCTACCATCTTCTTTTATCTCTTTATTTGCTTAGTGTCCTCCTTAGTGTCCATGAATTTAATTATCATCTCTATGTAATTTTGAATATCTATATCCAGCCCTATTACATTTTCTATTCTTCAGTTATACATTTCTAATGCCCATTGTATATTTCAGACTGGATTTTCTGGATATACACCTTGAATTTAGTGTGCCCTAAATTGAACTTATTTTTGCACCAAACAAACCCCTATGCCCTTTCTACTTCTGCTGATAGCACCATCATGCCACAATTCACCTAAGTTCTCATCATGGGCATTATTCTTGACCCCTCACTTTCCACTACCCCATTAAACTAATTAGTTGAAAATCTTCATCTTTTTATCTCCTCAATATTTCTCACATCCATCCAATTCTCTCTGTTTATACAACCATTACTTCACCTCAAGTATAAAACCTTAATCACCTCTTTCCTAGACAAATTCAATGGTCTCCTAATTGGTCGCTCTGACTCAAGCTTCTCTCTTCTTCCATCCATCCACTATAATAACTGCCAAAGTGCTTTTCATAAAGTGCTAGTATGACTATATAACAACTTCCCTATACAATAAACTGTAGTCCTTCCCTGTTATTTCTGGGATCAAATATAAATTTTTCTCTTTCACTTTTAAACCTTCACACAATATGACTCAAACCTAATGTTCTAGCTTTATTGTATATAATTTTCCTCCCTGCACTCTACATACATGAGTTACTTTCACACCTCGTAGCTTTAAAATAAACTCCTAAATTGTTTTTATTATTAAGTTCATTTCCAACCTTCTTGCTGTTCTTAACAAAGATTACTATATCTTCCATATCTGCCCCATGTCAAGAATAGATGCCTATCTTCTATCTACCTTAGAATGCCTTTTTTCAAAAGTCCATCTCAATATCACCTTCTACACGAAGGCTTTGTTGATCTCTAATTCACTTTTCCCATCCCGTTCCTCACCTTAATTACCTTGCACTTATTTTTTCCCATTTTTTCTATATAAGCTTATTTATGTTTTCTTACCTGGTAAAATATAAACTCTGCACTTATTTATGTTTTGTTTCCTGATAAAATATAAACTCTTTGAAAAAAAGTCTGTTTCATTTTTGCCTTCAGATTCTCATTACCCAGAATGGTGATTAGTACAGAGTAAGTGTTTAAAAAGGCTTATTGATGGGTTACATAAATGTGTTATTGTTATTAGTAATAAACATAATAAGGAAAAGAAGAATAACAGAATTGAGCATATAATTGTATAATGGTGTGGTTAAGAGAATATCAAGTGAATGAAACTGTGGAAGAAAAATTAGATATTACTTGAAGGCATAGAGGCTTTGAAAGATATGTCATTGTTTACACTTAGATAAAATGACTTATTGTATAACCCTTCTATCAAAGAGGAGAGAAGAAAGAGAAGGATCTAAGATAATTCAGCGGTTATGAACTTGAGAGACAGGGAAAGAGACAGAGTGGCCTATACAGAAATAACGAAATTTGAAGGGAGTGCAGACTTAGGGCTAAATGTGACTAGTTGTTTACATGGTAGATGTGAGGTAAGAGATTATGGCTAAACAAATAATTTTGATAGTTATCTGAATGGAGATGTTAATTGGACCTTTGGAAACAAATGAGATCACCAAGGGAGAAGGCATAAAAAGCGAAGTGGGCCTAGGACAGAGTCATGGGGGGCATACACATTTGACTATTAGTAGGCTTTGGTTTGTTTCTTGCCTAGAGACCCTATATTCATCTGGTGATATTCCTGAGTAGGAGTTTTCATAAATGATTCAAGATTCCCATATCTCTTTCATAAAGGTTCTAAACTGCATTCCTGTTTCTGGTCCAAATTAAAATCAACCCCCCATGCCACCCCATACCACCTCACTCATCCCGTTCAGTGACACAGATGAGATGATTGGTCCTAAAATCAATAAATGAACATGTCTTAATCATTTTCATTAGTTTCTTTGACTTCCTGTTGATAATAGCTTCAACCTTCATGCTAGGATTGTTTTTCTATAAATTTTCTCATTACATATTTATATTTGAAAATAAAATCCATACTTAAAAATTGAATAGAGTCTGAACCCATGATTTCGTATTTATAGGAATCTCTTAGATGAAGCAACTGCTATCAATGCAGGCTGGCCTTTTCTCTTTTATTAAGAGAGAGTTGCCTAAAGCAGCAGTTCTCAAAGTGTGATAACAAGACATTTTTTAGAAAATCCACAAGCTTAAAACTATTTTCATTTTAACGCTAAGATATTTTAATTTTTAATATGGAAAATATCATTAAATATAATCCAATTTTTAAAAAGTTCTTTGGGTGGGGTCCTAAATAATTTTTAGGAATCTAGAGGTCTCATGAGACCAAAACTTTGAGAAACCATACCCCATAGCACGTAGAGGTTAAGTAATTTACCCATTGTCACACAGCTAGTGTGTGAAAGAAATCAGACTTGAATCTAGGTCTTCTTGGCTCTGAGGTCAACTCTCATTCCCCTACATCATACTACTGCATTAAATAATTAGCAGTATAGCATTCTTTTTATTGCTAAATGTAGGAACTTGGTATCACACATGTTTTATCTATTCACTGTTCATTTCTTTAGAATCATAAAAATTTTGAAGTGGAAGGAATATTATTTTTATATAACTGTAATTACTAAGTGGAGGAAAAGTAACTATTTAAAAAGTTCATGTTTTAACAGTAATTTAAATATAAATGTCAATCTTCTTTCTTAGACCAAAGAAAGGTGATTTCTTTTATATGGGTATTTTTATTTTATTTTACTTATGCCTTTTGCATTTTATACGGCAGTTATTACCTGGTATCCCCCCTCCCATCCCTAAACTTTCCATTTGAATTGAATTTCTCTTGTAGAAAACAAAAAACAGAAATTAAAGCCACTAACAATGAAATCTGTCTCACAGGGTTGTTGTGAGGATCCAATGAGATAATATTTGTAAAGTAGTTAGCACAGTGCTTGGCACATAATAGGTCCTTGAAATATGCTTTTACTTTCACTTTATGTTCCTTTTCCATTGTAGTCACCACAAATCTCTCCTGAAGGGAAAGAAGAATACTTACTCTTCTGTTTTATAGACATTGCAAATAATTTGAGTTGAGCTGTTTTTAAGAATTGTGAGAATTGAGAATTTATATTTTAAATTCCTTGAAAGCAATCCCCAGAAGCCAATCCAAAATATTTTACTACATGGCAATTTTATGTACTAAAAATTGCTTATAAATATAATCATCATTTATGATTTGGAAATATTTTTATGCTGAGATTTCATTATAATGGATGAATTATATACATAATACATACATGTATATATGTGTGTATGTGTATTTGTCTTTAATTTTGCTGGTATACTGTAATTTCTTCATTCTAGGGAAAGTATACAACTTAACTAATTGTCAGTCAATGTACCCTTTTAACTACACAGCTGTCTGGGTACACAGCCTCACAGTGACTCTGAATTGTCCTGTGGTTGAAATTTTCTTTTAAAATTCTGGTTTGTTCTAAGTCATTATTTATTTGGTTGATTTTGCTTTGCTTTCCTTTACAGATGATCTTTGTATCCCAATTGATTTATCAACTCCTGTTGAACTGGTCCAGTTAGTTCATAGGATCTTGGCTGACTGTTGAACTGGTCCGTTAGTTCATAGGATCTTGGCTGACTGTTTAGCCTCTCCAGGAATGAAGTATGTGACCTTCTTATTTACAAATGGATGGGAAAACCATGGTTGGCTGGAGTGATTGCTTCACTATCAATCATTCGATCAATAAACAACGATTAGTGCTTACTATTTGTCAGTGTGCTAAGTGCTGTGGGTACAAAAAGAGGCAAAAAATAGTCCCTGTTCTCCAGGTGCTTACATTCTAATGGGGGAGACAGCATGTAAAGAAATACATACAGAGCAAGCTATGTATGATATGAATAAAAAATAAGTAACAGAGGGAAGACACTGGAATTTAGAGGGGTAGAGGAAAGCTGACTGTAGAATGGAAGATTTTAGCTGGGATTTAAAGGAAGTCAGGGAGGTCAGTAGTCAGAGAAGAGGAGGAAGAGAGTTCCAGGAATCGGGGATAGTCAGAGAAAATGACGAGATCTAAGAGATGGAGTGTCTTCTTCATGGAACTGCCAGGAGGTTAGTGTCCCTGGGCTTAACGAATACCTGTTGGAGACTAAGATATAGGAAGACTCAAAAAATAGGAGGGGGGTTAAGTTATTAGATGGCTTTGAATGGTAAACAAATTATTTTGTAATTGGCTCTGGAAACAATAAGAAACCTTTGGGATTTATTGATTGTGTGTGTGTGTGTGTGTGTGTGTGTGTGTGTGTGTGAGTGACATGATCAGATTTGCACATTATAAAAATCACTTTAATGGTCAAATGCAAGATGAATTGCAATGGGGAGAGACCTGAGGCAAGCTATTGCAATAATTCAGGTATAAAGTGGGCCTAAAGAAGAATGTCAGTGTTGGGGGAGAGAAGGGAGCATATTCAAGAGGTTTTGCAAGGTGAAATCAACAGGCCTTGGCAATGGCTTGAATATGGGTGGAGATGAAAGATATTGAGAAAACCAGGATAACCCCTAGCTTGTGAACCTGGGGACTGGAAAGATTACGTTATTCTTTACAATAATAGGGAAGGTGGAGGGAGGTGCCTAATGGGAAAGATAATTTCATTTTGGATATTTTGAGTTTAAGATGTCTACTAGATATCTAGCTTGAGATTTCTAAAAAACAAAATTGGAGATTAGAGGTCAGCAGAGATATTGGGGCAAGAAAAATTTGAAAATCATCAGCATAGATATGGTAATGAAATCCATGGGAGCTTTAATTCACCTTCTGACTGTGAAATCAACCTAGGCCCAACAAGGTCTAAGGCCTCTATCAACAAACCAATCTGACAAAGTAAGACTCTGTCAAAACAGATAGACAAAAGGCCAGCACCACAGCTGTGCTTCCTCAGTTTTCAGAAGCTTTTCTTCTGGCAGCTCTGGGTGTCAGTTCTCAAAAGTTCTGGGCAGCTCCAACTGGCCCTCAGCAGTCTGGGCAACTTCGGCTGGCAGTTCTCTCTCTCTCTCTCTCTCTCTCTCTCTCTCTCTCTCTCTCTCTCTCTCTCTCTCTCTCTCTCTCTCTGTCTCTCTCTCTCTCTGCAACTCTAGCTCCTGGCAATTATTTCTCTCTCTCTGCCTCCACAATGCTCCTCACATAAGAGTTCTGACCTCTCTCAGCTTGGCCCTCACCCTATACGTGGTACCAGCTCCTCTCTGTTCAGCCCCCTCTCCTCAGGTCAACAAGTCCATCCCACTTGGGATTCACAAGCACTGGGTCTTAACACTTAACCCAAAAAGCAAGCCAAATGTGTGTGTGGGGGGGGGGGGTGGCTAGGTGGCACAGTGAATAGAGCACCGGCCCTGGAGTCAGGAGGACCTGAGTTCAAATCTGGCCTCAGACACTTGACACACTACCTACCTAGCTGTGTGACTTTGGGAAAGTCACTTAACCCCAACTGCACTTCAAAAAAAAAGCAAAAAAATGTGTGTGTATGTGTGTGTGTGAGAAATTCAGAAAAACAAAAATAAGGAATTGACTATTTTATGTATATGTAATATGCTGGACCTCTAATTACCTTTCTCACAAATCAGGTGAAGGTGCTACATATTCTTAGTAATTCTTTGGGCTAAAGCTTGGGCATTTTAATTATAGGCTTACCTCAAAGATATTACAAGTTTGGTTCCAGGCCACCACAATAAAGGAAATATTGCAATAAAGTGAGTCACATGAATTTTTTGGTTTCCCAGTTATGTTTACACTATATTGTAGTCTATTAAGTGTGCAGTAGTATTATGTCTAAAAACACAATATGTACAACTTAATTAAATATACTTTATTGCTAAAAAGGCTATCATCTCTGCCTTCAGTGAATTGTAAACTTTTTGTTGGTGGGAGGTTTTGCCTTGATGTTGAAGGCTGCTGACTGATCAGGCTGGTGGTTGTTGAAGGTGGGAGGGGTTGTGGAAATTTCCAAAATAAGACAGCAATGCAGTTTGCCTTATTCACTGACTCTTCCTTTCATTTGAACATTTACAGGTCATTGTAGGGTTATTAATTTCAATATTGTTGCGTCTCAGGGAATAGGGAAGCTCAAGTTAAAGCACAAACAACATTTATCAATTAAGTTCACCATCTTATATGGGCTCAATTTGTGATGCCTCAAAAACACTTAGAATAATCATTGCAATAGAGGTAGAAAAAGCCTTTCATAAATCCCAATATTATTTTATACTAAAAATTCAATAAAATTAAGAATAAAGGGACCTTTTCATATCATAAAAAAGCATTTATCTAAAAGTGAAAGTAAGCATCATTTGGAATGGAAGAACCAAAACTTTTCTAAAATCCTATTCCAAATAACTACAAGCACAGAAAAGACTAAAGCACAGAAAAGACTTGGATTGATTCAATTACACAGCACTTCTTAAAGAAATAAAGAACCAACTAAACACTAGAAAATATTCAATGTTATTGGCTAGGCCATGCCAATATGATAATAATGACAGTACTACCAAAATTAATTTGCATTCTAATGATTTACCAATCAAATTACCAAGGAGATACTCTGTAGTACTTGATAAAATAATAAAATTCATGTAGAAAAACAAAAGATCTAGAACATTAAAGCAAGTGATTAAAAGATGTAGAAATGAAAGTGACAGAACTTCTGGACCTCAGACTACATATGAAGCAGCAGTCATCAAAACCATCTGATAATTGGTTTAAAATATAGATCAATAGAACAGACTAGACAAAAGAGAATCACAAACATTTGAGATATATATGTACACACATCCACACAATATATATGTAAAATATGTGTGTATATGTTTACTATGCAAACATGTAGTAAATACCTGTATAATGTATATATAGGTGTACATATGTGCATATATACATATATACATGAGTAATAATATATAATTGAATATATTATGATATAATATATGAAATACATACATGAGTAATACTATACAATATGATATGATGTAATATAGTATAATATAGTATTGTATAGTACAGTATAGTATAAATACCCATATAATGTATTCACATATGTAGGTGTATATATGTGCATATATACATATATACATGAGTAATAATGTATAATTGAATATATTATGATATAATATATGAAATACATACATGAGTAATACTATACAATATGATATGATATAGTATAATATGATATAGTATAGTATAGTACAGTTAGTATAACATAACATAGTATAGTGTAGTGTAGTATAATGTAATGTAATGTAAGATATGACATGATATGATATATGATATGATATATAACAAATACATTATAAATAATAACAATAATCACATCGAAAACTCAAATATCCCAAACTACATGATAATCTCAATAGATGGAGAAAAAGCTTTTCATAAACTATTGTTCAGTTGTGTCCAACTCTTCATGACCTAATTCAGGTTTTATTTGTTTTTGTTTTTGTTTTGTGACAAAGATACTGGAGTGGTTTGCTGTTTCCTTCTCTAGCTTGTTTTACAGATGAGGAAATTGAGGCAAGTAGAGTTAAGTGACTTGCCCAGAATTCAACAGCTAGTATCTCAGGCCAGATTTTAACTCATGAAGATGAGTCTTTCTGACCCCAGGCCCATCACTCTATCCAGTGCACTTCTAGCTGCTCTCCCTAAAGTAAAACACTATTCTATAATAAAAATGCTACAAAGAATAAGCATAAAGTGATATTTTAAAAACATCATTTTAATAGTATTTTTGAAAACATATTAGAATTCTGCAAATAATATGACTAAAATATCCATAGAGACTCTATTACTGGACTTTTACCCAAAACCATCAATAAAAAGAACATTCCCATATACTTCAAAATGTTTTTTGCAATATTTTTCATGATTTTTAAGAACTGGAAACAAAGTAAATGCCCATCAACTGGGGAATGGTTAAACAACTAGCAGCACATTAATATAATGGAATATTACTCTAAGGAAACCTTTGTGTGAATTCAGAGAAGTATTGAAAAATCTATGTGAACGGATGCAAAGTAAGCAGTCAAAACAAATGTATAATAACTACAATAATAAAATAACAACTACACAACAACAACAAAAAGCAAAAATTATGTAGCAAAATTATAAAGGCCAAGTGGGACTCAAATGAAGACATATGAGAAGGAAGCCCTAATCACCCCTTTATGGAGAAGTCCACAGGTGTTACACATTGCATGTTTTGGGACTTTTTCAATGGAATGATAAGTTGTGCTGCCTTTTTTTACTATTTAAAAATATAATTTTTTTGTATGGAATGGCTATCTACAAAGAGTAGACAGAGCAGAGGGGGAAGATTCTTGGGATAACTATGGTGATGTAAAGAATAGGGATATCAAAAAAAAAAAAACTTTAAAAAAGGGAATATGTGAAAACATGGTCACTTCAAGGTGTTTTTTTTTTTATTAAAAGTAATATTACAAAAAAAACAAAAAACAAATTCTATTTCCTGTTTGGGTGGAGAAAGAGTTAGAGGAATGATGGTTTGGACTTTTAAGTCTCTCCAGATTTAACCTACCGTAGGTTTTGCCCATATTTAACCTGTTCGTATTATTGTTATGAGGTTGGGACATGTTTTAGAGTTTGTGGTTTCTTCTTGCTTTGCATTCATTGCTTATTTAAAGACTCAAAAAATGCACCACCAGATTCCCAATAATTCTTGAACTTCCATTTTAATCCCAAGTGAGCAATTTCAAGAGTTGGCTATTTAGTAAAGGCACTGTGGTGTTGATTTTCACTGTTAAGAATCATGAAATGTTTCATTTCTTTTCAAAGTTACTAACAGCTTCTAGAAATATGAATGAAACCACAACTATCTGCTTTGACTTCTCCCTAACCACTTTTAAAAGTGAAATTTCACTCAAGGACCTTAAGGACGGGCAATAAATTCTACACAAGAGCGTTCAGTGTGTCCTCTTCTGCCAGTTTTACTCAGTTATATGCATCGGAGGGAGGAAACTTTGCAAGAATTTGAAGGTGCATTATTATGAGTAGAAGAACATTTCTTTCATCAGGGGAAAAACAAACAAACAACAAGAAGAAAGCAAATCACTGTCCAGGCAAGAAACACAGAAGCTGAAAGTTATACATAGTACAAAATTCTGAAGGATCCTATTCTCTTACTTTAAAAAAAAATAAATAAAAATTTCTGAAGGAAGGAAAAGAAAAGGAAGGGGGGGAAAGAAGAAGGAAAACTACTCTGTACAATTTCCAAAAAGATGCACTATTCTAATATAACAATGATAGTTCAAGACTTGATATAATCATGTTTGAGTAATCATAATCATAAATTTATTAATATATGACTTCCATATTGTAAATAACATGTGTGTATACTCACACATAATTTAGATAATATTAGCATTTATTCCAGGTCTTTTACTTATTTGAAACCAAAGCTTTTTGAAAAGGTACACCTAGAAGCTTTGTTTTCTTTTATTTGCTTCATTATTTTTTCCTATCAGAGTATTCTAAATTGTACTTTCTGATTTGTGTGCTATACCTTTATTTGTTCTTTCTTTATCCTTATCTGTATGCTTTGTGGGTTTAAAGATAACATGAGCCACCTTTACTTTTCTGTTATGTGTTGTTGAATGGAGGTGGAGAAAAATCACAAAATGGTGCTGATTGGATCCATTAAAAATGTATGCTACATAACTTCAGCAAGGTCTTCAATGAAATGTGGATATCCTTTTTACATCCCTCTAAATTATATTCTACCCCCGCACCAGGATGGCTATTCAAAATCTTTTCATACTCCCTCAATCTTCCCATGTGACTTCCTCCTTTAAACAAAGGAACTTGCCTCATTCTTCACCCCCCCCCCCAAAGAAAATGGGATCATTTATTGAGAGCTTATTCTTCTATTCATCTCCTTCTCATTATACATTATAGATGTCTTTCCATGACTGTGTCCTTCATTCTCATCTTGTATGAAAAAGTGGCCCTTCTTCTTGACCAAGTAAATTCCCATGTGTACCCTTAATCTCATTCCATTCCATATTCTCTAGCAGATTGGTCCTTTCTCTACCTTTCCAGTGGTTGCATGATTCCTGCCTTAAACATGTCAATGTTTCTGCTATCCTAAAAGGATGACAAAGACAAACAAATACAGCATGTTTAACTTCATCACTCTTTCATGGGTAACTATGTCTTCTATCTCTCCTCTGCTTTATAACTCAATTCCTTCAGAGGGCTGTCTACAATTGGCACCTCTACTTGAGGCTAACCCTCCTCATCTCTTATCACCCAGAACCCTTCCTTCACCAGTCCCCTCCTTCATTCCTGTTTGACATGAAGAAGTGGTCCTTCTCCTTGTCACCACAAACACTTCTACCTGTACAAGTGACCCCATTCCAACCTCCCTAATCTTCAATTTATTTTAAAATTTTAAAATTTATTTTCAGCATATCATTTTCTATTACTTATTTTCTTACTGCTTATAAATGTGCTCATGTCTCCCCCATCCTCAAGAAAACCTCCATAACATTTACATATCCTAATTTGCTCAGCTATCTCCTATTTGATTGATATTTCCTTAGATTCCAATTCATTGTTTTTATAAAACTTTTTTTTTTAATTTCAATTGGCAAATCAAACTGGTATAAAAGATGTATAACAAAATTTACAAATAAAATACACTATAATAATAAATACAATATAATATACTTTATTGTAAATTTCATAAAGCCAATTGATTTTCACAGAATAACTGTTGATTTTTTTGCCCAACCCATATGCCAACCTGTAGCTGAACCAGGACTTAAGAATGAATTTCCATCCAACTCAGTGAATCCTTTCCCCAAAAAATCTGTCAATAAATTTGATGTGATTTACTGTTACATTTGTCACAGATCTATTTTATCACAAATTATATTCACAAAACTGAAACATCATTAAACTTCATTACTGACTGCAATGGAACTGTTTTTTAGCTTTCTGTATAGTTGTAGAGATTGTAACACTGTCTATTGGAGCAAAATTCTAAAGGCTGTTAAAAATCAATTTCCTATTTTCAAATTTAATTTTTTTCCCATCAGCTATTCATGCTTTAGTAAGTTTTTCTTGTGGTACTAATAAATAAAAAAAATAATTTAAAATGCTTTCATCATTTCTGTTCAGTAGAAGATTAAGCTCATCTGTTGAATGATTTTTAAGTAACACTTTTAGGAAGGGCATTAAATTATTAATATGACAAAAATGCCTTTAAAACTTATCTGACCTATGTCTTCAACTTGAGATTCATGCTTTTCAGTACCAATTTTTACATTTTCCAAAATTCTTAATGTGCATATTAATTTTTGTACTTTCTGCATGTAATTACAATGCAGTTGAAAAGAATAACAAGTACTCAAGAATGTCAATTATTAAAGCAAGATCCTGCAAGAAATTAATGTTAGGTAATCAATATGTCAAACCATTATAATAAGAGAAAAAAGCAAGTAAAATGTAGTATGTGTTCACCATGTAGCAGTATCTAGTAAAGTACATGTTACCTTACGCTAATCTTAATAATCTCAATATTTTTCTAACATGTATTAGCACCATCATGAACAAAATGCAGTTATGTTTGCTTTCTGTTTGTTATGTTTACTTTCAAGTAAACTACCTTAACTACCTAAACTCATCTACCTTAGATGAGTATGACTTTAACAATGATGTATTGGAAAATGCAAATTCTTTTAAATCAATAAATAACATCTGTGTAGTAGCTGACTGAATAGAGCCCTGGAGGAAAAAAAAAAACTTTCAGTGCTTTTTTCTTTGAAATTTTGTCTCACCAATAATGATACAGATTTTTGTGGGTTTTTTTTATAGAATATTATTAACTCTTATCTTAGTTTCTTTTATATTATTTGATATTTACAATTACTGTTGGAAATAGATATCATTATTATCCTCATTTTATAGATGAGACAAAACTAAACAATATGCCTGGGGTCACACAGCTAGTTAAGTTTCTGAGGTGGAATTTAAATTTAGGTCTTTCCGACTTCAGACCCAGTTCTCTGTGCGTTGTGCATTGTGCGCCGTGTTATAGTATAGAGGTAAACAATTACCTGTGTCATTTTTTCTCTCAATTATTCTATTGTTCCTTTAATATAAAAGATATATTACACTTTAGCACTTTGTAAATAGTACTAAAAACTTGATAGAATCTTTTCATAAATCTCTTAATAAGGGCTTTAGAAATATTGTGTTCCCTAATTATATTTCCCCCACAGAGAAATTTGCCTAAATAATTTTGCTTTTTGGAATTGCTAAAAATACACTACATTTCTTGGATACATGGACATGCTTTCCTTGCTGTCACTCCTAAATGTTGAACTATCTAACAAGCCTTCCATCTTAATTTACCTTCTTTCATTTCAAGCCTTTGTGTTTCTCCTTCGTTTTCGAAGAGGACCATGACATCAGGAAAATGATGTCATGACTTACAGTTGACTTTGATTTAAGTGAGAGAGGGCAGTGCAAGGTCAACAGCCTTACTTTCTCCTTCAGAGCCATCTGGGTGCAGTGGCCTGATATTCATCAGGAATGGAGATGGCCCAGGATGCAATGGGAGACCCTGGCCCTTTTAAGCTAAGGCTTTTTCAGGTTCTCATTTTGAGGGGGGTCATGCCCATTCAGTGAATAGACTTCTTTTTCAAGCCTTTATACTTTTCAGAAAATATAAATGCACCCTTTTTTTTCCAATATCTTGAAGTACAAGATTATCTATTTCTTCCTTAAAAAATGATGGTTTTCTTCAACGATTGGTCATTCAACCAGATTTGAAATCTGGTTCTGTTGGCTTTGATGCTTCCCCATAATTTCTGTTCTAACAATTTTCTGTTTTCATGTTCTTCACATAAAAAAAAGGCTCACAGTTGTTTTGGCATTTTAGGGAACATAATCTGGAATGATGTACATAAAATTAATCTGCTATCTTTCGATATGACCATCCTTCATGTCCACTGAAAGGTCCCACTTCAGTTCTTTCTTGTTTTGACAAAGTAATATTTAATCAGAAACATTCCAATCAACAGTAAGAAAATAGACACAGATTTAAGGGCTAAAAGTCTTTGATGACTTTTCCCCACAAAACAATAGGATAAATCTCTACAACAATTGAATGTTCTGAAGTTCACCCAATCTACAGATCTTTACAGTAAATCCTGGATGGAAGGTGAATGCCTAGTCCATGAGAACTAATCAACTCGGTAAAGACTCAGCTCCCCTCCTTAAGAAGCTTAAAATGGAAAGAGCTACCGACATTGCTGTCGAGACAAAATGGCATCCTCCAATTCTTTATTATAACAAAAAGGATGATAACTATTTATCTCTCTTTGAATATAATGGTTTATTACTCTGCTATAAGAAATGCTTTAAGGGGTATCTAGGTGGTACAGTGAATAGAACACTGGCCCTGGAGTCAGGAGGACCTGAATTCAAATCTGGCCTCAGACACTTAACACAAAAACTAGACATGTGACCTTAGGCAATTCACTTAATCCCAATTGCCCACCAAAAAGCAAAAAAAAAAAATGTTTTGTGTGAATTAAGAGAAGCATTGAAAAATCTATATGAACTGATGCAAAATAAATTAAGCAGAGCCAAACCAAATATATGGTCACCACCACAAAGAAAATGAAAATGAAAAGAACAACTACACAACAAACAGAAAAAAATAAATGTAACAAAATTAAAAAAAGGTCATTTGTGATGTGAGAAGAGACCCGTAACCACCCCTGATTTATGTGTCCTCTTCTTATTTCTCGTATCTCTTTAGGATATAGGTTCATTTGTTTGTTTGTTTGTTTTGCTTTTTGGAGGGGGGAAGGTAGGGCAATTGGGGTTAAGTGGCTTGCCCAAGGTCACACAGCTAATTTTGTGTTAAGTGTCTGAGGCCTAATCTGAACGTAGGTCCTCCTGACTTCAGGGCCAGTGCTCTACTCACTGTGCCACCTCCCCGCCCCGTAGGATATAGGTTTAATAGTCATATTTCTGGTTCAAAGGTATGCTATTTCATGAATCCGAGGGGACTAGTCTGGACCAATACATAGTTTCTTTTCCACCATCACATGCTATCACTTACTAGCAAACTTGACTCCTTTACAGGGACATAAATACCTAGCTGTAGGTTTCACTTCCCAACTGGGCAAACTAATGGCTGGTGATGAATTCAGATCAGTCAGGAATTGGCTACCCTTTTCTGGTTCCTTTGGTAGTTATAGTGAAGGGTACTGCCCTCCCCCAAACCCACCTTCCTCATATCTCTGACAAACAAAATTATTTCATTCATTTTTCCATTTGAGTTTGGAAGGAAATTTCAGCTTACCCCTGCTAGGCTCCAGAGATAAGATTTCTCAAGCTTGTGGGGGAAAGGAGAGAGATATTTTATATGACATATTAACAATAGACTTCACAGGTTGGATATGATATTAATATATCCACTGGAAACATATCATCCACAAAGCGTGCTCATGAATTAATGTAATCCTAATTAACAAAAAATGTGGCGGAATTATCTGTGGGATGATCAGGGAATAGAATGAATTCTAATAATAGGTTAGGTTCCAGAGGAAGGAATCTGAGCTATGGAGAATCCCTGTGTCAATAGCTCAAGTAAGGATCAAGCTTAGAAGTAGACTTCTTCTTGTACAGTGCTTCTGTGAACCAATGGAAGGCTTTGTTTTATTGATCACATTAAATGTTTAATGTCATTAATTGATTATTGTATTGACATCTGAGACTTGGCAAACCACCTAACCCAATCAGATTTCTAATTTATTTTTAGCTTTTATTATACAGATTAAACCCTGGCGTATGACCTGACCTGCTATTTGCAACCAGTTTCTCTTCTTCTGTTTTGGCTTATTCATCTCAATTTGTCATCACATTGACAATATTTTTTTTCTTCCTGGTGGTGGTCTAATTGTGACCATGGATCTACAATTCAAAGAAATGGAGTAATGCTCTGGGGAAGGAGACATACTATTATTACTTATTCCTTTACTTCCTGTGTCCTGATTGCCTCATATTCATGCAGATTGCCTCATATTCATGCAACATCACTCACAATAGCACTATGACTCTTAATTCTGAAAATGTATTAAATGGCATGGTAAAGCAAAACTATTCATACCATTTACTTAAAAGAATTGAAAAACAAGAATAATAAAAATTTTGAGTCTGATAATTAGCCTATATCATATGTACACAATTCCCCTAAGGGATAATGAGCACACACAGAAAAGGGAGTATGTGAGTAGAGAAAACTGTATGTCCAGAGAAATTCACAACTCTGGAGAGTAAACCTTCATGTATTTAGTCTCTTTAGAGCACAGTCTCCACCATGCATCACTTTCTGGTAACAATGCTTCTCTTTTATCTGCTCCTCTATTGGACCTCATAGCTCTGACTGAGAAAAAATGTTTCCCTGATTCTTTTGGGCTCCTGAACCAGTAGCAGAATCTTTTTGCCCATTGACTCTCTTAATAGGTGCTGAGAGAGTTTTAAATTTCAGTGTAAAGCAAATCTTTTAAGCCATATTACAGTCATGCTCTAGGGAGTTTCTCAAGCAATAGATAGCAATAGGGGATTCAAATTTTTTTTCTTCCAATCATCTCTCAGCAAAGCCATGCCTCTCCACCTTTTAGTTCAGCTTACAGCAAAACAGATAGAAAGTTTTTTTTTCTCTTTTTCTTCCCGTCAAAACATAGAAGGCAGGAAAGGGAAATGCAGGAAAACTCTTGAAAGGTTTCCCTATTCTTGACCCTTATAGTAGATGCTGCTAGAGAGATAGTGCTTTGTTTCAAGACAGTCAGTTCTTAGCATAGCAATGCATGCCTTCAAATCAGTATAAAACATCTGCAGATCATCCCACATCCCAGATCATCTCCTCTTACCCTAGTATTCTGCATTCCATATACAGCTTTTCTTTTGTTGTTTTCCCCTGTGTCCTGTTCCTGGATCATCCTGTACTTTTTCCTACTTTTTTTCTACTTTTTCAGTTTTTACTACTTTTATTTCATCTGGTTGTATCCCACCTCTCTTTTACATCGTTGAACACTTTGCATAAGGACCTTTTAATTCAGTGACCAACATCTACAATCTGATGTGAAAAAATGACTAAAAATATGTGTATTTATTTTCTATCTGGACTCCAATGACCCTTATATAGTTATCTCAGAATCTTCCAAATAGTTATTGATTTATAATTTTCCACTTATAAACTTCAATATTTTGAGAACAAATATAAATGAACTAGTGGACCATAAAGTCCTGCTGTCATTTTAAACTTTAAGTTCCCTTCCTTCAAATAGGTTTTGTCTATATACATTTGTCTTAGGGGCAATTTGCTCACAAGTCTTCAAGGAAGTTAATATTTCTTCTCAAGAATTTTCATCTCAGAGCTTGGGTTTCTGCTCAAGATGATTTTAATATGTTTCCTACACAAATACTTACTTTCCCCCTATTCCTTTCCTGAAAGCAAAAATACCAACATGTAAAAGGGCCAGAGACATAGAATTATCTTTAAAAGTAGAATGATTCAGAGGATCATGGATGGGTTTTGAAAATGACTTATACCCATTCTTAGACACAGAGCGGCAAGGAGATCATTTCAGGCATGAGAATAGGATTTTAAAGCTAGAACTTGAAAATGTCATGTGACTGACAAGACTTTGACATATGACCACCATGCTGTATCATGTGATGGGTACACTTCCTCATTTGGCAGACATGCCATGTCATATGCTGGTCACAGCTCATCAAGTGACACATGTCATATTGTGTGGCAGCATACATGGGACACTGCATGTCATGTTATAATCATGCTCTAAAATGTGTCAAATATCCCTCATCATGTGTTAGAAGGAAATATGGTTTGACTAAGCATGTGTGACTAAGTGTGTTATGACTAAGAATAGCACTGATGAATACATCGTGTCATTTATTAACTAAAAGGTCAAATACTGAATCTTAAATACTCTGGCCACATAATGAGAAGATGGGACTCACTGGAAATGACCTTGATGTTGAGGAAGATTGAAGACAAAAGGAAAAGGGAATGACAGAGGATTAGATGGATAGAAAGTGTCATGGAGAGGGCGGAGCCAAGATGGTGGAGTAGAAACAGCTCATCCAAGCCACTCTGCCCCCAGATTCCCCCCAAACTATGTAAAAGGGGACTCTGAACAACTTCTGGAGCCCCAGCACCCACAGAACGACACAGAGAAGCTAACCTCCCACTGAGGCCAGCCCAGCAGCCCTGCAGGAAGGACCAGCGCAGAGGTCTGGGAGCTGGCAGTGCATAGAGCCGAGCCGGAGGTGAGGTCCCCGTGAGCAGAGGTTTTAGCCCCAGGACACCAGGGCCAACAGCCGGCTGGAGGAACCCCAGAACACCAGTAGCTGTGGTGACTCCAGAATTATCAACATAGACATGCCTAGGACAAAGTAAGAGGTTAGTGTCCTAAGGACTTTGGGACCAGTATTTGGGGAATGCGTCAGCTTCCTCCACTGGGGGCTAGAAGCCTCTGAGGAGACACTCCATTTTGTAGTTTTCAGACGCAGCTCCAGCTCCTGGCCTGCAATTAATTGTGGGGAGATCCAGCGATCAGTCTTGGGGGGGGTAATCGCTCTTGCTTTAACCTCCCTGGATCTGGATTGTGTTCTAGGGTGGAAGTCGAATGGACCAGGTGGGGGGTGGGATGAGTGGGAGGGAATTGTAAGCAGCCTTGTGCAATATATATCTACTATGATAATGTTTTGCATAGCTAGACATGTACAACATCACTGAATTACTTATCTCCCCAGAGGGAATGGGTGACAAGGGAAGAAGGAAATGGATCTGAAAGTCGAGGTCTTAACATTAAATGTTTCAAATATATATAAATACTATTATTAATACTCTTTTGCTTATAATTGGGAGATAAGAAGTGCAGGCATTAGGACACAAAGATTCACCTTCCTCTAATGGAAAATTCGAAGGGGGTATGGGAGAAGGTATGGGAGAGAGCAGATTGGAGGAAGCGATATCTTGTGGGACTGCTATTCTGGGAGGTTGGGTAGGGGAATAACGGGGGGAAAATGATTGTAACTCAAAATCTGGCGGAAATGAATGATGTAAAACAGAAGTTAATAAATCATTTGTTTAATAAGAAAAAAAATAAAAATAAAAAAGTGACCAACCAAAAAAAAAAAAAAAGAAAGTGTCATGGAAATAATTAACATGAACTTGTACAGACTTCAAAAGATAATATAGGATAGAAGGATTTATTGTGCTATGGTCCATGGTATCACAAAATATCAGACATGACTGAACAATTGAACAACAATAATTGTGTAGCTAATCTATTCCACTAATCTACTACTCTATTTTTAGCCAGGACCAGATTGCTTTTATGATTTTCAATTTATATTATACTTTGAAATCTGGAGCTCTTAGACTGCCTTCCTTCACATTTTTTTTCATTGTTCCCTTGATATTCCTGATTCTTCTAAATAAGTTTTATTTAACTCTATAAAATAATTTTGTGATAGTTTGATTGGTATGTCACTGAATAAATAAATTAATTGTTGGGCAAGATAGATTTCTATTACCGAATAAGTATGTGTGTGTATATGAGTTTATGTATTCTCTCTCTTTCATAATGTAGGTGTAAGTGAGATTTAAGCACTGCTATCCCTCCCTACCATTTCCCTCTCCAATGTAAAAACCCTTCCTTGCTGTGAAATAATTTTATGTGAAATTTTATTTGAAAGTTTACTTGAAATAATTTACCCCATTCTCTCTCCCTTTACCTTCTCCCAGGGCATTCCTCTTTCTCACTTATCCATTATTTTACATCTTTCCAACATAATTGACTCATTCCTACCTGACTAGGTAAAATCCTTCTAACTGTTCCCAATAAAGATAGAATTCTTAGAAGTTACATATGCCATCTTCCCATATAAAAAGTTAAAGAGTTTAACATTAAGGCCCTTATGATTTCCATTCCCCATGTCTCTTTTTCCTACTTCTCTTGAATCTTGTATTTATTTGAAAGTTAGCTCTGGTCTTTTCATAAGGAATACTCAAAAGTCCTCTCATTTTTCCCCTTGAAATATTATATTCAGTATTGCTGGTTATCTTATTCTTGGATTTAATTCCAGTTCTTTTGCCTTCTGTAATATCATATTCCAAGCCTTCCACTCCTTTCACATAGTAGTTACTAAATCTTATGTGTTCCTGCTTACGGCTCCATGGTGTTTGAATGGTTACTTTCTGGCTACTTGAAATATTTTGTCATTGACCTTAGGGCTCTGGAATTTGGTCATAATATTTCTGGTAGTTTTCATTTTGGGATCTCTTTCAAGTGGTGATTGGTGGATTCTTTCCATTTTTATTTGACCTTTTGATTCTAGGATATCAAGGTTGTTTTCATAGATAATTTCTTGAAATATGATGATTAGGCTCTTTTTCTGATCATGGCTTTCCTGTAGTCCAATAAATCTTAAGATGGGCTATTTACCTGTCCTCTATCTGTGTTCCCAGTCAGTTATTTTTTTTTTCCTTTTTGATGAGGTATTTCAGATATTCTTCTGTTATTTTCATTCTTTTGACTTTGATTATTTTTCTTGATGTCTCATGGAGTTCTTAGTTTCCACTTGTCCAATTTTTATTTTTAAAGAATTATTTTCTTCAATGAGATTTTGTACCTCTTTTTCCATCTGACCAATTCAATTTCGGCTTCTTTTACCAACTTGTTAGTTGTCTTTCATAATTTTCTTCCTTTGCATGAATTTCTTTCTTTTCTTTCTTTTTTAACTGATTTTTCCTCTACCATCCTAATTTGATTTTAAAAACAATTTTTAGCTCTTCCTGGAATTCCTGTTGGGCTTTTGTCAATTCATACTATTTTTACTTTGAGGCTTTTCTTATAGCTGTTTTAGCTTTCTCATCTTCTTCTGAGTTTGTGTTTTGATATTACCTTTCAACATAGCAGATTTTTTTTATGGTCAGGTTCTTTTTTGTTGTTGTTTCCTCATTTTTACACATTGTTTCTTGATTTAGAACTTTTTGTTAAAGATGAGCTCTGGGATTTTTTACACTGCTATTTTCAGATCTAGTTGTTGGTGTTTGGAAGTTTTTGGTGCTTCCAAGTTGGTGTGATCTAGGAAATGATGTGGTCACTGATCTCTTACTCTGAACTTTGGTCTTTACACTGGAAAGGTCCTGGATCCCTTTGGATGTCAATCAATGCTATTCCTCAGGGTCCTAGATCCCTTGAGAGCAAAAGTGATACTGTTTCTCAAGGTTTCCACTCCCTCCTCCTCCTCCTCCTCCTCCTTCTTCTTCTTCTTCTTCTTCTTCTTCTTCTTCTTCTTCTTCTTCTTCTTCTTCTTCTTCTTCTTCTTCTTCTTCTTCTTCTTCTTCCTCTTCTTCTTCTTCTCCTTCCTCTTCTTCTTCCTCTTTTTTTTTTTTGTTTTTTGGAGGGTAATGGAAGTTAAGTGACTTACCCAAGGTCACTCAGCTAGATTTTGTGTTAAGTGTCTGAGGACAGATTTGAACTCAGGTCCTTCTGACTCCAGAGCAGGTGCTCTATTCACTGTGCCACATAGCCGCCCCACCCACTCCCCTCTTGGCTGAAAGTGTTTCTTTCTGTTCTTGAACTCTGGCCCAGAAATGAATATAGGCAATTAATTTGCCAAACAGTATCTGGTCCTGTATCCCATGCTAACACAGAGGTCCCCTGTATCTCTTTCTGACTAGTTGCCAGATTCCCATACTCCTTCTGGCTTGACCTCCTCAAGCTGCTGCTTGTTGTGATGCCACCACCTAGACTTACCACTAGTATTCTATCCATGTCGGTCCCAGACCAGATTTTACTATTGTGTCACAAATCTCTTTTCTATCTCCTATGTTTTTTGGACTGTAAGAATGTCTCTCTCTGACTTTTTTTTTTGACTCTGCCATTCCAGAATTTTATTTGATGCATTATTTTAATGTTTTTTAGACATAAATGTTGAGAGGATTTGACTGAGTGCTTTTGTTATGTTGACTTCACCTTGGAAGTAAAACACTTCCTATTTTATATCAGAGATTCTAGTATCCTTTCAATCTTCTGGTTGGGAGGAGGGGAGAGCATATATGTTGAAATAGTCTAAAACTAATTATGTCAGATCCTTGGTTGTACAAAATCAGTTGAGAGGAGGATTTGGGATCTTGATAGATGGTACAACTTATGGATAATTAAGCATATTTATTTAATTTAGCAAGTAGAAATATTCTGATTTTATATCCATTATTTACCATTACAAGGAACTGTTCCCCAACAACTCCTTTCCTTCCTAAGTTATCTGATCAAACTCAGTAACTCGTGTGTCAATGTAAATCCAAATTCAAATATTTTATAGATGTGTTTATTTATAAATAGAATTTTAGTTATTTGAAAAAAGCAGTTATATTAGAAATTTCATTTATAATTCTTTCAGTCTATAACTTAGAACCTGTAAATATGTTTTCAACATATAGAGACATCTATTTATTAAAAAGGCTCTTTTGCTTCAGAAATTGCCCTGCCTCCCCTCCCTCCCCCAGTGGAAAGATAGGAATAAAATCCTGCCATAAGAAGATTTTAAAACTAAAGTATATTATAGCATGTCCTTAATAAACATATCCTTTTTCAAACAGCATCCTAACATAATTGTTCTCCTGTTGTCCCTAATCACATCCTTCTAAAATGGAGCTTCACTAATTAGTTATCTAACTTTCATGATGAACATCTTATATTTATTGAAATGAATGGCTCATCCTAAGGAACTTTCAGGAGACTGAAGTAAACCAATCAAAAGGGTTGAAATAGTCTCAAAAGAAAATGTCAGCCCAAGACACCACCCCTTACCATTTCATTTACTAGAAGTTGTGACTGAATGAAAGACATCTTTGTTTCATAGGGTGTACTCTAGGCTAAGTTAGATTTGTAAAGTATTCCTTGAGAGTGTTTGAGAGTCAAAAGAAACTTTCAAGGTGCACTATGAATAGAGCAGAAAGTAAAGGATTTAAGAGGAGAAAGAAGGGAAATGAAAAATAGCAAGAGCTTATTTTTGTGACACAGCTGATAGAGATACCATAGATAACTGCTCCTATTTTGGTTCTGGCAGGTTTGAATTCCCCCAGTGGTTTCAAATGGATATGGAATTACTCCTTCATTTCCTGCCTTCAGATGTATGCTGTTATCATAACTGCTGAGTGCCACTCCCAAGGTGACTGCATTTTCCGTACTTGCTAGTTCGTTTACTTAGTTCTTCATTCACATAGCAAACTTACTCATTCTGTTTATATCTCTCAGCTAACCAAAGCATTGATTAGTGTTGCACTTTTTCCCTCAATATCTTTTCCCAGCTATCATTGTCAATGGTCTCCTTAGTATGTATGTATACTCTGCAAGTATGACATCCTTTATGCAAGAAAAAGGTCCCCTCAACTCACAAAAGTCCTCTTTAAATCTCACAAAATGACTTTTTGCCCTAAAAAGTTCTAAGTTTTTAATACAATTTCTGGTTCATGCTGAGCCTGAATCTCAATCCCAAAGCCCTGGAATTACAATATCATAAAACTTAGGAGGTGACCTCTTTGTGACTTTAAGTGCTGGTATGAGAAAATAGGCCCCAGTGTGATAGCCAGTGATAACTCTTCTCCTGGCAGGGATTTCAGCAGGAAAACTGATTTAGATAATGCCATAAATCTATTAAATGGTAGAAATGAGAATAAAACAAGGATTTTCTAATTTAGTGATTACACACACACATATGCACATATATGTATACATACCCAACCACATACATACATTTGCATTTGATAATGTTTTTCAATATACTTGGTTTTTTTTGTGATACTATGTATTTTATTTGCATTTAAAAACATTCTGAGCCAGGGACACATTGGTATTACCAGCACTCCAAGGAGGTTCTTGACACAAATAAAGATAAAATTCCCTGATTTAAACCCAAAAAGGGCAGCATGCATGATGTAGTGGATCAACAACAAACATTTATATACGACATTTACTATGTGCCAGGCACTCACTGAGCACACAAAAACATAAAAAAGACAGTCCTTGCATAGAGGATCTTTCCCTCTAATAGGGGAAGACTACACATATGAACGGAAGCTGAAAATAAGAAGAAAGGGAGATATAGATCCAAGGGCTTAGGAGTAAAGTCCAGCAAATGAATGATGACTGGTATTAACTCTTCTCCAAAATGGAAGGGAAGAACTCAGCAATGGGACACTGATCCCACAGGAAAAGAATGAGGAAGTAGGTTGAAAGTGTGTGCATAGTGCAGGGAATGAGGAATGGATGGGCAGAGATCTGACCTTAGAGTCAAGAGGATCTGGGTTCAAGTTCAAGTTCCTCACTTGAGGTAGAAATCATTTAACCTCTCAGTGTTCCAGGCAATCCTCTAAAACTATAAGTTGCAACAATAGTGCTAACCAGCGACATAGAGAAAATTTCTCACTGAGAGCTCCCTATATAAATGAAATCACAGGTTTTGGCCCTAATTAAAAAAGGAAACAATGACTTTTTTCACTGGATTTCTAGTTCCTATAATGTTTTCTTGGGCTATCTGTGCACTACAATAATGTTCTTAAGATATTAAAAGATAGAATGTCGGTCTACAATATTCTAGATACATACCTTACAGAGGATATCCCTAAGGTAGTGAATGATTATTCAAAGGATCATGGCTTTGGAGCTCAAAGGAACCTAAGATATCAATAAACCTAAGCCCTTAATTTTACAAATTAGAAAATAGAGCCTAGAAGGACTTACATTGCTTCCCCAGAATCACACAGCTAGTAAAGGTATGAAAGGAGATTTAAACTCAGGTGTTCCTGACTCCCAGTCCAGCTTACCATCTTCTAGGAAGTCCAGGATGAGAAGGCATGGAGGGGTTTGCATTATCAAAAGAATACACATATTGAAGGTATCACAGGTCCATTAAAGCATTAAAATGAATATAGTAGGAGGCAATAACAGTGTGTACCCACTGGGTCATATTGAGATTGCAAGTACTGTTTCAATCAGGGTCAGCCTGGCCCAATGTGAGCTCAAATTTAGTGACCCAGTTTCTGTATAAATGTGATGTCTCATTCAAGTGAAAAATTAAACCAGAAGTTCAATAATGATGGGAAGCTCTAATTTACAACAGAATGACTTCCTCAGAATGAGACAGCTTGCCTGGATCCAATCACAACCTTTATTTCTGTGTTGGTTCTTTATAAAATTTAAAAAAAAGCCAATCCCAGGGGGCATGAATTGGGGAAATGACAATTGAAACAAATGTGATATAGATAATTTGCCAGTTTGTCCAGAGTACCAACTTCTTCCTGGGAATAGTAAGATACTTCAGAAAATTCATTAGTTGTATAAAGTTATTAAGCTCCCTTTAGTAAGTTAATATAAGTATAGTGTGCCCTAGGGGAAGAAAATATATAAAAATCTGATATTAGAAAGAAGCTTGATTCTTTTAAATGATGAACTATCCTGAGACACTTAAAATATCACATGATTTAAAGAATTGTGACAACCTTTCAAGAACACATGCTTACAGGTCATTATCCCCATTAAATGTGGCTTCTAATGACCTGAACTTAGTAGACATTTAACTTCCTCTAGGGCAGGAATCATTATCTTATTTAAATGTTATTCCCCACCCTCCAAAGTGGTTTCTCTGCATATTGTAGAATATTCATACAGAAAATTCTTGATGAGTTGAATGATAAAAATGAATGGCTTTCACCCTGATGATGTTCATATATGAGAAAAATGAATTCACTAAATATCTAAAAATCATTTATACTACTTAAGCATTATTTACTCTGGGAAGCTGTTGTGTATCTTATTAATTAATATAACCAAAAAGTAAGATGTATGTCTTAAGTGTTTAATTGGATCCCAATTATTATTTACCATTTTGTATTTATACCACTCTGCCTTTTTTTCAAGGAAAGTCTTGCAGCTGAAAATGGGTGGTAGGGTGGGGTGGGGTACTGGTGTTATACCATAGGAGGTTATCCATGGGTGGGGATATTTTTTGGAGAGAATATCTACTTTATTAAACTCAGTGATACTTTGGATTAATAGAGTAAATGAGTTTAGCAATAAGTATTTATGAGTTATAAGCATGGTCTACCCAAAATTTCTCGGCTAAATTTTTCTTTTAGAAATGATGAATTGTAGGGGCATCTAGGTGGAGCAGTGAATAGAGCGCAGGCCCTGGAGTCAGGAGGACCTGAGTTCAAATCCAGCCTCAGACACTTCACACTTACTAGCCATGTGACTTTGGGCAAGTCACTTAACCCCAATTGCCCTCCAAAAAAAAAAAAGCAAAAAAAATAATGAATTGTGGAATAATACATTCAATGTCAAAAGACCTTTATAGGTCTTTGTAAAGCCACACATGGGCAGCTTTCCAGAGGACTGGTGCTGTGAACAGCTTTTCAAGGTTCTGATTACACAGTATAGTGAACTCTGTATTTACTCAATAACAAATCAGAACAAAACATTCATAGAAAATCAAAATACAGCAGTCACCATGTCACAACTCAACAAGTTACCACTAAAATGGCCACATCATTTTCACCAAAGTGGTCACAAAGTTCATTCATTTAGTCAATCACAAAATCCTTAATTCATTCACAAAGTACAAAAGTCAAAGTTCTCCACCCCTAGGTCACAGTAAATCATAATCTTCTTAGTCATTACACAGTATCCAAGTAAAATCTTTCAGCTCAACTCAGGGCTGGCTCTCATCTTTCATGGTTCCTCTTCCATGATCCCAGCTCCAACTGTCACCTGGGTTCAAAGGCAGGTAGCTCCCAGTTCCTTGTCCAGCTCCTTTTCCAGTACTCTGTCCAGTTTCTATTCCATATTGAAGTTCACAGTGTCCAGTCCACCTCAGGTCCTTCACAGTTCCTGTTTCTGGGAATAAAAGTTTGAAAGAGGCACAATAATATTCATATGAATTACCATCATCATCATCAATTCATTATGTGCCTGTGGAATCAACTCAGACCTACCAACAAAGTCTGAGAAGTCAACACAAATCATCAACATACAAATCAACACAGACCCACAAACAAAGTCCACATGGTCAGCACAAATGATCAGTAAAGTCCCAGGGCTTTCAAAACAATCCTTTAGGACTTCTGTAAACATACAACCAGAAAATCCTCTTTCAGGGCTTCCAGTAAGGTCCCAGGACTTCTGTACAAATTATCACAAACAAACATCAACACAGACAGAGCAGACAGAGTGCCACAATACCACAAATTTTCTCCTTCTTGACTCTGACACCACAAGAGTCCTCTTCTCAGTTCTGCTGTCTCTAGCCTGGAAATTCTCCTTATATAAATGGTCATTAGCTCCTCCTCTTCCTTTTTCAGGAGTTCATGAGTTCTAGGATTCACAAGTTCTGGGGTTCACACATTCTGCTTCTTAATAGACTTGATACAAGGCTCAAAAGAAACTTGAACTGAAACAAGGTGTGAACTACTTCTGTGCTTGCCATTACAGTCATTCTATCCAACCACTTCATTCTATGAATGAAAACAACTTTAGTATAGAAATGTTAATTGAACTGCCCAAGGTTACAAAGAAAATGAGTGAAAAAGCTGTGATATGAACCCATTGGATTTTGCCCTATATAATACTTTTCACTTTTAAGTTCATTATGCTTGCATCTTATAAGTAAGATTACTTTATTATTAAAGAAGCGTTAGGTTACCAAAATTCACTTTTTTCTGTTTAATATTTCCAATTCATTTTTGTAACTTTGTTTCTTGGTAGAATCACATGGGAAAAGTCACCAGAGATGCTTATTAATAATACATTATAGATCTGGATCTGCTAGTGATTATTTTTTGAACCTAAAGTTGATTAATACATTAATGGAAATATATGGATCCCACTTGTGTTCAAGCTTATTTAGAGTATCCAATTAATGCCATGTGGGTAGTGAGCAGAAAACAATTTGATTCAGTGAACATTTATTAAGCACCTACAAATTAGCAGGCACTCTGCTAGGCACTGGAAATACAAAGGCAAAATATCAAAACAGTTTTTTTCTCTGAAGTCATGTCAAGAAAACAAGGACTATATTATGTGCCATTCACTGTGGATACAAATACAGGCAAAAAGAAATATAGTCACTATGCCTTCAAAGAACTTAAAATCTAATGGGGCAAGACACACAAAACAGATATGGGAATAGGGGTGGTGGTAGAGGGAGCAGAAGTTGTTGGGAGATTTTGGTGGTATGGAACATGGGAACATAATTTTCAAGTCTGCAAAGTCAGATGCACAACCTCTACGGGGATGAGAAATGGCTGCCCTGGGCCTCTCCCAAAAATGGAGGCCCTCAGAGGAATGCATCAGTGAGAGAAGGGAGCCAGCACAGCAAAAGGAAATTCCAGGCTGAGACTGCATGATGTTGAAACTTATATTATACTGAGAAAGAATATTGTAATTTGTCTGTCCAATTTCATCCTCATTATTTAAATTTTATTGACTATCAAAAATCCACCTGACAGTTCATTCCTTTTCTCTAAAAGTATATATAATGCTTGAATTTCCTGCTGGTGGGCTTATTTACATAGCAACTATCTTTTCAGTTTGGCAAAACACCTTTTCTCATGAATTATTTCATTTAATCCTCACAACAAATCTATGAATCAAATTCTATAGTTACTCTTTTCCCAGCTTAATAACTGAGGGAACTGGGGCATAGAGAGCTGTCCATAAAGATACAACTAGAACGTTTCAGAGATCAGAGATTTGGAAACCAGTTTTCCCCAGATTTCAAGGCCAACTTTCTTCTACATACAGTATGTTGCTTATTATAACCACTAACCACTACCCATAGTCATGATAGGATGACATTTCTTTTAAAATGTGATATTCCTTATTCTAAATCCAAAACTACTTATTGAAATGACAGTGCCAGGGGCGGCTAGGTGGTATAATGACTAAGAGCGCCAGCCCTGGCCCCCAGGTCAGGATGACCCTGGATGGGATCGGTCCCAACCTCAGAAAATGAGCGCCCACACATAAATAATGACTGGCCATGTAACCCTGAGCACATTACTTAACCCCAATTGCTTTATAAAAAAAAAGAAAAGAAATAGTGCAACACATTCTGAAAATTTTCAGTTATTTGGTACTTAGAACAAAAAACTTTTGCTATTTATCGGAAGGTATACTTGATTGACCAGAATCCTCAAAAAATGGCATGTTCTAGGTAATTGAATTTTCATTTTAATTAGATGTAAAATAAAACAAAACAATTCCAGTGATGGTTAAACAATTTCTATTGTAAAAATAACAAAACGGGGGGGGGGGGGAGCCAAGATGGCGGAGTAGAAACAGCTCATCCAAGCCACTCTGCCCCCAGATTCCCCCAAACTATGTAAAAGGGGACTCTGAACAACTTCTGGAGCCCCAGCACCCACAGAACGACACAGAGAAGCTAACCTCCCGCTGAGGACAGCCCAGCAGCCCTGCAGGAAGGACCAGCGCAGAGGTCTGGGACCTGGCAGCGTGCAGAGCGCAGAGCGCAGGAGCCGAGCCAAGCCCAGGTCCACATGAGCCCAGGTTTTAGCCCCAGGGCGGCAGGGCCAGCAGCCGGCTGGAGGAACCCCAGAACACCAGGAGCTGTGGCTACTCCAGAATTATCAACATAGACTTGCCTAGGACAAAGTAAGAGGTTAGTGTCCTATGGACTTTGGGACCCATATTTGGGGAATGCGTCAGCTCCCTCCCCTGGGGGCTAGAAGCCGCTGAGGAGACACGCCATTTTGTAGTTTTCATAGGCATTTCCGGCTCCTAGCCTGCAAATTGTGGGGAGATCCAGCGATCAGTCTTGGGGGGTAATCGCTATTGCTTTAACCTCCCTGGATCTGGATTGTGATCTAGGGTGGAAGTTGTGGGTGGGTTTACAGCTTGCCAGAAACGGAAGTTGCCCCCCACATGTTCAGGACGAAAATTCCTCTAGCTGGCCTTAAAGCCATAGTGTGGCAACAAGCCCAAAAGTTAAGCAATTAAGTGGCAACATGCCAAGGCAAAGGAAACAGAAAAATGCAACCTAGACTCCTATTTTGGGGGCATAGAGCGGGAAAAGGACTGTGAGGTCAGAAGTCCTGCTCCAAAAGCCCCAGGGAAAACATGAGCGGGTTGCAGGCCATAGAGGACCTTAAGAAGGACTTTAAAAATCAAATAAGAGAAGTGGAGGAAAAATTGGAAAGAGAAATGAGAAGGATGCAGGAAAAGCATGAAATGAGGGTCAACAGCCTGACTGAGGAAAACAATACCTTAAAAAATAGACTAACTTAAATGGCAAAGGAGGCCCAAAAGGGCAATGAGGAGAAGAATGCCTTAAAAAGTCGAATTTTCCAGATGGAAAAAGAATCTCAAAAGTTCACTGAGGAGATTCATTCCTTCAGAGTTAGACTGGAGCAAATGGAAGCTAATGACTTTATGAGAAATCAAGATGCTGTTAAGCAGATCCAAACAAATGAAAGATTAGAAGGCAATGTGAAATCTCTCATGGGAAAAACCACTGACCTGGAAAATAGATCCAGGAGAGACAATTTAAAAATTATTGGACTACCTGAAAGCCATGATCAAAGAAAGAACCTAGAAATCACCCTTCAAGAAATTCTCAAGGAAAACTGCCCTGATGTTTTAGATCCAGAGGGCAAAATAGAGGTTGAAAGTATCCACAGATCACCTCCTGAAAAATATCCCAAAAAGAAAACTCCCAGGAATATTATAGCCAGGTTCCAGAATCCCCAGATCAGGGAGAAAATACTACAAGCAGCCAGGAAGAAACAATTTCAATATTGTGGAAACACAATCAGAATAGCCCAGGACCTGGCAGCTTGTAAACTGAGGGATCGAAGGGCATGGAATATGATATTCCAGAGGGCAAAAGAGCTGGGAATGAACCCAAGGGTCACCTACCCAGCAAAACTGAGTATTTTGTTTCAGGGGAAAATATGGTCATTCAGTAGAATAGAGGACTTTCAAGCATTCTTGAGGAAAAAACCAGAATTGAATAGATAATTTGACATCCAGACGCAAGAAGCAAGAGATGCCTGAGAAGGTAATCAGGGAAAAGAAATCAAAAGGAACTTATCAAAGTTGAACTATTTACATTCCTATATGGAAAAGCAATAAATGTGACTGATGATATCTTTTTCACTATGAAAATAATGGAAGAAGGGTGTGTGGTCATATGAATACATATGTGAATGTGTGTGTATATGGTTACAGTTATACATGGATAGAGGGCATAGGTTGAATTTGTTGGGAAGGGAGAATACTCGAGGGATGAAATTATGAGGTGAGAGAGGAAAGTGGCAAGAGGAGATGGGGAGAGACAGGGTAGGGTAAACTATCCCATGTAGAAGAAGCAAGGGAAGTGGTTGCAAGGGAGGGGGAGAATAGGAAGGCTAAAAAGGCAAAACCACATTCACATTGAATTTGGTTCAGGGAGAGAATGACATACATACTAAATGGGATATCTTAACCTGCAGCAGGATAGGGGGAAGGGGGATGAGAGGAGGGATGATGGATGGGAGGGCATCCTTGGGGGGAGGGGAGGTTGGAAGTACCCACTATAGAAGAGGGACAGGATCATGTAGGGAATGGACCAGGTGGGGGGTGGGATGAGTGGGAGGGAATTATAAGCAGCCTTGTACAATATATCTACTATGATAATGTTTTGCATAGCTGGACATGTATAACATATATTGAATTACTTATCTCCCAAGAGGGAATGGGTGACAAGGGAGGAAGGAAATGGATCTGAAATTTGAGGTCTTAACATTAAATGTCTCAAATATATATATGTGTGTGTGTGTGTGTGTGTGTGTGTGTGTGTGTATATATATAAATACTATTATTAATACTCTTTTGCTTGTAATAGGGAGATAAGATGTGCAGGCATTGGGACACAAAGATTCACCTTCCTCTAATGGAAAAGTCGAAGGGGGTATGGGAGAAGGTATGGGAGAGAGCAGACTGGAGGAATCGATATCTTGTAGGACTGCTATTCTGGGAGGTTGGTTAGGGGAATAACAGGGGGAAAATGATTGTAACTCAAAATCTGGCAGAAATGAATGATGTAAAACAGAAGTTAGTAAAGCATTTGTTTAAAAAAATAACAAAACAAAACAAAGCAACCCTCTCCTCACAAATGACCACATTTTCCTTACCTAGAAAGTACAATATATTTTAGATACTCGGATCTTTTTGTAATGATTCAGGATCTCACAGTCCATCAGAGTCAAACACAGATTATTTCTCATGGTACTACATTAAACAGTTGGGATGAATCAGAATATATCTAACAGTATGCCTTGAAAGTTTTTCTTTTTTTTTGATGAATACATTTTCTGATACGAGCATCCTTTGGGGTTATGTAGTTACTTTTTCCTGAAAATAAATTGGAGGGAAATAATATCTAGGTAATTGGGGAACATAGTTCATCAAAGTTTTAGTGCATTACTTCTTAACCTGAAGTCCATCAAACCCTGTACCATGTGGAGAGACTTACAGGGTTTGCCTCAATTTAGGAGAAAATAAAACCTTTTTTTTTTCATTAACCTTTAACTGCAACGTAGGGATTTCTTTCCTTATGTATGTAGGTAACAAACACATTTTTTTCTGAGAGGGGGTCTCTAGGTTTCACCCAACTTTCAAAGGAGTCCATGACACAAAAAAGGATGAGAACTCGTATTTCAGTATATTACTCTTGTGCAGATTTTGAATATTTAACATCTGATAGTAAAATTCATGAAATAAAATAAAATATCAATTCATTGATCTTTAAATTATCAGATTTTCTCTCCTTTAGTTAATTTAACAACCACAAGATGGCGGCAAAGACTTAAAGAAAGGAGCTTGTCATGCTATTAAAAGTTACCCCAAAAGTCCAATTCTAAATTATTGTTGCAACCATTAAGCACATTCTAATGTCGAATTCCCAATAAAATTTTGCTGTTCACAGTATATAATCACTAGTCTTAACAGAACAAACCAGGTTTCTCTTTATCTTTTGCCTTCAGTAGAAATTGCCTTTATTTTTTCATAGATTGATGAAAGTTTGTTTCAATTAATTATAATTTTAGATGAAGTTTTAAAAAAGCATATTAATAATGAGATTCTTGTCTTTTTAAAAATTTAATCTTAAAAATAAAACATTCCTGTTACATATTTGATCCTATCCCTTAGCAAATATTATCATATTTATTATTAATTGAAATAATTTATCCATTTTGAACATGTGAATATGTTGAAGTATTCCAACTTTTGAAGAGCTTTTACATATACGTGCATACATACATATATTTGTATTCTGCATTCCTAGGAATTAATATGGAATATTTATGGGGTGGCTAGGAGACACAGTAAATAGAGCACCGGCCCTGGATTCAGGAGGAACTAAGTTCAAATTCAGCCTCAGACACTTAACACACACACACACACACACACACACACACACACGCACACACATACACACACTCTTAGCCATGTGACCTTGGGCAAGTCACTTAACCCCAATTGCCCTACCTTTCCCCCTTCAAAAAGCCAAAAAAAAAAAAAAAAGAGAGGAATATTTACAAAGAATTCCTAGCATAAACTTCAATGTTCATAACTGTGATATAGAATGTTATGGCTACTAATTCCGTCATTTTCCTTTTGGCATTTGTCTGTGGTTCAAAGATGAAGTAGTGTAGGAGTAGAAAAAATACTGTGGAATCATATGATTTTGAATATTGAGTAATTTTAGAGCTCACCTAAACATCCACCTAATTTACTGATTAGAAAACTGAGGTAAAATATATGAAGTGATTTGCACAAGGCTGCATCAGTAATAAGTAGTATAACCCTTTGCTCCAAATCCAGTGTTCTTTGAATTGTTTAGGAGATCTGGATTCTAATCCTGATTCTATTACTAACTTGCTGTATAATTTCAAGCCAATTATCAAATCTTTCTAGACCTCAGTTTCCTCATCTCTAAGATGAGGAAGTTGGATTAGCTGATCTCTAAACTTCTTTCAAAACTGCAAAATTCCAAAATTCTTGTTAAAGTTAACCTTTTGGTGCTTTGAAGTAGAATTATAGAAATTAAAATTGCAAGAGATCATCTAATGCAATTCCCCCTTTCTTACATGAGGAAACTGAGGCCGAGAGATAAAAGTGTATTTTCCCAGTTTACACTGATAGGACATGTTGTTGGTCCTTTGTTTTTTAAAAGGACCGATGGCAGATTACCATCACGAGTGATGTCTTGACCTGGGTGTGATTTAGATTCAAGTGAGGCAGAGTTGCACAAAATTGCTAACCTCACTCTCTCTTCCAGAGTCATCAAACTCCAGTGTAAAGTGATAGACAAGACAACTGGAGATGGCCTGGGATGCAATGGATGAGCTTGGCATCTCAATATCTGAGCAAACTCTAAGTGTTCCATAGCACCTGCTTCAGCCATTATGGTCTTTGGGCAAATTGTGCTCATCCATCCATTCCGAGAGGGGTAGGTCTCCACATGGTTGGGATAGCCACCCCTCTATTTCATTGATTGGTTTGAGGTCTATAGACTAATCTCAGCCTAGTTTAGGCTGTTTACTGAGACAGTGTTTACCAGGGTGTGGCCATTGCACATGCAGGTGCTTCTTGGAACCACATGTGAGAGTAGGACATAGCAGAATCAGGATTAGCTACTCTCAAAATATTTGAAAGAGATAAGTTTAACTGTTAGGACAAGACAGCAACTATTATAAAATAATAGGAATATTATCTGGATTCTTATAGGCAAAGTTTACCATTCAAAATGGCCAAGTGTGATCAGAATCTATTTAGTAGTGGTAGTGTCTTAGCAGGAATCTATCTATTGTCTCCTATCAACTGACTTTATGCTCACCTAAGAATGTCAGATGGATAACTATGGAATAGAAATTACTTTCTACTTGTACCATTAAATGATAACCTGAATTTAAGTTTGCAAAGGGCAAGGACTGGCATGTTTTTTCTTTTTCCTTTATATCTCATGGTCCTCATGCCGTACCTTGCACACAGTGTGTTTAATAATTTGTTAATGAATTGAACCCCAGAACGCAAAAACTTTTTTCAACTATCTGTAAACACTTGAATAAATGTTACTACTGGACTGATTTAAGTAGTACAAACTCTCCATTTATAATTCCAGGGAGAATGCATCCCGCTTTGCTGTAGAGAACATATACTTAATGAGCATCACATTTTCAGTTTACACATGCTGGTGATGGAGAAGATGTGATACTCATATTCTTGGAATTCCAAAGGAAAATGAAAAATATTTTTAACTTACAAGGTAAATGTCCTGAAATATTTGAGTAGTAACTCGTATCTCTAACTTTATAGTTTACAAAGCACTTTCCACACAACAACTTTGTGAGATAAATTATACAAATACAACCAGAATGAACTCTATTTTACAGATAAAGAAAGATAGATCCGAAGAGTCAGTTCTTGCTTAGGGTGGCATAATTAGTTATTTGACCCTATAAAGCCCTCATAAGTTAGCCCCATCCTACTTTTCCAGTCTTCTTACACCCTACTCCCTGTCACTTACTCAGTGATAGTGACCTCATGGCTGTTCCACAAATAAGACACTCAATCTCTCAGCTCTATAATTTGTTCTGCTTGTCCCCCATGCCTGGAATGCTCTGCCCCCCTCATCTCTACCTATTGACTTCCTTGAATATCTTTAATTCCCAACTAAAATCCCATTTTCTAAAGGGATATTTTCCCAACTCCTCTTAAATCTAGTGCCTTCCCTCTTTTAATTCTTATTTCTCTTGTATATAGCTTATTTGTACTTATTTGTTGACTTTGTTTTCTCCCCTATCAGAATGTGAACAGCTTGAGGATAAAGACTGTCTTTTGCTTCTTTTAATATCCCCAGGACTTAGAACATAATGGCTCTCAATAAATGTTAATTGACCCAGGTTCTCTTACTAAAAATCCAGTATCTTTCCATTATCTTGTACTTCCCTTTCAGAAATAATATCATCGTGGCTTTCATATATATATGTATGTATATATACACACGCATATATACATATGAATAAATATGCATATGCATGTATATATGTATATGCACACATATATATTATGTATGTATGCATGAGTATGTGTGTATATGCTAAGTGAATGTCAGTGTCACACCCTAAAATATCCCAATTTTCTTCCAAACCTTAATATTACTCCTTCACTAGGTACATGAAGTGCCAGAAACTTCAATGATGCAGATCAACTTGGGGCTGAAGGGAGGATCATGCTTCTCATTCTGAATTGTCTAGGTATTTTAAAGAAATATATTTTTGTTACTTTCAGCTATATATAGTGACTCAAATGGGACTGAAAACCTAGAAGAAAAGGTAATGCTGAAATCACCCCACCTCCCTGTCATTTACACACACACACACACACACACACACACACACACACACATATAAAACCCATCATAATTCTTTAGCTCTCCCTTTCAGCATACCACAGTGAAAGAGCATTATTTGAAATTGTCATTTGATTATGGCAATGAGAGTATCCAAATGATTTGAAAATGCTACTAGTTTGTAACTTCCTTGAGGACAGGAAAAAGTTGTCTTATACAACTTTCTATCCCACACAATGCTGAACACAGGATAGAAACTAAATAAATACTGTATTCAGTGAACAAAGTATTTTAAACTTTGGACCCCCCCCCACCCCGACACACACACAGTCTTGAGTACACTGGCAATTCTCCTTATGAAGAAAGATTGGTTGTGTGTAGTAAACAGAGTATTGGTTTTGGAGTCAGAAGGTCTGGGTTCAATCCTACCTCTTTTCCTTTTGCTACCTGTGTGCTATCTGTGCCTCAGTTTCCTCATCTGTAAAATAAGTAGATTGGATCAGAGAGCCTCTGAAGACCCACACAAATCTAAATCTATGATCCCATGATTTTATGAACTAAAAATGAATTTCAAACTTTTGGGCCTCTTCAAATAATTGCAAAATCTGAACTTGTGGGACTTAAATTAACACAGTTTCTATTCTACCAGACCCCTGTGCCTGGGCTGTTCAGTCACAGTGCCTGAGCATTAGGAGGGGTTTAGATCCACTTTGGTGTTTCTGCTTATGTTTTTCCTCAAAATGTAGAGGCTTACACATAGCCTCCTGACTGATGGATATAAATTCCCTGCCTATATAATGAATCAATTATATGATAAAAATAAGGTAGCATTAACATAATGCTTGAATATTTGTGAAATGTTTTATATTCATTCTGCCTAATAACAATTCTGTGAGATAGATGCTACTGATAATATTGTTCCCTTTTTATAGAAAAGAATAAAAAGATTAGTGTAGTACCTTATCCATGATAACATAGCTAGTATCCTTGACAGAATTTGAACTTAGGCCAGCTTATCATCAATTACAGCATTCTGGCTCCTCTTGCCAGGGCTGCCTTGGATCATGTAGTCTAACCCACTCGTTTTATAGATTAGAAAATCTAAGGACACATGGTGAACTGCCTAAGGTCACAGGGTTGGTCAGTTGCAGAGACAGTTTTCTAACTCCGAATAAAATACTTATTCTACTTCCCAGTGCTATCAAGAGATGATACTATTTCTGTAAGGGTAAAGAACAGTTCTCTTCCTTCAACCATGAGGGAATTGTAACAGACAGAAAGTAGCAGGGTGAGATGAGGAATTGGGTTGGAAATAGGAAACATTAGGCATCCGTGAACACTCTGGCCATCAGCCAAAGTTCAAGTCAATGCACGAAAGATTTGAACTCAATGTTCCATTCAATGGGCCTGGTTTGGCCACTGCTTTATTACATCTCCAAATATTTGTTTCCTATTTTGTAGGCATGGATTCATTGCACTAAGTAGTGCCCTTGTGACCTAAAATAATTAATGGAATTTCCAGAGGTGCTTAACACATAAACCAGACTGTGACTTACATCCTGGTTGAATATGGTACAACAGATTCTTTTAAAAAAAAATGTTTTATATACCTTATAGCTTTCCCATCACAGTCAGCCTCTTTTAGTTGCAAGTCTTTATTGAATATGTATATATGTAGGTGTGCATATATATTTATCATGTATACAAACTATCTACATAGACCTATAGCACATGTATGTATTCACCCATACATGCACACACATGCATATATTGTACTTCTGTGTGTACATACACTTACATATATGTAGGTACACATATATTGTACTTCCCTCCCTAGCCGTTTTTAGATGATTTTGTCTCTTATTCCTAGTAATGAGAGAGGCTACTTGGCCACATATTCTCCAAAAGACATCTTGAAACCATACACTTTAGATCTTCATGGAATTCTAGGGTTAGCTAGATAGACATAAAATCCTAACTGACCATTCTAGAGAGCTTGAACAAGAAATGTAGCCTTCTGCTCTTAGAAATCTCCCCGGATCCTAACCCTTAGAGGGGCTTCTGTTTTCTTTCCTTTTGGTCTGTCTCTCATTTCCCCTTTGGTAAAAGAAATTCTAAGAGAGAAGCTGGAAAAGTCTTCATTCCAGCACAGCTGTAATAAATATCAAGCCATGCACCAGAAGACAATATTACAGCTGACAATTTGAACCAAAGTCCATGTTTATAACAGGAAAAGGAGAACAAGATCGTTCCTGTCAAATCTCCAACTGAGATTATTCCTCCACCCAACCCCCTTTGGCTATTGACACCAAGCCTCATTTGTCTTCTTTTTCATCATTATTATCCTTCAAAGAACCCAGCCATGACAAAGGGAAATATTTTATCATTGAGTGTGAAATAAAAGCAACTATGCTATTTATGCCTGTTACACCCAAAGTATGTAATATGGTGGGGGGGGAGTGTTTGCACTGTAAGGAAGGGTGACAAGTCTTGTTGGATGCTCAACTAACTAAGAGACAATGAAGTGAAGGGGATTTGAACTCAGAATATCTAGGGCCAAATCACAAATTTTTCTGGCGTGCTGTACAGCCTGGACCAGATTACTTACCTCTCTGGCACTTAGGTTCCTTATCCATAGAATGAAGGATCTCAGCAAGATGTTTTCTAAGGTCCCTTGAGGCCCTCAGTTTTATAATCCTGTGCTCAGAGATTGAAATCAACGGGGCCCAAAGCATGGAAACCATTGAGACTGTTTAATAAAATCTATCAATTGACTATTTATTGAGTTCCTGCTCTGAGCCCAGTTTGTGTGGTGTATTTATATGGATATAAATGTCAAGAAAAGAACACTGTTTGGCTATACTCAAAGGCAGTCTATTTGTAGTACTGTGCCTGTGTGTGTCCTGAGCTATCCCCAAGGGGTAAGTCATAGTTAAGAGTCCCTAGTGCTGACTCAAACCTCCCACCCAGAATTTCTGGAGCTCTAATCCCACCAAGTACATGTCTTTTGAAGAGAGTCTGGTGTAAGAATTGGGAATGGGGCATGCAGTCAGATGACTTGAGTTTAAATTGTGACCTTTGCTATTTTCTACATGTATTGTGGTTGTTCAATCATTTCAGTCATATTCAACTTTTCACGACCCCATTTGGGTCCTCTTGGCAGATATAATGGAGTAGTTTGTCATTTTCTTCTCTAGCTCATTTTAAAGATGAGCTAGAGACTTGCCCAGGGTCACACAGTTACTAAGTATCTGAGGACAGATTTGAACTCAGGAAGATGAGTTTTTTTGACTTCAGAACTGGCACTCTATCCATTGTGCCATCTAGCAGCTCTTTCTCATATATGTACATACACACACACACATCATCTACTATAGATAGTAAGCTTTCTGAGGGTAGGAACTATGCTGTATTTCATCTTTTTATTCTCGGCATCTAGTGGGCTGTTTTGTACACATTAGATACTTGTTGCGTTTTTTTTTTGTCAAATTCAATTAAAATAGCAAAATGATAGTGACTGATATTTATACCATTTATTTTTACCAAGTATATGTTATTCATTTTTGATAGAGTCTTAGGTGGAAAGTCAGGAAGACCTGGGTTCAGATTTTGCTTCTGACTCCAGGTAAATGACCTCTAGCAATTCACATGAGTTCTTTGAATCAGTGTTTTCTCTCCTGTAAAATGAAGTGGTTAGATAAATCCTTTAGAGTCTCCATTTTAATTTGATTCTTTGAAAGTACTTTACACCAGTTTTCCAAATTGAGCATTGCAACAACTTTATCGAGATAGGCTGTGGAAAATCATTCCCATTTTATAAATGAGGAACCTGAGACTCAGAGTAACCGAGAGGATTTTTTTCCCCTAAGGTCATCTAACCATAATTATTGGAGCAAAATTTGAAACAAGGTCTTTTGACTCCCATAAATATGTATTTTGCAGCTTTTTCTTTCCAATTGCAATTACATCCCATTGGTTAGAATGTGAACAGTTATGAAATTTTCATGCCTTAAAGAACAGAGACCTTATCTTAAAGCTTTTGGACTATGTTGAACAAATGAATGACTGATTTCCTAACTTTCGACTCCAAGAATTTAATATATTTGATCATACTAACAAAGATAAAAGCTAGGCATCATTGGACTAAGTTAACTCTTGAAGTATATGAAAGTACAATTCTGAATGTGTGTTTTATACTCCTGAGAAAGCAATGTCATGGTGAATCTCTCTAAATAATGAATGAACTAGAAGGTAAATCAGCGTTACCCTGTCTGTACCCAGAAAGCAGGAACAAAATAGTAACTAAATAGAATGAGCTATTTATAGATTTAAAAATGATTACTTCTTCAAACTATGCCAATATTTTGATTTTTTTTATTTTACCAATTGGGTTTTTGTTGTTTGTTGTTATTTTTCTGTTGTGTCTGGCTCTTTTTGACCCCATTTTGTGGTTTACTTTGCAAAGAAAATTGAGTGGCTTGCCATTTCCTTGTCCAGCTACTTTTACAGATTGAGGAAGTTGAGGCAAACAGGGATAAGTGACTTGCCCAGGGTCACACAGCTAGTAAGTATCTGAGTCTGGATTGGAACTCATGAAACAGTTTTCCTGACTCCAGGCCCAGCATTCTATCTACTGAGCCACCTGGTTGCCCCTAGCTGGTTTTTTTTTTTATTATTAATTAATTTATTTTTAGTTTTCAAATTCACTTTGGTAAGTTTTAAATTTTCTCCTTCTTCCTTCCCTTTCCCTCCCTAAGATAGCATACAATATAATATGGTTCTACACTTACATTCCTATTAAATACATTTTCACATTAGTCATGTTGAATGAAGAATTATAACGAATAGGAGAGACTGTGAGAAAGAAAAAACAAAACAGAGCAAAAAAGAAAATAGTCTGCTTCACTCTGTATTCGATTCCACAGTCCTTTCTCTGGAAATGAATGGCATTTGTCATCATTAGTCCTCTGGAATTGTTTTAGGTCCTGGAATTGCTGAGAAGGGTTAAGTCTACCAAAATCAGTCATTGCACACTGTGGCTGTTTCTGGTTCTGTTCACTTCACTCATTATCAGTTCATGTAAGTCTTTTCAGGGTTTTCTGAAGTCCATCTGTTCATTTCTTATAGCACAATAGTATTCCGTTACATTCATATACCACAACATGTTCAGTCATTCCCCAATTGATGGGCATCCCCTCAACTTCCAGTTCTTGACCACCACAAAAAGAGCTGCTATAAATATTTTTGTACATGTGAGTCCTTTTCCAATTTTTATGATCTCTTTGGGATACAGTCCTAGAAGTGGTATTTTTGGGTTGAAGGGGTAGGGTTTTATATTTATTGCAAATATGAATTTAAAAGAAGAATTATGTTATTTATTTTAAATTCCGTGATATAATGCAACACCATTTTAACAAGGTATTTTGCAATCTACAGGTTCCTAAATTTCAGATTTTATTCAGCTATCTGGGTCTGGTTAACACAACCAAGTTTTTAAAAAGTGATGTTTTCAAAGACGAGAGAATAAAAATATTTTCACGTTATTAAGCTGCTAGATTACAGAATTGAAGTGGCTACCATCAGTATTTGCACAAGGCATTTTATAGTCTCTGTTGACTTTGTAGGCAAGACAGATAAGAAATGGAGGGCAGTTAAGGAACTTCCATTGCTACTGACCATGAATGAATCAATACACATTTATTAAATACATACAAAGTGCATTTATTAAGTGCATGCAAAGAAAAGCAAAGGCTATCCTTTTTAGAGAAGACCACAATCTAATGGGACGAGAAATGAAGAATTTGATGGCATGTGCTATGATGGGGCCACTATTGAAGCAAGGTAGGGAAGTTAGAAGAAGTTAAGATGGGATTACAGACCAGGGAATACAGACCAGGGAGTTCCAGGGATAGTGATCAGTAGAATATGAGGCTATAGCTCAGTTTTGGAGGAGTAAATAATGAGAAGAATTCTGGGAGAGTCTTGCAATATCTGGTCTTTGAACACTGTTCACTCAGAGTTTTCATTTAACATTACCTGATTTACTACTTTTGTACCATCTATGCTATCCAATGCTACTGAAATGACCTTATAACTATGGCAGCCGTCACCTTTTCCCCTTCTTTCCAGTTTAGAACTGGCAGAAAGGGCATGTATTCAGTTCACGTCAATTAGAGTTCTCCTCTCCTATGGTCAATATCTTTATTGGTGACTTATCTGATGGAATACATAGATGATATACTTGTTGATTTAGAGGATGACACAAAGTTGATTGGGACAGCTAACAAATTGTATCAGCACAATAAAGATGTCCAAAGGTCTTGCCAGTATAAAATAATGGCTCAGTTATGATCAAATCAAATTCAGGAGGGATAAGTGTAAAGCCCTGCCCTAAGTTCAAGAAAATCAACTGTACAAACACAAAATGGGTGGAGATGCGGCTAAATGTTAGTTGCTGTGAGAAAAATTAAAGAACACAGGGCTTTTGCGAATTGCAAATTAAAGAGTCAATAGTTATAACTTGGCTGCCCCCAAACCCTCAGGGGGATCTTACTTGAATATTTCACCAGATCTATGACCTCAGTACCATGGAAACTTTCTTCACTGCTACAGAGCACAGATCATCTGTATGATTTTTAAGTATTCTGTGAGTTTTCCTATCTTTTCTATAGTGGAGTCATTCAATGGATCAGAGACCTTCTTCTGGTTCAAGGGTGGGGAACCTGTAGCCTTGAGGCCACATGTAACCTTCTAGGTCCTTGGGTGGGACCTTTTGACTGAGCCAAAATGTTATAGAACAAGTCCTTTTGTTAAAGTGATTTGTTCTGGGAAGTTTGGATTCAGTCAAAGAACCACATTTGAGGACCTAGAAGGCCATATGTGACCTCAAGGCCACAGGTTCCCCACCCTTGTTCTGGTAGTTTTAAGATTGTGTGGGTCCATGCACAGCTCTGGAGTGAGCATCAATATCCACACAGTATAGTGGGGATACCCTGGTTTTGTTGTTAGAGTTCTTCAATTCAAATCCCACTTTGGATACTTGACATCTACCTGAGTGACTTTGGGAAAGTCACTTAGCTTCCACACTTCTCTTTTACTTTTTCTCTTAAATGAAGAGATGAGACTAGATGTCTTTTAAAGTCCCTTTCAGCTCAGTCTGTAGTTCCTTGTCCTGACTTTGTGAAGGCTTGAAATGTTCGCTAATTATTATTGTGGCAAAAGCTTAATAATCGTCATTTTTTTTTCAGACAATCAGTATAATGTAGACCAGAATTGGAAATACCTCAAGATTACATTTTCACTTTTGAAGTATGTTAATTACTTTCAAAGATGTGCTTTAGAAAAACTGAGTCTGATAGATAAGAGAAGAAGAATCTCCAAGGTAGAGATGGTGACCATTCCTGAGCAGGCCAGATCTTTCAGTGTCCTTTGAATCATATCATGAGATCCTTTGCTTAGACCTGGCCCTGGGAAAAGACATGCAATTAGGCTATAAATAGAAGATTCATCAGATTGTCTTTGATTGAGAACAGCTGAACATACAAATATAACCACAGCCTAAAGAAGTTATTTTTCAGTTGCAGAATATTTAGAGTCTCTGGGTCTTGTGACATCCTTGGGGATTCTGGTCAATGCTATGGCATAGTTGCTTTATGTTAAGGATATGATCAGATGTTTGCATTTTAGAAACAAGGAATAGGATCAGAAGTTCCACTGAGGACTTGGATGCTACTCTTTGAAGAGCAACTGATTTTTAATAAGCCTATGGTTGACTCTCCATGTGCGTGATGAATTTGATTAGTAAGATGGCAAGTAAGGAAATAGACATCAGAAAAATTGTTACTGGATTCAAATAATTTTGATGAACTATTTTAGCCTTGATCAATTTTATTTGTTCAATATTACAATGGTCAGTATTTTCACTAGCACAGCAAAGTACCTGGAAAGGACTTCAGACATCAATGAGATGAACCCTTTTGTCTTACAAATGAGGATAATGAGGCCCAGAGAGAAGCAGTAACTTAATTATGTAAATCAGTTCAACAGATGACATTTTTCTTCTTTTTAAGCAATGTATAGACATTGGACTGTAGCTTTGGGAAAAATTCACATAAATACAGTTTTTGAGAGAAGCTCTTTAAGAAACAAGGAAAGAATGAACTTACTATAGTATGATGAATTCATATTTCCAAACATCTTATTTACTCAATGATAATATGGGAGATAATATTAATAAAGTCATAGATCTAGTATTCCTTCAGCCAAATCTCATGTAGCATGTTTTTGTTGAACCCTTTGATATGAATGGAATTATCAATTGGTATTTCATTTGATCTCGATAAGCTCTGCCTCAGTTTCCTCAGATGTAAAATGGGGATAATAATTGCATCTACCTCCCAAGACTGTTATGAAGATCAAATGAAATAACATTTTTAAAGCACTTATCACTGACCTATCACAGAGTAGAAATATTTAATAAATATTTATTCCCCTTTCTTCTCTTAGGAGTTCACAAACTATTAAGGAAAGGGAAGAAAAGATAACATACATGGATTAATGTAAATTTTACACTTCTATTCAAAAAATTAACTTCACAAATATATACTGAGTAAGTTATAGCTAAATAACGGTTCTGAAAAATAAAATATGGAGAATTTAGTAAGCTAGAATTTTAATGAATAAACAATGTGATACATCAAGTGAAAACTAGTTTGATATTAACCTACATAAATGGAATGGAACCAGGTCATGGATTTTGACTGTAGCATTGCAGTGATTGTCTCCCCAGTTCAAAACATGATCAGAATATTACTTTCAGTCCTTGGAAGCACATTATGGCAAAGACATTGATATTCTACCAACTGCATAGACAAGGTAAGGGGCCATGAAACTGGAGATATGCAACCTTTAGGAGACTTGTCAAGGGATCATTGGGAATAGAATAGAATAGTTCTAATATTGAAGTTTTGACACAAGGAAGAATTAGACTTGGTCTCTTTATCTCCAGAGAACACAATGGGTTAATACTGAAAATATGCATGGAACCAAGGAATTTTAGCTTAGCCCATCCTTCCTGACACCCCATCATATATTTGAAGGGAAATGATGAGCAACTTCTTCTAAGTTTTTTCTCAAAGCTAAACATTTGCATTTTCTTCAACCATCTGCAGTTTCTGACACTAGGAAAACACAAACAAACAAGAAAACCTTGTTAACAGTGAAATCTATCCCAAAGTGGAATGGAATGCCTCAAGATATAGTGGGTGCCTCTTCACTGACAGTCTTCAATCAAAGAGGGCATGCCTAGTATGCTATGTTATAGAGGAGACCTCTGAGTAGAGACATTCTGTAGTAGGTGGTCTCTTAGAGCTCTAGAATTTATGTTTTGTCTGTTATAATGTGATACATGGATAAGAGAGGGCCAGATGCTATGAGATTAAAGGAGAGGAGGAAGCTATTTCTCACAAAGATGGAGACAACTCCCTCCATAGACCCCCACTCCCATGTGTCTCTCTCCATATCTGTCTCTCTTTCTGTGTCTGTCTCTTACTCTCTGTTTCTCTGTCTCTATCTTTTCTCTTTCCCTGTCTCCATCTCTGTTTGTCTGTCTCTGTCTCTCTCCATATCTCTCTCTGTCTCTGTCTCTCTATCTCTCTTTCTTCCCCCATTTCTCCCTCCCTCCTCATTAAAATATTTCTCTTTGGCCCCAATAGCACCATGGGAAATGTGGAGAAATTGGGAAAAACAAAACAATTGGAAGCTTACAGTAAAACAACCTCCCCAACAACCAGAGCTTTCAAAAAGTGTAATAGATTGCCTTTGGAAGATAACAGTTCCTTCTATATAGTATGTTATTGATGCACTTCTTGTTCAAGTAACGGGTTGAACAACCTGGCAATTTAATGTCTGTTCCAGCTGAAATTCTCTGATTCTACCTCCCAAGTCATCAAATCAAATAAGGATACTTCTATTTCTGTATTATCCACAGTTGAATCTCAGACTTTGAAATATTTGAAAGCTTATCTCCTAACTAGCACACTAAAGTCATGACTTAGTGAACTGAGGGGCAGTTAGGAGTTGCAGTGGATAGAGTACTGGACTTGGGATGAGGAACGCTTGACTTCAAATCCCGTGTCAAATATTTATTAGCTGTGTGTCCCTAGGCAAGTCCCTTAACCTCAGTCTCCTCATCTATAAAATGAGGATAATAATTTAACCCACTTTATAGGTTATTGCAAGGATTAAATAAAATAATATTTGTAAAATTGGTTTGTAGACCTTAAAGCCCTTTTTAAATGCTAACTATCATTGATACACCATGTGGATTCTGTGTTCCACCCCAACTGACTTTCTTGATATTCTGCGTGAATGACACCACAACTATCATCTTCATGTGTTTTTATAGGTTATTTCTCCTACCTGAAATTCACTTCTTCAGCTTTACCTTTTGAAGTAGTTTCTTCAAAGGTCAACTCAAATGCCACTGGCAATGTGAAAGCTTTCTTGATACAGTCAGCTGCTCATGTCTAAGCCTAGCAATGGCCTTGTATAGATACCATGTCTTTTTTTTTTCTTTTGTATTTATTTATAGGTACTCAGTTGTTTTCTTTCCTTTTTTCACCCAATAGAATAAAAGTCCCTTGAGTGCAGAGATCATTAGGGATTATTACTATATCCCAAATAGGTCTGTTAATACCTTTCTTCATATGTCAATGCTTAGCAGAGTACCTGACTTATCCTAGGAGCTTAATAAATGCTTGTTTGATTAGTTGATCAAACCTTCCTTGATTCTTCCCTCATCCCTCCAGCTGAAAGTGAATTCTCCCTCCTGAAATTTTTTTCTCTTATACTTATGCCATTATACATTATGTTGCATTATGCTTGTTTCATTCAATACATGCCATATCCTCTCCAGTAGACTATAAGCATCTCAAAAGCAGAGGCTATGAGTTTTCTTTTATTATCTGTAGAAATAGTTACAGTGTCTTGCATATAATTTATGATTAAAGGTCATTGTGTTGAATTTGAATCTACTCAACTCATTTCAATTTTCACCTTCCCAGTTGTTTTTTTTTCCTTCCTCACTCAGGCTTTACCATATTCTTCCACTTGGTCCATATTGCTCCCCCCCAACCCCATTTTTGCTTAAATCTAGCCACATAGGAAAAAGTGTCATTATGTAGGCATTTATCAAAATGATTCTACATATTAAAATGCATGCATATATATGCATATGTGCACAATATATATGTATATATGAACATACGTTATATTTGTTGTTGCTGAGGAATTGTTTCAGTTATAGCTGACTTCTCATGACGTCACTTGAGGTTTTCTTCACAAACATACTAAAATGGTTTGCCATGTCCTTTTCCACTTCATTTTCCAAATGAGGAAGTTGAGGCAAAGAGGTTTAAATGACTCGTCCAGGGTCACATATCTACTAAGTGCCTGAGGCCACATTTGAACTCAAGAAGATGGATCTCCCTGACTTCAGGTCCAGCACTACTGTGCACCTGGCTGCCCCATGTATTTATACACACACACACAAACACACACACACACTGTCTATCACACACACACATCTGTCTATCTATCTATCTAGTATGCACATATTTATAGACAAACATATATGTAACTACGTGTTTGTCAAAGAAGATAAAATATGAATAAAATTGTAGGCATATGGATTGGATAGATGAGGGTTATCTGTCAGAAATGTAATAGTTTTTTCATTAACTAATGAATTTATATAGAGAATTACATTCCATCAGTAATGGATTATATAGAAGCATTAGTTATCAGGTGTGTGTTTGTGTGTGTGTTTCCATGTTAATATTTGTTTGATGATTAGCCCTACTCAGAAGTCCTAGTCAATTTTACATGAATGTATTTCCTTTTTAAGGGGACAAAAAGCCTCCATATTAATGTTATTTATAACAACCAATTACTGAGTCTCAAATAGGTCTTGCTTTATGATTATGTTATTCATTTTCTTTTTGCCTGCACTCTAGAACTATGACTGACAGCTGCATGGATGTCACTAATCATAATTAGTCTCCTTAATACCAGGTTTTAAAATATCTAAAAAGCAAATAGGAGAAATTCCATTTGACCTGTCCTGGTATGTGCAGAATGTATGACTGTAAATTTTACTGCCTGTCTGCTTCTGATTGTATCTTTTATAAGACAATATAATTTGACCTGTGCACCATGGTTGGGGAAAAATTACCAAGTATGTTCGAGTTAGGAATCAGTTTCAGCAAGAGTCAAGTCTTAAAACAAAACAGTAAAAACATTTGTATAATTATTTGAATTTTTTTTACTTTAAACTACTGTATTATTCTATCCCACAAAGACAAAGGAAATTCACTGCAACATTGACTAACTTAGAGAATTTTAGAGCAAGTTCATTTGGATCTTTTATCTATAGGATAACTAATAAGTTAACATAAAATGTTTGGAAACATTTGGATGATCTAAATCAAAGATTTAACTTTTTGTACAAGTGTTGGGAATTGAGCAATCATAGTCAATATTTACAGTTAACACTCTAGGTTCCATCCAGCTAACCTGACTTTCTTGCTGTTCTCAGAATACAACATTCTATTTCTGTCCTCTGTTTCTTTTTACATAGTCTCTCTCTGATTCCTGGAATTCACCCTTTCCTCTCTTCCACCTCTTCAAATCCCTGACTTGTTTTCAAGTCCTTCTATACTACCTCCTACATTCTCTGTTTTGTTTTCTTTCTCCAAATTACTTTATTTTCCATATCTTTTATACTAATTCATCTGTGAACATGTTGTTTCTCCACCCTACCCCTTAATCCCACTATAAAATAAATTCCTAAAGAGTAGATATTGGTTTCTTTTTGTAATAATAATTTTCCTGAAGTCTAGCAAAATATTCACTCCTTATGAAATGGTTGCTAAATTGAATTAAATTGAAGACAATTTATTCCAAAAGGATATTTGATTATAAGAAACTTAGAAAAAATAGAAGAGCCATAGATATATATTCTAGACTCTGACTTCCTTTTTTGTTCCCTGCACATAGTAGGGCACAACTTCCTCTGCTCATGTCTAGGTGAGATGTTATAAGCTCTACGGGGAGATGACTCACTGTAATTCTCTGGGCTCATTGTAGCAATACTCCTTATATAAAGTATAGTTGGCATCTCCATCACTATTGGATGGCTGCATGATGAAAACTATGTGGCCATGTTACTTCCTTGAGCTTTGTTCTGAGACTATGTGTCAATGGAGGCAGAGTCACTAAGAAAAGGATGACTTAATTTTGTTATTATTTTATTTGTGAATATCTCTGTCAAGTTCAGGCAGGTCTTAGTGAATTAATAATTATGTCGATATCTTCTTTGTACCACATGCTGGGAACCCAGGTTCAGAATGGTTCAAGAGAAGAAAAAATATTTGTTGGCTACAACTCTAAAGGTATAACAATAATATCAAAAATAAGATGTTATTAAGTCTTCAAAACTGGCACAAGTAGTAGAAAAAACAAAGTTATGTCATGGGTTTGGGGATATTTTTCACCTTTGTAGAGAACAATTATTTTTATTCCTTATGGAACAAAAATAATGCTATGTTTCAAAATTGCTTCAATAAATCTAATGAGAGTTAATAAAGCGTTTGGAAAAAAAAATTCTAATGAGAAAGTCATCTGAAAGCAAAGGGAAGTGGCTTTGTTAAGGATAAAAAAGTATTTAAAATACAGGGACTGTATATGCCATGCATTTATTCTTTGAGTTAAAAGTCTGCTGAAAGCAAATGAGTTGAATGTTCTGAAAATTGTACACAATCTCTCTCTGTCTCTGTCTCTGTCTCTGTCTCTGTCTCTCTCTCTCTCTCTCCCTTTCTCCTGTCTCTCTTCCTCCCTCCTCTCTTTCCCTCTCCTATTTTCCTCCCTGGCTCTCCCTCTCTCCTTCTGTCTATCTGTCTGTCTGTCTTTTTCTTTCTCTCTCTGTCTTCCCTCTCTTCTTCCTTCCTTCCTTTCTTAATTTAAATACAAAAACAGAACTTTGGTAAGAAGAGTTCTTTAGTATTCAATCCATTGAAAAATTATTTTTAATTCCTTCTGAAACTATGTTCAGAGAGAGATAATTCTTTTTTTTTAAATAGCAATTGGGGTTAAATAACTTGCTCGAGGTTACACAGCTAGTCATTATTTATGTGTGGGTGCTCTGAGGCCATATTTGATCTTGGGGCATCCCAACTCCAGGTCAGGCACTCTTACTCATGGTGCCACATAGCCACCCCGAGAGAGACAATTCTTAAATAGATTGGGAAAGATTGCAAAAGATAGCAATCAACAAACAAGAATTTGCTGATTATATACTATGTGCTAGGCACTGTGTATATATGTATATATACACATACCCAATTTCTACTCACGAGGATTATTATGCTCTAAGTATGTATAAAACAAATATAAAGAGAATAAATATACATAAACCAAAGTAGTTATAACATAGAATGAGAAAATAATAGGAACTGAGATGATTAGAAAAGTCATAATGTAGAAAGTAGTGTTTGAGTTGCATATAGAAAATGAGAGGCATTCTACGAGACAGAGGTGATGGGAATATCTTTCAGGCATTGCAGATCAATGATATGGATTACCAAGTGCGAAGAGCAGAGAGAAGGCCAATTTGGCTAGATTACAGAGTACAGGCAGGATAGGCACTATGAAGTTAAAAAGTTATGTTGGAGCCATGTTGTGAATAGCCTTAAGGTCTCAACAGAATTTATACTAGATCTTAGAAGCAATAGAGAGCCAGTGCAGTTAATTGAATGGGTGATTTACATGGATAGACTGGAGACCCTGAGAGGCTTGAGGCAAGAAGACCAATTAGGACGTTGTTGCAGTAATTCAAGAGAGAAATCAGACCTTCACTGAAAATATATGATCAGAAACAAAGGGGAAGACACCCTCTCTCATTAAACTCATTAAAATTCATTGTGTGGTAGGTATCTGAGTAGATAAGAGGCAATTGATGCAAGATTCATTATGGTGGTAGAAATGGTAATATTTGGAAACTGTTTGGATAGGCATAGTAAGGAAAAGTGAAGGAGTTGAGTCTACAAACCTTGGAAGTAAGAAGAATGGTGGTGACTGACAAAACTTTGAAAGTTTAGAGAAGAGAAGGATTTGGAGGGAGAAGAGTATGAGTTAAGTTTTGGATACGTTGAGTTTGAAATAACTCTAGTGAATCCAATTTTAAAGTATCAAATAGACAATAGAGGCCAGAACTGGGGCTATAGTTCAAAATAAAATATGAAAAAGATACTTTTGATTACATGAAATTAAAAAAATGTATTCTTGGGGCAGTATGGTGGCGCAGTGAGTAGTGTCGGCCCTGGAGTCAGAAGGACCTGAGTTCGGATCTGACCTCAGACACAATGCACACACAAACAAAAACCTAGCTGTGTGACCTTGGGCAAGTTACTTAACCCCAATTGCCCTCCAAAAAGCAAAAAAAAAATGAATTCTTGTATGAGCAAAAATAACAGAACTATGATAAGAAAGGAAGTGGTTGGGAAAAATATTTGCATCATGAATTGCTGATAATTATTTGATATACAACATATAAAAAGAGAAGCAACACAAATATGTAAGGCCAAAAGCCTTTTCAAAATACATTTGTCATTAAAGTATATGAAGAAACAGTTCCAAAAAGTGATAACCATGTGTGAAGTTTCACTAAATCACTATTAAGAGGAATGACAATCAAAACAATTTGGAGATTTTACCTCATGCTAGCAAATCCTCAAAAATGAGTAAAAAAGATCAGAGGAGTCATTACTGGAGGTGTCCTGGAAAGACATTAATACACTATTGGTGGAGTTGTGATCTAGCCATTCTGGAAAGCAATGTGATATCCTGATAAGAAAATGTGATAAAGGAATCTCAGTTTGAGGAACATATTCCAAGGAAATCAGTGATTTGTTTTATTTTTAACTTATGGAAGAAAATAAGCATTTCCATAATATACAACAAGAAAAAGGCATTGTACATGAAACTGCAAATGTACTATGCAAATATATGCTGAATATTTATTTCATATCTTTTTTGTTAGAAAAGAATGATAAAGCAGATACTAAATGATTTGCTCAGCAAGTTGTGGTAAAGGATGAAACATTAATAAAATTTTTAGATGATGCATATGATGAATAAACAGTTTGGGAATATATATGAAAGAATGTAAAATGAAGTAAACAGGACCAGAAAGCAACATACAATGACTTCAACAATGTAAAATGCCTAGAACACTAGAGGCTCTTAATAAATGCTTGTTGACCAACTGGCTTACTAAATGGAAGGTATTACAATAAAAAAAAAATTGAAACTAATGCCCTGAATGTATGTAATCAAACTTGGTCTCCAAAATGGAATATGAAAATACATCAGATGGGAAAGGTCTCATCATCCATAAGGTTCAGTGGCAAAGAAAACCCCTTCTTTAATGTCATTCCCATTAAAATCGTACCTATTTCTGATATTGAGCTATTGGACAGTGCCATTGATGACCAGAACTTTGTTGTCTAAGTTTTCAATAGCTGTGACTGAAGCACCTTCAGGACCAGTTGCCAGCTTGAATCTCCATAGGGATGGCTTTCCAGGGTGATGGCTGAGGGCATTGGGCTAGAAGCATTCCTATTTCTAGGGATCTTGGGTTTAGAACACTGGGCTCTCTCCCTCAGTGTTTGAGATTATATTGTAGTCAAGTTTGAGGTTGGTGATTTGACTTACCTGGTGATACTGTATCCCCATTTGTCTCTCAGAGATCTCTGCTGCTCAGGTTGGCTTTCCTGCCTTTTGACTAGCAAGTTGGTTGATTAATTGGTCAGTTTTTCTAAGCTGTTTTCCCCCTCCAATTCTTTAATTTTTCTTTTTTTGTTGTTTTAAGCAATTGGGGTTAAGTAACTTGCTCAAGGTTACGTGGCTAGTCATTATATATGTGTGGGTGCTCATTTTCTGAGGCCAGATTTGATCTCGGGTCATCCCAACTCCGAGGCCAGCGCTCTTACTCACTGCACCACCTAGCCGCCCTTTTTAGGGCAATTGGGGTTAAGTAACTTGCCCAAGGTCACATGGCTAGGTTTTTGTTTGTGTGGGTTAAGTGTCTGAGGCCAGATCCGAACTCAGGTCCTTCTGACTCCAGGGCCGGTGCTCTACTCACTGCGCCACCTAGCCGCCTCCTTTAATTTTTCTTTTAAGGAATGGTTTTGTGGAAAGGGCAGATGCTGTATATGTTAAGTATGTGTTAAGTGTTATAAACTTATATGGATGTGTGTATATGTATATATATGTGTATATATATATATATGACACAACACACACATATCTATCTATATATATATAACACTTAAGTGTGTTAAGTACTATAAAAATGTGTGTATACATATACACATACATATATATTATATACATACATAAACATATACATACAGCTCAACTCAGATCTCCTTTCTGAATTAATAGGAGGTATTTGAGCGTTGCTGGGGGTACAAAATGAATAAGCCTGCAGTCTCTATGATCCTGAGCCTCTCTAAACTTAGCTAGGTTGGTCCTCAGACAGCAGGGTTGTAATGTGTCTCTAGGCTCATACTATCAGCTTGGTAGGTCCTGTACAATTTTGTCTCCTGCTGCCATAAACTTTGAGTCCTCAGAATCACCTCCACTTCCCAGTAAAAGGGAGGATGGTGTAGAAACATTTCTAAATTGCTTTGACTGCAAGGGAAAATAGATCTAAAGTACCTTATAGAGATCAATCTGGGTTAAGCACATTGCTAGGCAATAAGGGTTCAAAGATAAAGAATGGAATGATCACTTCCCAAACACATAAATATGATCTGAGATTTAAACACAGAAATACAAACTGTGGATTTCTTTTTAAACGTGGTTAACACCTAGGAACAAAGAAGAACAATGTTTTGTGAATAGCTTTGGGTTTTGCAGAGAAACTCTAAAACATGGTATGAGAGAACACTGCAGGAGAAATTTGGCTTGAATCCTAGCTATGCTGTGTTTACTACCTGTATGACCTTAGACAAGTCAATTCACTCATCTTTGAAATAAGTGTTATGGATTACATGGCTGAAATCCAAGGTCCCTTTCAGTTAAAACTCTTATCATCGTTTTCTTTGTCAGTCTAGAGTATGCAACCCATTAAGCTCTATTTTGTCATATCTGTGGATTGTTAGCTGATATTTAAAAAGACATGTAAAGTTTAGCTTGCTAAATATGAAATGAGAAGCTGAAATGGTTTGCTCAAATCATCACTTAATAATTCCAGCTATATGGTGTTAGTATTTTATTTTAATATTATTCAAGTGCCTTATTAACTTGGCACTACCCGACAGACTATTTTACACTTAGGAAATACAGATAGTTGCCTACACAGTGTGATTTGAGGGGCACCAAAACACCTAGAATGCTGTGTCTGACTGTGTCACCCCTCCTATTTGATAACTTCCAGTGACTCCCTATGGCCTCCAGGAACTAATATAAAATCCTGTTTGTCATTTAAAGACTTCTCCAACCTGGGCCTCTTCAACCCTCCCAATCTTATTAAACTTCATTCTCCTCTACACAATCAATGATCTAACAATATTGGCCTATAAACACAATGACCAGTCTCTCTGCATTTGTACTAGATATCCCTCGTATGTATGTGTATATACATATATATATATATATATATATATGTATATATATATAAGGATAGGCTCTCTCCTCAGTCCATATCTCCCAACTTTCCTGCTTTCTTTTTTTGCATTTTTTAATTTTTTTCTTTTAGATTCAAATACCAGAACACAAATACAGAATAGAAAAAAGAAACAGAAACATATCATAAACTTAATACTGGATTTTAAAGACAAAGTAAGAAAGAAAAAAAAAGCATGCCATGTACATAACAGAACATGAGAGGAGTCAAATATGTCACAATAAATTCTCATTTCAAGAAAGCCAGTATGATAAATAATACATATTGTGTTGAAGACTGTCCATCTTTTCTTTGCTTCCATGTAAGTTTTTTTTTGTTCTCTGTTATGCACTTTTTTTACTTTGTTCTTTTTTTCCCTCCCTCCCTCCTCCCCGCAGAAGTCTACACTTTAGTTTGAATATGTTTATTTCTATAGAGCTATAGATATATGTATACACATATAAATACATACATACATATATAGACATATAGTTTCCCAAACAAATTCTACTCCTGATCTTTGTTATATTTGTGCATATCTCTTGTTTCCTATCCTTCTTGCCTTCTCTGTTTTACTTCTGCCCTCTACCTAACCCTCCTATCAAGTGTCTTCTCCCCTCCAAAGATGCCTCCCCTATCCTTCCATTTTCATAAATCCAAACACCCTTCTATACCCACTTCTACCTATTCCATTACTCTCCCCTCTAAAGATAGCTCCCCTGTCCTCTCTCCACTTCCTATCCCACTACCATTTTATTTCTTTTAAAATTAGGAGACTTTTATACTTTTCTAAATATATATGAATTGTTACCTCTTAAATCCATTCCCAATAAAAGTAGGTTATTAGAACTACCAAGCCTCCTCCCCATCTAATTCCTCTCTTGATTCTTCCTTTTGCAAATCATTTATATATATTCTTCCTTTTGCAAATCATTTAACTGTTCCTAAACGGTTTTATTTTTAAATTCATATCATACTCAGGCTTATCCCAATCTTTCTTATGAGCTACCCAATCATTAATAAAAATCTTAGACATGCATTTACATATACAAAAAAGTAAATGGTCTGTCCTTATTAAATCCCTTACATTCAGTCATTGGTATATACCTTATATTGCTCTGGCTCTTGTATGTCATATCTTCTATTAAGTTCATGTGCTTTTTTTTTAACAAAGTCTTCAAAGTGTGATAGTTGATCAAATATCCATTTTTTTCTCATTCAGGATTATGTTTAGCTTTACTGGGTATCACATTTTCAGCCAACGCCCCAGTTCTTTTTTTCCATGATATATAGTGTTCCAAAATTTGCAGTCATTTAATGTCCCCACTGATAGGTCTTGTGTAATTCTAATTGTGTCACCATGATATTGAAATCATTTTATTTTTGTTTCTTTGCATATTTTATCCGTGAGCTTGGGGTTTCAGAATTTGACCATGCTATTGCTATGAGTTTTCCTCATAGGATATACATACATACATACATACATACATACATATACATATATATGTATATATGTATATATACACACACACACACACACACACACACACACATCTCTACTTCATTGTTCCCTCCTTTGAAAGCCCTGCTTTCTTAAATATTTATATCCAATTCCACCTTCAGCAGTAGACCTTTTCTGGCTTGCCTCTTACACCCTCCACACCCCCCCCCCCCATACTAGTACTTTTCTTTAGAGATTACCTTTAACTATACTTAGAAATGCCTAGCTTTTTGTATGTTGTCATGCAGCCCTTCCTCCCATTAAGACTGAGCACAGTGCATGGTACACAGTATACTGTTCCTTAAGACACGTTGATTGATCTGAAACTTCAAACCATAATTTGAGTTATTTCTCTGGATTAAGACAGTTATCTCTAGAATACCTTAGTTTAAATGCAAGAGATTTATGAGAGAGAGAGAGAGAGAGAGAGAGAGAGAGAGAGAGAGAGAGAATGAAGGAATGAATGAATATAATGCTATGGACTTGTTCCCATTTATGTAAATGCTATCCTTGATAACCATAGAATCCTAGAGCTAAAAAACAATTTATGTTTTTCACAGGCAGCTAGGAGGTGAAGTGGATAGTGCACCAGGTCTGGAATCAAGAAGACCTGAATTCGCATACAGCCTCAGACATTTATAATTTTGTGACCCTGGGCAAGTCATTTAGCCTCTGTTTGACTCAATTTTCTCAACAGTCTAATGGGAATTATAATAATATCTATCTAATAAGGTTGCACATAGTAGGTGCTTAATAAATGCATGTTCCCTTCCCTTCTTTTAGACCAACTCTATTCTTGATGCACAAATCAATATACCCAACAAGGGTTTATCCATGTCCTGATTTAAAACAGTAATGAGGAACTCACTGCCCAGTAAGAAAACAATATTCCCTTTTCAGGCAGCACCAGTCATAGTGAAGTTTTTCTTCCCTATAACTTCTAGTCACTGGATCTCTTTCTCCACCTTGGATCTATCAAAACTTCCACACAACAATGCACTAAACATTTCATGGTTACTATCATGTACTTGCTAAGTCTTTGCTTCTGAAAACTGTTTTTAGTAATTTTCCAAGTCTCACTCTTCATGACCCCATTTTGGGAGTTTTCTTGGCAAAGATACTGGAGAGATTTGCCATTTCCTTCTTCAGCTCACTTTGTAGATGAGGAACTGAGGCAAACAGGGTTAAGTGACTTGCCCATGGCCCCATAGCTGGTAAATGTCTGAGGCCAGATTTGAACTCATAAAGATGAGTCTTCCTGATTCCAAACTCAGTACTCTATATACTGCACAACTAGACATCCTTAGTTCCTTCTAACAAATCTAACTAATTGATCATATTAGCCAGATGTCATCTGGAAAGCAGAATGGAAGGTAGCAGAGGGAAGTTGTCCTGACAGAGGGTTGGTTTTAAACTATGCAGTAATACAGAGGTACCTGAGGAGCAGCATGCGGGTACTAGACTCCTGGATGGGGCAGGGGAGTAGGGGGAAGAATGCCAAAAGGGGAGGTGAGTAGAATGCCAAGAATAAAAATCCCCTGACTTTACTGTTTTGCCTGAGGCTGGGCCTGCCCATAACCCTTTCCATCTTGCTAACAGTGCTTGTGGCAGGTCGTAGTGTCAACAAGAAACGATATTAGATATAGCATTTTTACATTTCTCCCTGCTTGTTGCTACCTGCCTGCCAACTGCCGTCTGGACTGTGCAAACCTTTTGCTAATCATAGAGGTGTCTGTTCCAGAGCAGCCATGCATGACAGACCTTGCCCTTCCCTCTGCTCTTCCACCCCCTCCCAATTCAGTCTGAAGAGCTGAGGGTTTTTGTTTTTGGATTAACCTCTTTTAGGGGTTAATTTTGTTTCATGGGTTGCAAACACAAAAACGAACAAGGATAAATGGTGTAATCAAAGAAATGTATTAGGGGAAAAGAGGATGGACAGCTAGGCTGCTTGTTTTTTAGAGTGCTGGGCCTGGAGTCAGAAACATCGGCATCCTAGTCTGACTTGAGACACTTGCTAGCTGGGTGACCCTGGGCAAGTCACTTAGTTTCTGTTTATTTCAGTTTCTTCCTCTGCAAAATGGGGATAATAATAGTGCCTACCTCTCAGGGTTGTTGTGAGGACCAAATAATACCGTAATTGTAAAGAGCTTAGCATAGTGCCTGACACTATCAGTAAGTGCTAGAATAATATTAATCATCATCATCATCATCATCATCATCATCATCATCATCATCATCATCATTATCATCATCATCATGTGGCAAGAGTCAGCAATAAGCAATGCAGAGGCTGTGCACTCCATTGGTACCCTGGTAATGTCAGAGGCAGCTAGGGGGTGCAGTGGATAGAGTGCCAAGCCTGGAGTCAGGAAGACTCATCTTCCTGAGTTCAAATCTGGTCTCAGACGCTTACTAGTTGTGTGACTCTGGACAAGTCACTGAACCCTGTTTGCCTCAGTTTCCTCATCTGTGAAATGAGCTGGAGAAGGAAATGACAAACCACCCCAGTATCCCTGTCCAAAAAAAACCCTAAAGAGGGTCATGAAGACACTACTGAAAAATGACTGAACAACAAATGTCAGGGGAAAGTAAGGAAGGAAATTTGTAGTTAATGAACATTTATTAAACATTTACTGTATGCCAGACATTGCACAACATTGAGCACAGCAACGCTTTTGGTGTTGATCAGTTGTTCAGTCATGTCTGATTCTTCATTTTCCTTCGTTATTAAGCTAGAGATTCTAGGAGGAAGAAGTAAGGATGGAGAGTACATCAGACAGAAGCCACAGAAATGGGAAATAGAGCATTAGGTATATGGAGTAAATCCACAAGCCTGGTTGGATCCCACTGTGCCTGGAAGGGAGTAAAGTGTAAGAAGATGGGAAAAGCTGGAAGGGCCAGTTGTGAAGAGCTTTAAATTCCAAGCCAAGGAATTTATATTTGATCCTAGTGGCAACAGGGAGCCACTGGAAATGTGTGTTTGTGTGTGTGTGTGTGTGTGTGTGTGTGTGTGTGTGTGTGTGTGTGTGTGTGTGTAGGGAGGAGGGCAGTCAAACATACCCTTTAGGAAATTCACAGTGACAACTTGATGAAGAATGGACTATAATTTTAGGAGAATATTGAGACAAGCAGATCAGTTACAAGACTACTGAGACAGTTCAAGGAAGAGGAGATGAGGGCCTGACACAGATTGATGGCTGTGAGAATGGAAAGAAAGGGACACATGAGAGAGATCTTGTGAAGGTAAGAAATTGTAAGATTTGACAATGGATTAGAAATATGGGATGAACAAGTGTGAAGAAGGGAGGCTTACCCAAAAGTTCTGAGTTTGTGTCTCTAGAAGGATATTGGTATCCTCAACTGTAGTAGGGAAGATCAGGAAGAAGATAGGTTGAAGGAGGGCAAAGTAAAGGGTTTTGTTTGGACCTGTGGAACGCTGAGTTGCCTATGGGCCCCCATATATTGAATAGATTCCCCAGTGGAGAGCTTATAAAATGACAGACAAAAAGCACACAGGTCATGTTGGAAGGACTGGTTTGTGATCTTTATCATAGCCAATGCTCAAATCAAATCAAATATAGTTCCATTTGAGTATTTTGAATGGTGGTTAGTTTTATGTCTATATCCCACTGACATGCATAGTGCTCTCTATGCTGTAAAGTCCCAAATAATTATAAATAGTCTCTATTTAATATCTCAGATAAGTAAGGAAAAGGTAGTAAAAGGTGAATGACTTGATAAAGAAGCCTTAGATTTGCAGAAACCCTTATCTCATGAATGAATCCTCTGATTCCCAAGTTTGTGGAGTGAGTGCCTTTCTGTAGGCAAATTTGGTTTCAATTACATCTCTATGAAGGTGACTCCCAGTTACATCAATCCAGCCTTAGGCTCCCTTCTGAGCTATGGTCTCATAGAATGTATTTCATATAGGTTATTTTGAATGGGATATCCCACAGATATCTCAAATGTAACAAATTTAAAATATAATTCATTATTTTTCCTTAAAACTTACCTTGCTTCCGACTTCCCTATTATGTGGAGGGTACCTCCATTCAACCTTGGTGTCTTCTTCAACTCTACATGCCACATTTCAATTACCTAATTAGTTCGCAAATTTTGTCATTTTTTTCTCCAATGTCTTCTTGTGTACTCCTTTTGTTTTATTCATTTTTACTTTTAACCATGTCTGTGTGATGGCTTCAGGATTCCAGATTCAGGTCCTCATTACTTCTTCCATAAACTATTTCAGCAGCTGCTTTTACATCTCTTTGCCATAAATACCTCCCCATCACAATCTATTGCTCACTTAGATGCTAAATATGGTTTTCCTAAGTACGGGTAAGACTATATCACCCTTCTTCTCACTAAACTCCAGTGGGTCCCTATTAGTTCTAAAATCAAAGGTAAATTCCTTTCTCAGATTTCTGAAGATCCTGAAGTCTTCCTACCTTTCCAGTTATGTGATACATTACACCCCTATACATACAATTATTTTTTTTAATTTTTTTTTAAACAAATGCTTTATTAACTTCTGTTTTACATCGTTCATTTCCGCCAGATTTTGAGGTACAATCATTTTCCCCCCATTATTCCCCAACCTAACCTCCCAGAATAGTAGTCTCACAAGATATCGCTTCCTCCAATCTGCTCTCTCCCATACCTTCTCCCATACCCCCATCGACTTTTCCATTAGAGGAAGGTGAATCTTTGTGTCCCAATGCCTGCACATCTTATCTCCCTATTACAAGCAAAAGAGTATTAATAATTGTATTTATATATATTTGAAACATTTAATGTTACGACCTCAAATTTCAGATCCATTTCCTTCCTCCCTTGTCACCCATTCCCTCTTGGGAGAGAAGTAATTCAGTATATATTGTACATGTCTAGCTATGCAAAACATTATCATAGTAGATATATTGTACAAGGCTGCTTATAATTCCTCCCACTCATCCCACCCCCCACCTGGTCCATTCCCTACATGATCCTGTCCCTCTTCTATAGTGGGTACTTCCAACCTCCCCTCACCCCAAGGATGCCCTCCCATCCATCATCCCTCCTCTCATCCCCCTTCCCCCTATCCTGCTGCAGGTTGAGATATCCCATTTAGTATGTATGTCATTTTTCTCCCTGAACCAAATTCAATGTGAATGTGGTTTTGCCTTTTTAGCCTTCCTTATTCTCCCCCTCCTTTGCAACCACTTCCCTTTGCTTCTTCTACATGGGATAGTTTACCCTACCCTGTCTCTCCCCATCTCCTCTTGCCACTTTCCTCTCTCACCTCATAATTTCATCCCTTGAGTATTCTCCCTTCCCAACAAATTCAACCTATGCCTCTATCCATATATAACTGTAACCATATACACACACATTCACATATGTATTCATATGACCATACCCCCTTCTTCCATTATTTTCATAGTGAGAAAGGTATCATCAGTCACAGTTATTGCTTTTCCATATAGGAATGAAAATAGTTCAACTTTGATAAGTTCCCCTTGATCTCTCTTCCCCGATTACCTTCTCAGGCATCTCTTCCTTCCTGTGTCTGGATGTCAAATTTTCTATTCAATTCTGGTTTTTTCCTCAAGAATGTTTGAAAGTCCTCTATTCCACTGAATTGACCATATTTTCCCCTGAAACAAAATACTCCGTTTTGCTGGGGAGGTGACCCTTGGGTTCATTCCCAGTTCTTTTGCCCTCTGGAATATTATATTCCATGCCCTTCGATCCCTCAGTGTAGAAGCTGCCAGGTCCTGGGCTATTCTGATTGTGTTTCCACAAGATTGAAATTGTTTCTTCCTGGCTGCTTGTAGTATTTTCTCCTTGATCTGGGGATTCTGGAACCTGGCTATAATATTTCTGGGAGTTTTCTTTTTGGGATCTTTTTCAGGAGGTGATCTGTGGATTCTTTCAACCTCTATTTTGCCCTCTGGATCTGAAACATCAGGGCAGTTTTCCTTGAGAATTTCTTGAAGGGTGATTTCTAGGTTCTTTCTTTGATCATGGCTTTCAGGTAGTCCAATAATTTTTAAGTTGTCTCTCCTGGATCTATTTTCCAGGTCAGTGGTTTTTCCCATGAGATATTTCACATTGCCTTCTATTCTTTCATTTGTTTGGATCTGTTTAATAGTATCTTGATTTCTCATAAAGTCACTAGCTTCCATTGCTCCAGTCTAACTCTGAAGGAATGAATCTCCTCAGTGAGCTTTTGAGATTCTTTTTCCATCTGGCAAATTCGACTTTTTAAGGCATTCTTCTCCTCATTGCCTTTTTGGGCCTCCTTTGCCATTTGAGTCAGTCTATTTTTTAAGGTGTTGTTTTCCTCAGTCAGGCTGTTGAGCCTCATTTCATACTTTTCCTGCATCCTTCTCATTTCTCTTTCCAATTTTTCCTCCACTTCTCTTATTTGATTTTTAAAGTCCTTCTTAAGGTCCTCTATGGCCTGCAACCCGCTCATGTTTTCCCTGGGGCTTTTGGAGCAGGACTTCTGACCTCACAGTCCTTTTCCTGCTCTATGCCCCCAAAATAGGAATCTAGGGTTGCATTTTTCTGTTTCCTTTGCCTTGGCATGTTGCCACTTAATTACTTGACTTTTGGGCTTGTTGCCACACTATGGCTTTAAGGCCAGATAGAGGGATTTTCATCCCGAACGTGTGGGGGGCAACTTCTGTTTCTGGCAAGCTGTAAACCCACCCACAACTTCCACCCTAGATCACAATCCAGATCCAGGGAGGTTAAAGCAAGAGCGATTACCCCCCAAGACTGATCGCTGGATCTCCCCACAATTTGTAGGCTGGGAGCCAGAAATGCCTATGAAAACTACAAAATGGCGTGTCTCCTCAGTGGCTTCTAGCTCCCAGGGGAGGGAGCTGACGCATTCCCCAAATACAGGTCCCAAAGTCCATAGGACACTAACCTCTGACTTTGTCCTAGGCATGTCTATGTTGATAATTCTGGAGTCGCCACAGCTCCTGGTGTTCTGGGGTTCCTCCAGCTGGCTGCTGGACCTGCCGCCCTAGGGCTAAAACCTCGGCTCACGCGCACCTGGGCTTGGCTTGGCTCCTGCGCTCTGCGCGCTGCCAGGTCCCAGACCTCTGCGCTGGTCCTTCCTGCAGGGCTGCTGGGCTGTCCTCAGTGGGAGATTAGCTTCTCTGTGTCGTTCTGTGGGTGCTGGGGCTCCAGAAGTTGTTCAGAGTCCCCTTTTACATAGTTTGGGGGGAATCTGGGGGCAGAGAGGCTTGGATGAGCTGTTTCTACTCCGCCATCTTGGCTCCGCCCCCCTACATACAATTATTATGTCCCATCCATAATGGCCTACTTTCTGTAGGCCTACATTAAATTATGACCTACTCCTCATACAATGGGCCGTTTCTAGTTTCCATGCTGTCTCGCCTACCTGGAATATCACTTGTATTTCTTGTATTCCATGGTTTCTTTTGAAATTTAGTTCAGTTGCCACTACTTTCTACTTGAAGTCTTTCATAATAGCCTCATCTGTTACTGTTCTCCTAACCTAAACTGCCTTGTTTTCATTTTGTACACTTTCTGTGTGTGTATATGTGTGTGTGTGTGTGTGTGTGTGTGTGTATACACACATATGTCACCTTCTCCTTTAGAAAGTAATCTCCTAGAAGGAAAGGACTGTTCCACTTTTGTCTTTGTATCATTATTTATCACAGTACCTGCAAATATTAAGTACCGACTATGGGCCAGGCATTATGCTTAGTCCTAAGGATGCAACTAAGTTAACAAAAATGACAGTTCCTCTCCTCAAGAAACTTATAATCTAATGGGGAAAAACAATGCACAAAAGGAACTTGGGGGGAGGTGCCAGATAGTACCTAGGACAAGGGGCATGATATTTGTAGAGTAAAAACCAAGGAGAACAGCTGACGTTAAATGAAGCTAAAGAAGTCTTAGCTCTTTTTGTCAGATGGCCTTGGGAGGAGTTAATTGAATGATGTATTGATTGTATACAATAAGGTGGTAAAATAAGAAGCACATTAGATATACAATCAGAGGCCCTGGATCTGAATCTCTCTATTGCTTACATTAAATAACTTCTGTGGTGTTACATTCTTCATCCTCAAAAGAGAGAATTGGATTTGATCAGGGATTCTAACCTGAGGTTTGTCAATGAGAGGGAAAGGGGGGAGAGAGAGAGACAGAGAAAGAGAGAGAGAGAGAGACAGACAGAGAGAATGAGAGAGAGACAGAGACAGAGACACAGAGAGAGACACACAGAGAGTGAGAGAGAGATAGAGAGAGAGACAGAGAGAGAGACAGAGAGAGACAGAGAGAGAGAGACACAGGGAGAGAGTTTAATATGATTTGGTTCTTTTGTAATTGTATACATTTTAACTAATGCATTTTGAATCCATTATTCTGAGGAGTCTATCATTTTTACTAGCCTGTCAAAAATCTCTCTCTCTCTCTCTCTCTCTCTCTCTCTCTCTCTCTCTCTCTCTCTCTCTTTTTTTTTCTCGTTAGCTATCCCTTAATATGCTGATATGCCAATATTATCATGGTTGATAACTGCTCTATTCCTAGTCAGACCACATCTGGTATATTATGCATAGTTTTAGGTGCCACGGTTTAAGAAAAATATTGATAAGCTGAAGAACAGCAATTTGAAAGTAGCCAAGATGGCAGAGGTCTGAAGTGCATGCAGATCAGTTGAAGAAACAGGGGATATATAGCATTGAAGAAAGAAGATTCAAATCAGACATGATAAGTGTTATCCAAAAATTGAACAACGGTTCTGAGGAACTAGGATTAGCATTTTCTCCTTCCTACCTTTCCAGTTTTCTTATTCTTTACTCCCCACCATGTTTTCTTTGATCCAGTGACATTGGTCTCTGGGCTGGTCCTTGTAGCAGCAAGCACCCCAACATCCACAGGGTGGCTTCCAACACAGGTTCTTAGATCTGCTTTTTTTTTTTGTAGTTTAGTTTTTATTCCATAATCATAAACTTAACTCTGTTGTCTAGACAGCTTGTGGAAGGAAAAAGTGAAATCCAAGAGAATTGCAGCAAGTGAGAGCACAAGGATTATAGGGTATAAGAGCAGATGGGGTTTGGGGGTGCTCCCTCCAGCTACAGAGGAATGATTTGATGGTTAAGACAAAAAACAAAACACAAAAACTTATGAGAGCTGTCCACAGTCAGCGATAGTGATCTTCTTGCTGGTCTTGCCATCCCGAGAACCGAAACGCTCCATGGCTTCCACAATGTTCATGCCTTCTTTCACTTGGCCAAAGACAACATGCTTGCCATCCAACCAATCAGTCTTAGCAGTACAGATGAAAAACTGGGAGCCATTTGTGTTGGGTCCAGCATTTGCCATGGACAAGATGCCAGGACCAGTATGCTTCAGGATGAAGTTCTCATCAGCAAATTTCTCCCCATAGATGGACCTGCCACCAGTGCCATTATGGTGTGTGAAATCACCACCCTGGCACATGAACCCAGGAATGATTCTGTGGAAGCAGGATCCCTTGTAACCAAATCCCTTCTCTCCAGTGCTCAGAGCACGGAAGTTTTCTGCTGTCTTTGGAACCTTGTCTGCAAAGAGCTCGAAAGTAATCCGGCCCAAGGGCTCGTTATCGACGGCGATGTCGAAGTATACGTTGGGGTTGGCCATGGCCACAGATGCCTGGGCTGGGCGCGACGGCAGAGGAAGAGGCGGCGGGGATCGGCGTCCGGCAGACGGAGCCAAGACGAGAACTCCCGGTGGCGGCGTCTGCAAAGCAGCTAGATCTGCTTTTCTAAAGGAAAGCAACTCAAAATGGGTTAGCAAGCTTACTTTAATCAATCAAACATATATCATTTACCTAGTTCAGGGGAAAAAAAGGTCAGCAGCCTGAACTTTAAAGTATACAGACAGAACTTACAAGACAGAGAAATGAACAGATCAAGCAGACAGGCTTCCAAACTGCCCAACCATTACATCAATACCAAATCACAGTTACCAGAGAGGGAAGCATCAAAATCTGGGTTTTCAAAGCTGGGGGGCTCTCAATGGCTACCCAGAGTCTCATCTGGTCAAATCACACAACACTTCTCAAAGTGAGCCCCAAAGCAAAGCCTTAAATCAGGGATTATATAGCCTTCTCCTGGCTCAGGGAATGTCACAACCCTCTTGACCCACTGCCCAATCACACAGCATCAAGGTGTAGGCATTCCTGAAAGCCAAGCCTCCTGCCACAGGCTCCATGTGACCACATTCAACCTATTAGGGGGCAGAGTATATTTTCAAATCAAGGAAGGTTCTCAGGGTCTCTTAAGCCTACCAAAGTGCCTAGGGGCAGGGAAGATCTTTACGTTTGCATTTTCATTACAGTCCTTGAACAAGACCCTACAGCTCTTGGCTCTGGGCATTTTCTCAGTTTGTCCCCCATCTCTGGGATGCTTTCACTACTCAGCTCTGACTAGTGATCTCTCTGGCTTCCTACAAGTCCCAGATAAAATCCTATTTGCTACTCTTCATCCTGGTGCTTTTCCTCTTTTATTTCCTAATTATCCTGTGTATAGCTTGCTTTGTATTCACAGGTTGTCCCCCCACTGGATTGTGATCTTCTTGAGAGCAGGGTCTGTTGGCTCTTTTTGCATCCCTAGTACTTAGCATGTAACTGGTACATAGTATATGCTTAGTAAATGGTTACTGAGTGATTGATTTTTCTGCTTGTCTCCAGAGAGTAAAACAAAGATTAATAGATGAAAGTTAAAAATAAGGAAATTTGAGCTTGATAGAGTGAAAATGTAGTAAACATTAGATCTGTCTGAGAGTGGGTTACATCAGAGGTGGTGGCAGGTTCTTCCTCATGACAGGTCTACAGGTAACTCTATGATAAAGAGGCTAGACCACTAGGCTAGAACACTAGAACATCAGGATAAACTGGATTCTGAATCCTGGTTTAGTCATCTTGTAGCTTCAGGACCCCCAAACAATGCACTTCACATTTCCCAGCCTCAGTTTCCTCATCTTGAAAATAATAGTAGCCTATATCTCACAAGGTTGTTGTGAGGATTAAATGAGGTGATATATTTGTAAGGTGATTTGCAAAACTTATAATGCCATAAAAATGTTAGTCATTATTCATCAAGCTGAAGTTTCAAGTAACATTCATCAAATAAGTTACGATGGGGATTCCTTTTGGGTATGAGTTGGACTAAATGGCTCTCCAAGATCCCTTTTATCTGTGAACTTCTGTGATTTACTGTGTTCTGAGGAAAAGTTAAATCTTATTTTATCTCTCACTTCCCATTTAAGAAATATATACTTTAATAGGACTGTCTTGTACAGTTTGCTTTGTTTTAACTCGAATACATGATTAGTTATAGTAGGAATTTTAGGTCAAGATAGTTCTTTAGTAGTAACTGGGAAGAACCATGGGATATGTAGCTGGAAGGAAACTTAGAGGACATCCCCTCCAAAAATGTGATGTTTTTCTGAAGGAGAGAACCTAAAAGAATAACCCCTCCCAATACACACAATAACAACAATAACAATAAATGAGGACTAAAGAAGTTATGACTTGGTGTGAGAGTGCCATATAATTTTCCAAAGCAAGCCTTACCAATTCTAAGGCCCCTTAAGAGTCTATCCAGGGGGGCAGATTCAAGATGGCAGAGTATAAAAAGGACTTCTGTGCAGCTCCAGCTTCTACCTCCTCCAATTCATATAAAGGGTGTCTCTGAACAAACTTTGGAGCTATAGAACCCACAAAATGACACAGAGAAGCTAACCTCCTGCTAAGGACAGCTCTGCAGGCCAGTAGGAAGCAGCCATCACAGTGCTCTGGGATAAAAGCCCAGCCCTGCCCTACTGGCTGGAGGGACTTCAGATCATCAGCAGCTGTGTCAGTTTTCAGAATTATCAACACATAGAGGCTAAGGATAAAGTGAGAGGGCAATGCAGTGTGGACTTTGGGATCCAGTAGTTCGGGAGTGTGGTCTGGCCTTTATCCCCAGGAGGGAGAAGCCACTGAGGCGCCACAGCCTGTGCAGCCATAGCCACATGGCAGCTTCAGCTTCTGGCATGCAGATTGTAGGAGGATCAAGCAACCTGTCTGAGGGGTAATCACTCTTGATTTAACCTGCTTGGGTCCAGATTCTGGTCTAGGGTAGAGGTCCTACAGTGTGGGACCATCTTGCCAGAGTGTGTGGAGGTTTCAGAGAGGGCACCCAACTAATGCCTTCATCAACTGAGACAACCCTAGTGATCTGGGGCAAAGTTCCCCTGTTTGGTAGCAGAGTCCTACTGTGGCAAAAAATTCAAAAGTCAAGTAATTGAGTGGCAACATGAGCAGGCAAAGGAGGCAAACAAGCAGAGCAAACCAACTTTACACTCATATTTTGGGGACAAAAAGGATCAAAGAATGGAATAGGAGGAAGTCAACAAAGTCAGAACTCCTGCACCAAAACCTTCCAAGAAAAATGTGAGCTGGTTACAGGCAATAGAAGACCATAAGAAGGATATTGAATACCAAATAAGAGAAGTGGAGGAAAAATTGGGAAGAGAAATGAGAACAATGCAAAAAAATTATGAAATGAGAGTCAACCACCTGACTGAAGAAAATAACATTTAAAAAAACAGACTAACTCAAATGTCAAAAGAGGCTCAAAAAGGCAACGAGGAGAAGAATGCCTTAAAAAGCCAACTTTGCCAGATGGAAAGAGAATTTCAAAAGCTCACTGAAGAGAATCATTTCTTCAGAATTAGATTGGAAAAATTGAAGCTAATGATTTAAAAAAAATCAAGATATAATTAAACAGATCCAAACAAATTAAAAAATAGAAGCCAATGTGAAATATCTCACTGGGAAAACCACTAGCCTGGAAAATACATCCAGGAGAAATAATTTAGAAATTATTGAACTACCTGAAAGCAATGATCAAAAAAGGACCTAGAAATCATCCTTCAAGAAATTCTCAAGGAAAATGGCCCTGATGTTTTAGAACCAGGGGGCAAAACAGAGGTTGAAAGAATCCACCAATCACCTCCTGAAAAAATGCCAAAAAGAAAACCCCTAAGAATATTATAGCCAGGTTCTGGAATTCCCAGATCAAGGAGAAAATATTACAAGCAGCCAGGAAGAAACAATTTGAATATTGTGGAAACACAATCAGGATACCACAGGATCTGGCAGCTTCTACACTGAGGGATCAAAGGGCTTGGAATATGATATTCTGGAGGTCAAAGGAGCTGGGATTAAAACCAAGAATCACCTAACCAGCAAAACTGAGTAACATGTTTTAGGGGAAAATATGGTCATTCAGTGGAATAGAGGACTTTCAAGAATTCTTGATGAAAAAACAAGAATTGAATAGATAATTTGACATTCAGATACAAGAAGTAAGAGAAGCATGAGAAAGTAAACAGGGAAAAGAAATCATAAGGAACTTATCAAAGTTGAACTATTTACATTCCTACATGGAAAAATGATAACTGTAACTTATGAAATTCTTTACACTATGAGAATAGATGAAGGGAATATGTGTGTGTATGTATGTACACATACATATATATGTCTATATAGGAGGGTATATGGACGTATAAATACATATGTCAGTGTGTGTATATACGTGTACAGGTATACATAGATAGAGGCCACAGGACCAATATAATAGGAAGGGATGATACTTAAAAGGTGAAATTAAGAGGTGAGAGAGGAATATAGTGAGAAGAGATCGAGAGTGAAAGAATGGGATAAACTATCTCATATAGAAGAAGCAAGGGGAAATGGTTACAATGGAGGGGAAGAACAGGAAGGCAAAAGGGAATGGGTCAACCTTATTCTCATTGAATTTGGCTTAGGGAGGGAATGACATACACACTAAATAGGGTATCTTATCCTACAGAAGAGGAGGGGGAAAGGGCATGAGATGGGGGATGATGGAAGGGAGGGCATGCTGGTGGGGGAGGAAAGTTGGAAGCACCACTTTTGAAAAATGACAGGATCAAAGTAGAGAATAGAAAAAGTGGGAGGAGGCATAGGAGGGAGGGAAATATAGTCAGTCTTTCATAAGATATCCACTATGGAAATGTTTTGCATAGCTACACATATACAACCTATATTGAATTGCTTATCTTCCCAGTAAGTGTGGGTGACAAGGGAGGAAGGGAATGAATGTGGAATTTAAAGCTTTAGAATCAAATGTTTAAAAAAAAATATATATATATATATATATATGTAAATTTATGTACTATTACTAATATTATTTTACGAGTAACTGGGAAATAAGATATAGAGGCACTGGGTCATAGTGATCACCAGTTCCCTACTGGAAAGTCGGAGGGGCTTTGGAAGAAGATATGGGAAAGAGCGCATTGGAGGAGGGGATATCCAGTAGGATCGCTATTTTGGGGTGGTGGGTAGGGGAAAAACAGGGAGAAAATTCATAACTCAAAATCTTGTGGAAATGAATGATGTAAACAAGAAGTTAATAAAGCATTTGTTAAAAAAAAGTCTATGCAATATGGCAAACTTTTAATAAACTTTACTTTCTTTGGCTGAAAAGAAAAAGAAGTTATGACTTGTTCAAGATTATGAATGTAGCAAGTGAAACAGTTGATATTTGAATATGGGTTTCTAATTTCTCTTGACACTGTAGCAGGATGAGGAGGACAGATATTGAGGAGTCAGGATATTGCAGCATCCTGCCAATCAAAATATGAAGATTTTTGCTTAACATTGATTCTAGGAGAAAACATTGACCTATGTTTTAAATAGCAGGGTCCCTGAACTGTGTTGGATTGGGAACAACTGAACATTGAATTACAATGGCACCTTAAAGTAGAAATTTTTTTTTTCTTAGAGAATATTTTGGGTCTTCAGTCTCTTCAGAGTATACTTGGGGTGGTTCTGTACTGCTTTACCATGCCTACTTTTTACTCCAGGATGTGACAACAACAAAGCAGACTTGATTACTTTGTACAGAAATAGAATGAGGAGGGGGTGGAGCCAAGATGGTGGAGTAGAAACAGCTCATCCAAGCCACTCTACCCCAGATTCCCCCCAAACTATGTAAAAGGGGACTCTGAACAACTTCTGGAGCCCCAGCACCCACAGAACGACACAGAGAAGCTAACCTCCCACTGAGGACAGCCCAGCAGCCCTGCAGGAAGGACCAGTGCAGCAGTCTGGGAGCCGGCAGCGTGCAATGCGCAGAGAGCAGGAAGCAGAGCGGAGCAGAGCCCAGGTCCACGTGAGCCGAGGTTTTCGCCCCAGGGCGGCAGGGCCAGCAGCTGGCTGGAGGAAACCCAGAACACCAGCAGCTGTGGCGACTCCAGAATTATCAACATAGACATGCCTTGGACAAAGTAAGAGGTTAGTGTCCTATGGACTTTGGGACCTGTATTTGGGGGAATGTGTCGGCTCCCTCCCCTGGGGGCTAGAAGCTGCTGAGGAGACACGCCATTTTGTAGTTTTCAGAGGCAGCTCCAGCTCCTCGCCTGCAATTAATTGTAGGGAGATCCAGCAATCAGTCTTGCGGGGGGTAATCGCTCTTGCTTTAACCTCCCTGGATCTGGATTGTGATCTAGGATGGAAGTCGTGGGTGGGTTTACAGCTTGCCAGAAACGGAAGTTGCCCCCCACATGTTTGGGACGAAAATTCCTCTATCTGGCCTTAAAGCCATAGTGTGGCAACAAGCCCCAAAGTCAGGTAATCAAGTGGCAACATGCCAAGGCAAAGGAAACAGAAAAATGCAACCCTAGACTCCTGTTTTGGGGGCATAGAGCAGGAAAAGGACTGTGAGGTCAGAAGTCCTGCTCCAAAAGCCCCAGGGGAAAACATGAGTGGGTTGCAGGCCATAGAGGACCTTAAGAAGGACTTTAAAAATCAAATAAGAGAAGTGGAGGAAAAATTGGAAAGAGAAATGAGAAGGATGCAGGAAAAGTATGAAATGAGGGTCAACAGCCTGACTGAGGAAAACAACACCTAAAAAATAGACTAACTCAAATGGCAAAGGAGGCCCAAAAGGGCAATGAGGAGAAGAATGCCTTAAAAAGTCGAATTTGCCAGATGGAAAAAGAATCTCAAAAGTTCACTGAGGAGATTCATTCCTTCAGAGTTAGACTGGAGCAAATGGAAGCTAGTGACTTTATGAGAAATCAAGATGCTGTTAAACAGATCCAAACAAATGAAAGAATAGAAGGCAATGTGAAATATCTCATGGGAAAAACCACTGACCTGGAAAATAGATCCAGGAGAGATAATTGAAAAATTATTGGACTACCTGAAAGCCATGATCAAAGAAAGAACCTAGAAATCATCCTTAAAGAAATTCTCAAGGAAAATTGCCCTGATGTTTTAGACCCAGAGGGCAAAATAGAGGTTGAAAGAATCCACTGATCACCTCCTGAAAAAGATCCCAAAAAGAAAACTCCCAGGAATATTATAGCCAGGTTCCAGAATCCCCAGATCAAGGAGAAAATACTACAAGCAGCCAGGAAGAAACAATTTCAATATTGTGGAAACACAATCAGAATAGCCCAGGACCTGGCAGCTTCTACACTGAGGGATAGAAGGGCATGGAATATGATATTCCAGAGGGCAAAAGAACTGGGAATGAACCCAAGGGTCACCTACCCAGCAAAACTGAGTATTTTGTTTCAGGGGAAAATATGGTCATTCAGTGGAATAGAGGACTTTCAAGCATTCTTGAGGACAAAACCAGAATTGAATAGAAAATTTGACATCCAGACACAAGAAGCAAGAGATGCCTGAGAAGACACCCCAGTAATGTCACTTCTGTGTTCCTCCTCCGGTGGAGAGTTGTATCCCTGAGGAAACAACTGAAGGGTAGCTAATGAAGACAATGGAAAAAGAGCTCAGAAATGGAAACTGTTCTAAAAATGCAGAAACGTGTGATCAACAGCACGTGGTGCATTATTAATGCATCAGTGTCAACCATGTGACCCACCAAGAGTCATCCGGAAAGAGCACCAGCAATAAAAAGTGTTAATCGAAAAACTTAAAACTTAAAACATTAAACTTAAAATTTCATTTAAAATTAAAAAAAAGAAATAGAATGAGGAGATCAGGGCTTGATTGAGAATGCAAATATTGCTCTCTGAAAAGTAGCTGATATATGTCTATATGCAAACACAGTCTGGACATAACAAAGGACAAGTCAGTCAATGGGAAACAAAACCAGTGAGGATCAATTTGACTGACTCATTCTGACTTGACTGATTCCTCCCCAAACCCTCCCTGCCCCACGATCACCACAGTCAGAATCACATAGTGATAAAAGTGGAAAGAAACTTAGAGATTAATGCTTCTCACACCACGTGTTTTAGAGGAAGAAATCAAGATGCAGAGAAAGAAAATGACTTCCCTAAAGTCACATACATAGTAGAGAACTGTGATTTGAACTCCAATTGATTTCAAATCCAGTGATCAGATGAAAAAGAAACAAAAGCAAAAATGTGTAATATTGCACACAGCCTAGAGATGTTAAGTCACATAGTAAGTGTCAGAGCCAAGAATCCAGTCCAAGTTCTCCTAACTTTGGGTCTTGTCCCCCTGGCCATTACCCTTCACTTTCAAATTTTAAGATAAATGGGAACACAGCAAATATGAAGTGTTCCTACTTGACATTTTCCCCCTTTTGTCCTATATGTAGGCTATCCCTTCACATTATCATGAAATTGGCTAGACTATAAATATTGATTTAACTGGTAAGCCAGATTTATTTTTCTTGGAACCAGTGAATGAATGAATGAATGAATGAATGAATGAAAGAGAAATCCTAAACATTTTTGTGTTTCCTAGGTGACAATTGCTGTGTTAAACACTAAGGGACACAAATAGAAAAGTAAAGTCCCTGCTTTTGAGGAAGTATAACTGAAAGAGGCAAAACATATTGCTGAATAATGATAATGAAGAAGCAAAGAAAGAAATTGAAAATGCTGACTTGTGCCCATTTCAGAGCACAATCATTATATTAATTCTTATTGGAGAGCTATGCTGCTGGGCACGGACAGCAGATTTGCCCCCAGATGTTTGCTTTTGTTCCCTCTCATGCCTACATGTACTATGACTTAAATTAACTCTATTTTTTTTTCTCACAGGCTTTGAGTTACTCTAGGGAGAGCTCGCCCCCGCCCCTGCCTTCAGCTTGACAGTTATCTAATTTTACTGTGAGGATTCAAGGATGTATAGATTCCTCCAAGTATTAGCATTTTAGTCAAAATATAAATTATGCACGAGAGTGATATGTGGCCTCATTGATCTGGAGAACACTGAAGCCAATTGTACTTTCATAATAGGTGTGTAACCACAGAGTACAGACGTACATCCTATAGTGTGACTCTTTCTATTTCACCAAAAGGTGAAGTAAAATCCTAGAACAAAGAGTTGGCGTGTTCCCCAAGTTGCTGGGTAAATAAGTCCTTCAGAATTGATTTAAAATGATGAGTTTGCATTGATCTACCTTGCCAATACTTTATGCAAGTGAAGCCTCAAAGACATCCAAATAAAAACAATTTAAATCACTTAATAAACAGGATTACCAAATAGTTTAAAATCTAGCAGATGTCCAGTTCATCAGCCAGCCTCCCCACCCCAGTCCCCTTTGGGAATAAGATGCATTTTTCTTTGAAAATGTAATGGAAAGAAAAATGAGTTTGGGAATTACCAACTGCTCAAAATTAACCAAGCAATTGTGAAATATTTAAATAGTAAACTAACCCTTATTAGAATATATAGAATGGTGTCTTCAGTATATCTGTTTCGATTTGGTTGTCATTCGTTTATTCTTTTGGTAAATATGGCCATTTTTAAAAAATACCATGAACTATACTACAAGAGGGAAAGATATCTTCATTCTTTAACCACATATAGAAGTTGTATTAAGGCTAGGAAGATGACTGCCTTAGTAGCTAAGGACATGCTTTTGTGACTTGAGTTCTCTATAACTCAGTGTCAGATTTCTTTTGATCCCAGTTATAAAACTTATACCAATTTTCCTTTGTTCTTTGAATGTTCTCAAAAATAATTAAATACTGAGAGAGGAAAATAAAGAACTATTTTTATTGTCCTTTCTTCCTTAAGAATGTTCAGACCCTCCTCTCTATTTCCACTAAAACTTATTAGTGGGGTGTTCCTGTGTGTGTGTGTGTGGGGGGGGTAATGGAGCACTTCTTTGTCCCATCAATGAGTGTTCCTTGCCAGCTCACCCAATATATGCATAGCCTTCTCTCACAAGTCTAAAAATATTCCTTTGAAAACATAAGCTAGAAACAAATTTCAAAAACTAAATTTAAATTTCTAATTCTAGGGCTGGGGAAAGGAAAATAATAACTCTATATGGTCTTAAGGTATAGGTAGTTTCCACAAAAAACAAACAAAAAGAAAAACAAACAGGAAAAAAATCAAAACTCTGTAAGAAGGGTACAAGTTCAAAATATAGAAAACTAAGGAAACACAAAGACAATCCTTACTGAATTCAAATTATATCCTTGACACGTTTTTGCTTTTGGTGTAAAGAAATAAAATGCCTTCATCCCTCCTGTTCCCCCCAAATAGTATTACTGCATAGAACTCAAACATCATAGAATTTAGAGTAGTAAGAGCCATGAAGGACAATCTTGTCCGATCTAATTATAATCCATCTGGAAAATGAATCTCAGAAACATTGAATAATTTGCTACAGCTCATAATGGTGGCCTATAGAAGAGTTGGTTTTCAAACCTCCTCCACAATGCAGGAAGCCATTCCTTAAAGCAGATTTAAAAAGAGAAAGAAAAAAAGAAAAGGCAGTTGAACAACACCGGGGAGCACATCGATCAAGTCTGACATTATGTGTTGTATTCCACACACTTGGTCCCTTACCTCTACAAAGAAGGGAGGGACTGGCATTCTCATATGTATTCTTTAGCACCAAGCTTGGTTATTATAATTTCATAGCATTCAGTTTTGATCTTTGTTGGAGTTCTTTCCATTTACATTATAGTAGGACTTGTATGTATTTTTTTTAATGTTTTTTTTTCTTACTTTTTTCAGGTCATACGAATCTTCTCATACCTGAACACATACATATGCATATAAATAAAAATATATGCTCACCTATATCTTACATATTTATTTAATTTCTTATGGCTTTGCATTTGTATACCACGATTTCTTTGATCATTCCCCAATTAATGTGAATCTGCTTAGTGTTCAGTTTTTTGCTGCTCCCAAAAGTACTGCTAAAACTATTTCGTTGTATATTTGATATTTCTTTCTATCTTTGACCTCTTTGGGATATATCCCTAGCAGTATGAATTCTAACTTTGAACAATTTAGTCATTTCCTTAGTATGATAATAAATTGCTTTCTAGAATGTTTGGACCAGTTCACAGCTCCACTACCAGTATATTAGTGTTTGGGGGGACTTCTTTCTGCAATGCCACCATTAACCTTTCTAATCTTTTGTTATGTTTTGGCTAATTTGCTGGATGTGAGGTAAAACCTCATAGATATTGTGATTTGAATTTCTCTTATTATTAATGATTTGTTGTAGTTTTTCATATGATTGGTTAACAATCGGCACTTTGTGTTTTCATATCTGTTCTTTTTATTTGACCTTTTGTTCATTGGGGAATGAGTTTGTTGTTAAACATTTGTTAATTCCTTATAATATCATCGATATCAGAGCATTTTTGGAAGTATTCAATATTAAGATAGCCCCGCATGCTAATTAGATGCTTCCTTTCTTATCCTAATGATATGGATTTTTGTAGTGGAAAAAATTTGCAATTTTGTATAATCAAAAATGTTTATCTTTTTATATCACCATTCTTCCTGTTTTGGTTATAAATTCTCCTACTCATAGTTGTGAAAGGTACATATGTTAGTTTTCTTCTATTTCTTTTCATAGTTTTTTGATACATAGGTTGTATATCAATTTGGCTTTCACTGTGCTATATAGTGCAAGATGTTGATTAAATTTAATTTTTGCTAAACTTTTTAAATTCTCCCTAAGTTCTTTTAAAACAGAATTTCTCCCCCAAATTTTTGATGGTTTTTTAAAATATTGGGTTGCTGAGTTTACTTGTTCTTGTTCCATGTGTATTTAGCCAATTCCACTGACTTTTATATTTCTGACCTATATCAAATGCTTTCGATGATTATTGCTTTATGGTATAATATGGGATCTAAAAATGCTATTGTTCTTAAGTCCTTTTTTCATGATATTATTTGGGATTCTAGACCATTTAAAACCATGTCAAAGGACTATAATGTCAATTTGATTGGACCAACATTCATAGATAAAATATCAATAAAATCATTTTTATTAGATTGGTGCATCCCAATCATCAGTTCAGAGTATCTTTCTGTTATCTAATTTCTTTTAAGAATATTTTATAGTGTTTTGTAGTTGACTATATTCTGGCAGATGATTCCAGATATGTTATGCATAAGGTTATTTTGAATGGATTCTTTCTCTTCAGTTTTTTTTTTCTTTTTGGATTTTATCATTGCTCCTTTGAAATGTTGTTGACCTTTGTAGGTTTATTTTGTAACCTGCTACTTTACTGGTGCTAATAATTTTGTCAATTATTTTTTGATTGTCTCAGATTTTCTAAGTGTACCATCATGGTGTCAGCATGTAGGGAAGGTATTATCTTCTTTTTTGCTGATATTCATTTCTTATCTTCCTCTTACCTCATTTCTTCCACTAGCATTTCTTGAACTATGTCAAATAATAACAGGGAATGGGAAGGGCTCTGTTTTTCTCCCTGATCTATCATATTTTTTAAGTCTCATCTATACCTGTGTTATGTAGATTTGTATTTTTTTAAATTATGAGTGCAGAACTCTGTCTTTTCTAGGAAAGACTTATTAAACATAAAGATGTCAAGGAGAAAGCTGAGCCTCTGTAAATTAGAAGACTGACTGGCATCTTGAAGTCAAACCTAACAGTAATAGTACATTCAGAGTATTTAACACATATATCAACCAGTCTGATCACATACCTTTGGCCTGGCAATTGATCTAAGAGGTGTCCAACAAAACATCATATGGACTTAATGATACACCCCAAAATACCTATAGAAACATTAGAAAAAAACTTCCTTGTCAAAAAGATAAAAGAAGATTGATGTTCTCAAAACACACAATAAATAAAGAAATAAATTTTGAATAAACAGACCTCACTTATAGCAACAGTAAAGGTCAACACCTGATGGATATCACTGAATTTGTCAGATGCAGCTAAGAGTTCTGTGATACACCTAAGACTCAAGTAAGGAATCAAAATCAACACAATGGGCAAAATCCCCATGAACTCAACCAACAATAGGTCAAAAAGAAGTATCAACAAATGGTGATCATAAATCCTGCCATTTCTATAAATAAAAGAGCATTTATTTATACTCCCTTTTCTATAAATCCTTCCATGAAGGATTTATGATAGCAATTCAAGATCTGGCTATTCCCACCAAATACTATAAAAAGTTATCCTTAAGAAGCCTGGGATTATTTATTGATGTAGGTCATGCATTGAAATGGTGGAATCTGCAACATATCACTATAGGTTGCAAAAATTAACATCTGCTAGATGTCTAGAAACATATGATCAGAAAGCTAGAATTATATACCAGAAACTTGGTATACAAAGAGACAAGAAAAATCCTGATACAACAAATATAAACCACCAGATACCTCAAAAATTCAGAAAATAATTTGTGCTGGATTCAGAGCTTCGTTACTGATAGAATTTTTGCCCAGAACTGTCCAGATATAACATTGCTACATAGAAATTTAAGAACGACATTCTTATTGGATGTCACCACACAAATAATCATAATTTCAAAACTACTTAGAATCAAAAGGTTTCACAATATTAAGTCCTAGCAAAAGAAATGAAAGCCATGTGGGTAGAGTACATGTCATCCTTCTCTTACTGTTATGATCCCAAAGATGCTTTCAATGAATCTACAAATGATGAACTTATATTGCAATATTGTTATAAATTACAAAAGCATCCATTTATTTACTCGCACAATTGTCCTTAGAATATTAAGTATAAAAGAATAATAATAGGACTGTGACTTGTCCTCAGACCCATGTTAATAATGATAACTAACATTTTACATAATCATGTAAAGTTTTCAAAATGGGTTTTTACCTTGTCTCATTTAAGATTTACAAAAGTTGTATGAGGCACAAACCATGTGTATTATTATCCCCACTTGGCAGAGGAGTCTGGGTTCACACATCTAGTTAGTTTCAGAGGGGAGTTTGTGCTTAGATCTTGCAGTATTCTTTTCAATATACCACATGTACTTCATGGTGTTGAGTAGGCCTAAAATAATATGAATTCTCAAAAGCATTATACATCATACTTGTATAGGAAGGAGTGGGAGGTAAAAAGAGGATGAGAAATATTCACTTGATACTTAACAAAAACAATCAGTCTTGAGCCTAATGTTCCAGGATATGTGCCTGAGCCTGGCTGCTGGGTTTTAAACGGCTTGTCAATGAATCATTTTACCCTGCTTCGATTTCACCATTACTGCCATTCATCAAAGGGCAAGTAGGATTTATTAAGTGTCCACTTGTGCACTTCCGGCTGGACAAGTGTAAAAGATGCTTTTGCCTTTTGAATAATCATTGCTTTTATCCCCCTGTGTTTTCATTGGAAAGTGTTCAGTTTCCCCCCCTCATTTTTCATTTCCTCTTGGAGAATGTTAATAATCACATTATTCTTGTTTGGCTGCCAAAAACTTCATTCAACATTTTGCTTCTATATTTATTCTGAAGATCTAAAGTGAGAGAAAATACATAGGGAAATTTAATTTCCTCTTCTTCACCTCTCCCAATCCTTGCCTTCTCTTCCTGACCTAGCTCTATCCCATATTTCCCACAGAAGTCTTCCCTAACTATCCCAGCTCTGTGCTTCTTCAATATTTATTGTTGCAACCACTCATTAGGCAATTAATCATGTGATGCCTTGTAATGTCTATCTTAAACTCTTATTTAAATTGAGTGTTGCTATATGATTTTGCATCTGTCTACATCTTGTTTGTGTTCTTTACAAGATTGGGAGGTCCCTGAGACAGACTGCCTTGTTTATACTTGCATCTTTTATAGCACATAGAATTGTGCCTGGTTTATAGTAGGCTCTCAATAAATATTTGTGGATGTTGAGTGAAATAATAAATTGTACTTCTTCATTCTTAGTACCTTGCATGTTTTATATATATATATATATATATATATATATATATATATATATATATACACACACACACACACATATATACATATATATGTACGTATATGTCTGTGACATATATATTCATTTATTCATTCATTCAATAAATATTTGTTAAGCATCTACTATGCCATTTAAACTCTGTTTTCCTCTGTTTCCTCAGCTGTCGAATGAAGATAATAGCAGGATATACCTCACAGGGTTACTGTAAGGATAAAATGAGATTATATTTATAAAGCACATAGCACAATGCCTGGCATGGAGTGGGTACAACATAAATCCTTATTGCCTTCCCTCCTGCCATACTGTATGAGACTCTAAGGTAGATTCTGGGAATATAAAATAGTTATGATTCAGACCCTGCTTTCAAGATCTTTACAGTCTGTTTGTGGGAAGAGGGATGGGAGGCAGGATAGGTCATTTGCTATGACATAAGGGAAAATGTGTATAAAGGAGAGATTCAGATAAAGTGATATGGAAAAAAAATATAAGGAAGGGAGAGGTCAGGAAAGGTTTCATAGTGGAAGTAGCAGCTAAGGTGGTCCTTAAAGGAACTTCAAATGAAGAAGATATGCCAGGGTTGTGGAAGGAGTCCATTGTAGATGAGAGACAGTGTGAACTAACATAGAGAAATGAGAATGAATATCCAACAAATATGTAGTACCAAAAAAGGGGATTAAACCCCCAGAAACCCTGAGCAAGTAAATTAAAACATTGAGAAACAGAACAACAAAATACAACATTGATTTAGAATACTCAATCATTGCTGTATAGGAGGAGGATGGTAGAAGATCATGAGTAATATTGCTTTACAAAATAGTTTTTTATAAAGTATGGGGGAAAAAAAGCTCATAGAAATCTTGACATGACTCCAAGTTGAGCCTTCTGTCTAAGAGAATCTATAGATGAAATAAGAAAAGAAATTGAAAAAAAAAACAGAACAGATTTTTCAGCCTTTGTATATATCTCTTTCATCATCAATGACAGAGAATCCACCATATTTAGACTCACAACATTTGCTTCAGTATAGAGTATAAATGTAGGAAAAGCAATAGATATTGGGCTTGTCCTTTTGTTAATATCAATAACTCCCTGCGGAGTAAGCTTCCTCCTTCAATGTGCTTGTCTGCCACTTATAGTCTTACAAAGCTGCTTAGAGAAATAAGAACTAACTTGTGAGTGTTCATATGGTCAGTATGTGTCAGAAATAGACTTGATTTCAGGCCTTCCTTCCTCCAAGGACAGTAGCACTCTATTCATTATGCTGCTTCCCTTGTTATAAATTGAATTGGAATTTTAGAAGAGGAAATTGCAAAGAACAACTTCACTAGACCAAACAGAGACAAAATCTCTGCAAGAGGTGGCATAATCCTTAAAGTATTGAGGAGTCATTTTAAAAAAAGATATTTCAGGGAAGGGAAGATGCACACAAATGTGTATACATATATATGTATGTACATATAAAATGCATATACATATATATTCATGCATGCATACACAATACATATATGTATATATATATATCCACATGTATATGTATACATCTATACATCTATTTATCAATATCTTTATCTATATGGGGCAGGAATTCAAGAACTATATTTATACATCCAAAAGGCAATAGAGAGATTCTATGAAAGTACTGACCCATAAATCTTAGAAAATATTTTATGAAAATATGCTACATAGGTATCAAGAGCATCCTGAATAGAAATATGAAAAGGAAAAATACAATAGTTACAATAATGCAAAATGTAACTTTAAAAGTTCTTCTCTCATTTAAGGAGTCCCTCATACAAGATCATATAAGCCTCACTGATAACCGGATTCACAGAAATAATTTTGCTCAGTAACCCCTTACTAAGCTATGTAAAAAAAAAAAAAAAACTTGAAAGAGGAAAACATCTGTTCACCAAAAGTGTTCTTCACTTGGATGATATGTTGTGCTGGGTCCAAATGGAAGGATTCTTTAGAGATGATGGGGTTCACCAATGCTTGTGTTTGTGGATGCCTTGACATGATTGAGTAAGGACCCCAAAACTAAGATGGTCTTCTCAACAAGATTCATGTTTACTTGAAAGTTATTCACCAGATACCTCTTTCAGAAACAACTAAATGGATGAAAAATACATTTTGTCCAGATATGAAAGGTGGGAAGTTCACTGAATTAGCACACCAGTACATATATCAAAAATGACCACCACACATGGATAATGACCTGACCAAGAATAAAGCTGAAGGAAGAGAATAAATTATATTTGAGAAACTGAATAGAGTAGAATGTTTCTCCCCCCCACCAACTCTCATCTACAGAATATATGACAAAGAAGCTTGAAGGCAAGCATTTTTCTCTTCATTTCCCCAGTTCTTAAAGAACACTGAAATAATTCTTGGTCTCAAGGTGCTTGTTTGTAGCAGCAAGCACCCCAACATCCACAGGGTGGCTGCCAACACAGGTTCTTAGATCTGCTTTTCTAAAGGAAAGCAACTCAAAATGGGTTAACAAGCTTACTTTAATCAATCAAATATATATCATTTACCTAGTTCAGGGGAAAAAGGTCAGCACCCCAAACTTCAAAGTATACAGACAGAACTTACAAGACAGAGAAAAAAACAGATCAAGCAGACAGGCTTCCACACTGCCCAACCATTACCTCAATACCAAATCACATTTACCAAAGAGGGAAGCATCAATATCTGGGTTTTCAAAGTGGGGGGGCTCTCAACGGCTTCCCAGAGTCTTGTCTGGTCAAATCACACAACACTTTTCAAAGTGAGCCCCAAAGGAAAGCCTCACTTCAGGGATTATATAGCCTTCTCCTGGGTCAGAGAATGTAACAACCCTCTTGACCCACTGCCCAATCACATAGCATCAAGGTGTAGGCCTTCCTGAAAACCAAGCCTCCTGCCACAGGCTCCATGTGACCATATTCAGCCTATTAGTCTCTCTTAAGCCTATCAAAGGGCCTAGGGGCAGGCAAGATCTTTAAATTTGCATTTCCATTACATTGTATTATATTAGAGAGAAGACATGTACATATATGAGTGTTTATACAAATACTCCTAAATACCTATTATATATAATGTATTTAAATAAAATTAAGATAATTTTGAGGAGAAGGCTCTAGCAGGTGTACAGAGTGAGGTGGGGGCATCAGAAAGGCCTTATAAAAAGTGGTACTTGAGCTGAGCTTTGTAAAACAAAACTAGGGATTTCAAGAGATATAGAGGTAAGGAAGGGGTTGCATTCAGGTTTGGGACAGTCAGTGTAAAATCACAGAGATGGAAGATGTTGTACCATGTGTGAAGAACATTGGAACTGTAACAAGGCCAATTTGACTGATCCAGAGAAATGGTAAGGAGAACAATGTATGTAATAAAGCTGGAAAGCTAGGTTGAGAACTCTTGAGTGTCCAGGTGGGGGCTGGGGTACTGGTGGGGTCTCTAATTGCAATAAGGGTACAAAAAAACAGTTCCAGAAGAACTGTATGTAGTATAGTTGATTGTGCTTGGTTCCATGTTTATGTCAATGTGTGGGAGTGACTCCAAGCTTTTATCTCAAGATGTCAGGGTTAGTGTCACCAGAGAGGGACTTCTGTGGAGTTCAGATAGAGTGCAGGGGCCACCCCATCCATTTCTCCCCTACTTATCCCTTGGGTGATGTTTGGTGCTGGTGGAGGTAATTTCCATACTAGCAGTTCATTGCCCTGAGAAAATCATACATCTTTCAAGTAAATTTATGATCCAACACTTTTGTATTACTGTGACCCATGGATTTATTTCTTACTCAGTTACTTCTCCCCCTATCCTTTTGACTTGGGAGAATATAATACCCTGATCTTCTGAGCCATGGATGAGAGAAGGGACAACAAGGCAGGTTAAAGGACTTTATGTTATCCATGTGCAGATCCAAATAGAGTGATATATTCCCTCTCCATAGACTTACTGATAGAATCTTCCTGAAGCACACACCTGACTATTCTCTTCAACTGTTCTAGGACTTTCCCTGACTCTCCATTGCCTTTAGTTAAATCACAAACTCCAAGTTTGATATTTAAAGTAATTTACAGTATGGCTTCAGGCATATTTGGCATAACCCCTCTTCCTGCATTCTACCTTCCTGCCCTGTTGGACTTCTTTCTGTTCCCCATGCTGTCTTACTTTTGCTCTTTAGCACAGGCAGGAATGCATTCTATTATCACCTCTACCTGCTAAAATCTAGAGCTTCCTTCAAACCCCATCTCATGTACCCTCTCCTACAGGAAGCCTTTCCTTCTTCTCTTTTATTGTTAGCACTCTCTTCTTAAGCAGCAAATGGTTATTTGCATACTTATCTGTTTGCATAATTCATACCCCCCAGAAGAATGGAGGCACCTTAAGGCAATGACTTCATTTTTTTTCTTCTCCCACTTTGTCTCCTGTGTACCTAACACAATGCGTGGCACATAACAGGACCTTCATAAAAACTCTTTGGATTGCATTGGTTTATGTGTACTCTTACTAATGGCAAGTACAGATAACTAGATTAAGTAATTATATGCAACCCTCAGTTTAAGTACTCAAATGAATTCTTCCTTTTTCTGTAGGTTTTTGCTATAATTTCATTTTAGTAGCAACTTTTTTGCTCCTTCTACTTTTTTGCTATTTCCCCCTTGGCTTGGGAAAGAGTGGAGTGCTCAGATTCTAATTTTGATCTTTTTCCTAAAAGCTCCTTGTGATGATATCTGAACAGGCAAACATGAAGTTGATTACCACATCCGGGATTGTTTTATAGCTCTTCCAAATTGAGAAGCAGTCTTTTTTTTTTCTTTTAAATAATGATTTGTAAATCATCTGATCAGGGACAGTGCAATGTTTATTAAATCTGCTAAAACTCCAAAATATTAATTCTAAAGTTAATTAAAAGTCTCTAGTCTTTTTTTCAGCATCTGAGTTTCCTAAAACTCATTTAATGAGAGAATTAATAAACATATAAAGAAATTGAATTTGATATATACAAATTTTCTCATTTTCCTCACATAACCCATGTTCTGTTTTCTCCTTTTCCACCATCCTCTTTACAACGTCCATATCACTAAAAAATACTTCGTTCGTTCTTCAGGCCAAAGTTCTGCTGAGCCCAAATAACATGGAAAGGGGTTAAAGGGCATGCCAAGCTTCTTTTAGGCTAGCTGTCTATTTGTCATCAAACAGGTTTACTGGCCATTGTTTAGGTTTCTCTTTCAATGAAAATATTTTGTATTGGAAGAAGAGTTCACTTCATTTGAATGACTTTTCTCAAATTTTGCTTGAAGTAGGACCCTCATTTAGGACAAAAGTCATTATTCTAATATGAGTGCCAATGTACCTTTGATGCAAATTTATTTCCTGTAACATCAAAAAGTCAAATGATAACAGCTTGATGAAACATGGTTAATCTATTACTATATAAATATAGAATTGCAAGGGACCTCAGGAGCCATTTTACTCAAACCTCTCATTTTATAGATGAGAGAATTTATTTATTTGATTCGCCCAAGGTCACCTGGCTAGTAAGTAGCAGAGGTAAGACTTAAACTCAGGTCTTTCCTGACTCCAAGTCCAGCACTCTGAGGTATGCCACCTCTCCTAAGCACTGTATCCCCACATCAGTGTTAAAATACTTGTATTTTACACATGCATTGTCTTTGTAGGCAGGAGCATGTCATTTTTGGTGAGGATCTAAAATCTGATCAAAGACTACTGCTCTAGTTAGATCACATCATATCACATCACATCATGTCACATCACATCACGTCAAATTACATTATGTTACATTGTTACATTATATTATGTTATGCCATGTCATGTTATGCCACTCAATATATCATATTATAATTGTTATGTTGTATTGTTTCATATCACATATCATAATTCACATAGAACATGACAAGACTCTGTTGTTGACATTAGATTTATTTGAAACTGAAAAGGACATATTCTATCTTCAGAAACCAAAATGGTGGATTGTCTAATATATCTTCTCAACTCTAAAAGGAAGCTGTCACCCCCCTCCACTGCTGGAGCCCTTTGTTTTTCATTTATTCTTTAGCAGAATTAAGACTAAAACTACTACTTGAATAAAGTCACTTCAAGTTCTTCATGGAATCAAAACTGGCACTTAGGTCCTTCATAGCTTGTCATATCTGAGAGTTTTAAGGGATACTACCAATGACAAATCTATTTTTATTTTAAGAAATTAAAAAAAAAAACTTTGTGCAGGTTTTATTTTTGTTTGTTTGAAACTTTAAACTTTGTAACTTTCTCCATTTTTGTTATGTTTAACTTGCCTCTTTCTCTGTAGAAGTGAAGAGACTTGGGACAAACTTGTTTCAAGGAGGAGAGTGTAGGAGAGGGCTGTGACTCTTTTGTTCTTTTTAGCTTCATAACTATGAATACGAGCATTTGAGGTAAATTCAGTTGTATGTGGGACACATTAAGTTATGAACACTACTACTTGGTATAAAGGAAGACTAGTGACAAGAGTGAATGGAAGTTGAAGGGAGTGAAGTATTCCAGGATACTTGAAGGATGCAGAGTTGCTAGTAGAGAAGGAGACTATTCAATTACTGTACTTATTGGGATGGGGAGAGAGTGGCCTGGAAGCACCTGGGTCAGAGTATTTATTTTCAAGGTTAGGAGGTAGAGATTTGTCCATTTCTAAGGAATGCATCAGGGGCTTATGAGGAAAATGTATCAAGGGGACAACAGCAACACTATGCCCATGTATGCTTTTGCTAGGATCCTGTCTCATAACTCCTATGCTTTCAACTGCTTCTAGAGGAATAATCCACATGAAAAGAAAAAAAATGACATAGAAGGTAACAGATAGAAAGACTTTTAAAAAGGAGGGACCCTCAACAGATCTAGGATTAAAGGCTAGGACACGGTAATGGAAGTACCTAGAGCAGCCTGGAAAGTAATGAGACAGGAATAACCTGGGTAGTATGCTTAAATGGGGGTCCTAGATAGGCATTAAAAACCTGGATAATGTTCTTGCCTTTGTAGAGTCTAGGATATTCAACATAACACATAAGAAAGATAATATATACAAAGTCATAAATAAATGATAGATGGATAGAAAGATGTAAAAATAGATCAATATAGATAAACATATGCTTATAGATGGTACATATTTATCATTAGGTACACATAATATGCAGTACATGCACGAGCATGTTATATATATATATATATATATAAACATGTATGTTCACTTATACTTATATATTTTATATGTGTTTATACACACGTGTGTATATACATACATGTATATCTATAAACACATGCCGTGTGTGTGTATAAAAGAAACTTTAGCTTTTGCATGGTAGAATAGGAGTGAGAGTGGTGAAAGTTTTGCAGCAGTCAATGGTATCAGTTTTAGGGGACTTTGGGAGAACAAGGGAGAGGTGGTAGTTGTTCCATTAATAGCAGTGCCCCTTGGCAGAAGTTCATATCTGCCACAGCTGCAATTCTCTTGTTAAATACCATGGCAGATGACTTCTATCCAAAGGGATAGCTGAGAGGTGCTTGCTACCACCTGTATTTTCTTTTAGGAACTTGCCTGGGAGAAACAAGCTAGAAGGCATGGAACCAACACTGATCTTCCTTTCTTCTATTTCTATTATTCAAAATTGATTTGGTTAAAGAATACATTTGCAAGATTTAATGTTATTTCTTATAAACATTTCTAGTCAACCTCATCCCTATGTTAGAGAGTTTTGCTCTATAATTGGGTTCATAAACATGAGCCATTCCATTACTAAACTTCTAAATGCAGAATTACTATGAACTCAAGGCATATTTTATAAATCTCTTTCATTATGTGACTCAAGATTGTGTGTGTATGTGTGTATTCATGCATACTATACATACATATATAATACATATACACATATATACTATACATACATACATATATAATATGCATGCATATCTTTTTAAAAGGCATCATGAGCAAGTGAAAAGAGAACTGGACTTTAAGTTAATATGGAAGACCTAGGTTCAAATCATGCTTATGAAACCTACTGACTATGACTATAGGAAAATCATTGAACTTCCACAAAAATATATCACTCAACTGCATCATGGAAGGTATTTTCATGATAGGAAGCTCTCTGCACTCATTAAATCACATGTATGTTCTCCTCCTTCCAATATGCCAAGTACTATGCTAGGAACTGGGAATATAAAGAAATCTCAACCCTTAAAAGGCTTACATTCTACATTCTAGGTTACAGGTAAAGTTCCTTCCTAATGTAAATCTATGATCTAAGAGAAAGTACCCTGAATGTCTGAATTTTCCAAAAATAAAACATGTGACTGAAATGACTTTCTTTTTTTTTTTTACCATATTTCTTTTTTCTCCTTTTATTAATTTATTTTTAGTTTTCAACATTAACTTCCATAAGATTTCGAGTTCTAACTTTTCTCTCCTTCCCTCCTCTCCTTTCTCCCCAAGCTGGTATGTGATCTGATATAGGCTCTATATATACATTCATATTAAACATATTTTCACATAAGTCATGTTGTAAAGAAGAATTAGAACATGAGATAAAGGGAGAGAGAGAGAGAGAGAGAGAGAGAGAGAGAGAGAGAGAGAGAGAGAGCACAAATTTGATACCTGTAGTGCCAATGCAATATTCACAATGCCCATGGTCAATATAAATATACTCACATAGTGATCAATCACAAAATATAACAGTCTCCATATAAAAGAAAGAAGCGAAATATTTATTCAGATACCAGAAAACTGAATCCCATAACCAGTAAGCCAATTCCATCATAGCAGCAAAGAAGTTAATAAGCCATAACAGCACAGAGAGCCACAACATTCTTTAGTCTTCTAACAAACCAACACAAGACCAATATTTACTCACAAGCCTATCTGTCTCCCTTGAAAGTGTCCTTTCCTCCAAACTGTCTAGTTTGCTCTGACTCCCAGCTACTTTTGGGCTCTACTCCACTCTTCAGCAACCTTCTCCCACTACAGGTTCCATGTAATTACATTTAACCTATTAGGGGGCAGAGTTTATTTTCAAAGAAGGGAAGGTCTTCAAATTACCATTACCATTACAGGCCCAGACAAGTCAGGTTTTACCCTCCAGATTACTGCCATGCCCACATATGGCTATCTTCACCTAAACCCCTTTATTACTCCCTTTTATTTTTTGTCTTTCCCAATTAAAATGTAAACTCCTTGAGTGCAGTGACTGTCTCTTTCCTTACATTTCTGTCCTTAAGATATAGCCAAGAACCTTCCATTTACAATCATTGTATGAGGTCCTTGACTGGAGTAGAAAAAACAAATGGATAAAGAATACTACTGTCAAATTTATGAAATGCAGGTGAGTAATAATTTCTTTGAGATAATTAATTAGTATATTTATCTTAGATAAGCACTATAAGTAGTGAGCTGATCCTAGGCTTGAACAGTTGGAAGAGAGTGGGATGTCTTTTATTCAGAAAATTACATTCAACAATCTCAAGTTGTTCTATAAAATGCACAGAAAAAATTATTGACGCCAATATTTTCCTAATGATATCAGATAGCTATAAATGCTGATATGCTGTGATCTCCCAATAGTCAACATTTTCAAGTCACCCAAAACACAATGAAGAGCGGGAGCCTGAAAGCAAGTTTATTGTAACAAATTCCTATCAATGATTCATATTCAAGAAATGATGTAAAATCTGCCATCAAGAAAACGTATAAGAAAACAAGACTATGTAGCAAGAATGGGATTTAGCCAAAGGTTACACTCTCCCTAGTAAAATCACAAAATACCTGGAGAATGGTTTATAGAGAATTAATATTTTTTGAGAGATCATGAACAAGAATCAAATAGGATATGCAGGAAAGGATACATTGCTACTGTCTCAGTACAAATGAAGGGGGAACACCGTTTGATGAGATCATAGATCTCTCAAACTGTTTGCAAATTACAGCACAACTCCACCATATAAATAGTACCAATATTAGTACTGACATTATAGAGGTGAATACAAAGGCTTAGAACAACTAGGGGACTTGTTCAGAGTCACATGGGCAGTAAGTGGCAAAACCAGGAAATGGGCATATTATCTTACTCAGTGGTGTGGAACACGAGACCTTGAAGCAACATGTGCCCTTCTAGGTCCTTAAGAGCAGCCCTTTCTCTGAATCCAAACGTCATAGAATAAATTCAATTTATTAGGGGGATTTGTTCCGTGAAGTTTGGAGGTTTCCTATGCTTGGTCTAACTTGAATCTTCTCATTATACTAGGATATATCTTAGCTAAGAAATGGCACACTTTTGCCTTCTTAATTTTTGCTGCAGATTCAGGTGAATCCAGCTTTTTTTTTTCAAAATCAGCTCTAATTGAATGCATCAGTTTTCTTTTTTTAGCTTTAAAGCAATTATTGGTACACATTTGCTTTTGTATTACCTTAATTTCCAAATATAGACCTTGTCCTATTCTGAAATCCATTACTAGTTAACAAGGTATCAGTTGACTTTTTCAATCTACAGCTACAAAACATAAGGTTAAATCATTTGGTAGCAAGGGACATGCTTCCCACCATAGATACTACCCTAGCTGGGTGAGATAGAATTCAGCTCAGGAAGGCATGGAAATAAAATGCCTTTAGGTGAGCAGTATAGTTTTTTCAGTTATGTTTTAGGGGAGGGAAGAGACATTTTAGCAACATTTTTATCTCTGGTCCCCTCATATATCACACGGATGACATTATAGCCAAATGCTTATAGTGCCATTAAAGATTCTAAAGAGACCTTTGGACTGTTTTTTTCTTTTCCTTTTCTTTCTTTCTTTATTAGTCATGTATGTAAGTAAAGGACAGAGTTCATGTAATTTATGTTACTGCCTAAAATTGTCCATATGATCACTTTCAGCTCAGAATTTATTTATTTATTCATTTATATTTTTAAAAAATCCAAATCATTTAGGGTGTTTCCGTAAGTTGGAAAACATCCTTTGGAGAAGTTCCACCACTTCAGAGGAATGCTGTATATTTATCTTTGAAAAGTATGTTTTAGGTTGCTTTTCCAGGATCAAATCTTGCTTTAAATTTCTATTTGACAAAAGCAGTCTCATGTTTAGTGGCTACTCTACACAAAGACACTGCTCCAGATAGTGTTTAGAGAATATAAAAACCAGAGGCCGTTGTTTGCATATCACATCCTAACATCAAACAGGATGAGCTTGTTAATTATACCTTCATGACCGCCCCCGCCCCATGTCCCCTTCCCCATTTTATACTTAACCTAATAATTTGTACTTTGGCAAAGTGTGTTTTTAGAAATTGCCACATGAGAATAAGGGTGTAACCCTCATTCACTTAAAATACTTTATTGATATTAAAAAACATACTGATAATCTACCAATGAGTCCTTATGTCCCTTTCCCATAGAATCCATCCTTGTATTTTTTAAAGATATATATTTGTGCTGAACTTAAACACTGGATAAAATGCACTCCTTCACATATATAGGAAAAGAAGTGGAAAAGAAGGTATTTCATGAAACTGCAGATGTCAGTTTTGTAGTTTCCTTTTCTTTTTAAGAGCCATTGCTTGAAAAAGTATAATTAAAGCTAAACAAATGCACTGTCCATGTCAGGCAATATATGCTTCATTCTTCAACTAGGGTCTTCTACCTCTGTGCCAAGCAATGCCACTTTCCTTTTCTGACTCCATAGGCAGATTTTGTGGTATTGAAATGTTCCCTTCCTTTTCATGAAGCTGCCTGGATACGCCTCAAGGTAGAATATATTCACATAGTTTTGGGGTAAGATATCAGTTTGTGTACCAGAGCATTTAGGCATTTTCAGAAGATAATAAGTTTAGTTTATTGCTTTGATTTGAATATTAACAATCATCACAGATAACCAACCAGTTCTGGCCTTCCAATCCTGTGGAACTCTTAATTTCATTTCCTCTTGTAATAAAACACAGTAGTTCATCTAGTACGTTAAGCCTTCCTTTACGGTTTTTCAAATTGTAGAACTACTAGTGGAAAATTTTACTCTCAATAAGTTTTCGTTTACTTTTGCTTAACTCCATTTCTCCTCCACAATATTTTAACGGCACTGTACTTATGTCCACCATGCTACATTCCATTGCTCTTTGAAGAGGAAAAGATGAGAGGACCTGCATGCATTTCAACTTGCAACCCATATAGATGGGCACAAAGACAAGTCTAAATATGTTATTCATAAGATTTTTTTTTAAAAAATCACCTTTTCATTCTCCTTCCTCCATTGACTTTTGAGCCCTTTCTATTTTGGAGTTATGAGTTCAACAGTGTAGCCTTAGACAAGTCATTTTATTTCTTTTGAGCCATAGTTTTCTCACCTGTAAAAATAAGAAGGCCAGATAATTATTCTTCTAAGGTCCCTTACAATTCTAAATCAGGCTTTAAGAAAAGATAAATACATACATTTTGGCATATACTTCAGGGTACATTTTTATTTTTTTCTAAGGAATGCATTATGGTCAGTTTATTTAGAAAAGCAAAGTTATTCAGTTACTTTGGATGGATGGTTATTATAGGCTGTTGTTGTTTGTCCTTTGTTCTTGAAGAGGACCATGACAGCAGGGAGGTGATGCCATAACATTCAAGTGAATTGGATTTAAGGGAGGAAGGGCTGTGCAAAGTTGCCAGCCTCACTTTCTCTCCTGGAGACATCTGAGTCCAGTGACAAGATATAGATCAGACAGCTTGTAGTTAAAAGAAAAAAAATATATTCTGTATTATACCATTCACTTCCCATACAATATGTCAAGCTTATTAAGCTCTAATAGCTTAGCTTAAAACTAGAGAAAACTTTTATTATTGGAACTAGCTAAATTTTCAAAGAATTAACTTCATATATAAGTATGTATAAGTATATATACACACTTATATATGTGTATATATATACATATTCATATATATATATATATATATATATATATATATATATATACACAGCTACATTTGTTAAATAGGAACATTTTCTGATTGAATCAGTTAATCAGAACTGAGTGTTAACAGGGCCTATAGACCTACCTTAATCAATCAACATGTGTGTGAGATTTGGTCATGCTCTAAATGTGTATTAATAGGAGCTGATTCATAACAAGTGATACTGAACGTTTGAAAGTAGTGAGGAAGAATTTGAATTATCCATAGCAACAACTCAGAGGCAACCAGCCAAAGGAGAAAGAGGGAAATGGCAAAGAAGAGAATCCAAGGACTAAGAATACCCGGAAAAGATTTATTCTTTCCCCAAATTCACCTCCTTGTATGTCTAGCCACAGACATTGTAATATAATCTTTTTTCTTTCTTACCTAAACATTTCTAGTCTTAAATACAAAAAGGTCAGGAATCACCTAGAGATACATACAGATTACAAATTAAATCAGTGAGACAAACCTTTGAATATATATATATATATATATATAGATAGATATAGATATATATATCTATATATCTATATATATACATGTCATTCTTCCAACTAGAAGATCAGAGTGATTTTGTTTGTATTCCTAATGTTTTGCTGAACAATAAAGCTTTTAGAGCCCCCAGAGAGGGGGAAATTATGTGTACCTTAAGGGATGTAATATTGTCCCTATGATTAAAATGAGCTAATCATTATAACAAAAATGCATAAGAGAAAAATAGAACGAGAGAGAGAGAGAGAGAGAGAGAGAGAGAGAGAGAGAGAGAGAGAGAGAGAGAGAGATTTAGAATAGAAGAGATTTCAAACCAGGAGCAAGGAGATAAAGGTAGGAGTGGGAACCAGTAAGAATTCAATGGAGGGGATAGTCTGGGAACTGAACTTTTAAGGATTAGTAGGATCTCAACAGACGGAAAGGGATGTGAATAGTTTGGAGATGGTTAGGGCTCCAGTTTGGCGTTAAATGATGGACACACAAAATATTTGGCACTGAATATCTGATCCATGCAAAAATTTTTATGTTTGTGCAGAGTTAATTTAAAAAATTAACTGCTGTCATTTAGGGTTTAAAAATAATAGAAGGGAGTAATTAGTTGGCTTCTGTTTTAACTTCACAGGCATCTGTCTTCAGGCCTCATCAGTGGTGATTAGAATCTTTAATTTGAGGACTTATAAGGTACATGGGAAACCATGTTGCCTTCCAAAAATGCATTTTCCACCTTTAAAGTTCAATAACATTTCTGTTGTCCGTCACTTTAAAAAATATTGAGAAATCACCAATGAGCATTGAGCACATTAATGCTGAAGTACAGGTTATTTTGACAAGGCTACTCATTCTCTTTCCTAAAGTATTTAATCAGTTTTTGGCTTGGATTATATCTTGATATGCTTATACAGCATGACTGAATTGCTTGATTCTTAATAATGAGGCTAGTTAGGCAGAAGAGCTAATCCTGGCTCCAGTAATGAGCGTGCAGAGACAAGACATTTAACTTACCCCTGTCCTGTGATGATATGATGATTCCTCAAGCACAAAGAAATGCCATTAATTAAACATACACTGCATGTTATCATGAAAGATTACTTTTTCTAGGAACAATTATCATTTGGCTTTCTGGTATGGTGTGCATGGAGGATAGATAATGTGATTACAGACATTCCTTTGGCTTCTCTCAAGATATGAGCTCAAATATTTCAGATGAGAAATACTGTAGAAGTGATGGCTTCACCAAAGATCTAGGAAGGAAATACTTAAGAATGTGATTGTCCTTTTGTTTAGACTGGTGTCATTGCGTAAACATCTGCTGAATTCTTTTTTTCCCTTTTTTTTTTCCTTGCTGCATTTGCAGTTCTATAAGATGTGGTTTTAAAAAACCATAAGGGAAGCTTTCTACAATTTTGCCGTGTGTGTGTGTGTGTGTGTGTGTGTGTGTGTGTGTTTTAAATAAATGAGACTTAATGAAAAGTTTATAATCATGTCAGCTCTTAGACCATCCAGCAGCATTTAGACTATCTCTTAGGCGCCTACCATACACTTTTCAGGAGAGTTTTCAAGGGAGTTAGAATTCAAGGAAGAGAAAAGAAATTCTTTAACTTACAGATGAAAACAAGAACACTACAATTATAAAATCGTAGCATTAGAATGGAATTCAATGGTCATTTAGACCAATATCCTAATTTATTCTTTACTTGAATAGTTTTAGGAGCAAACTGATGGCCTTAAAATTTTTCTCAGTCCATTTTGCACATTGTTAATTATTAAATAATTCTTTTTGGCTCTGAAGTAAAATCTTTCCCAAAGATTCCATAATATTAATCCAAGTTCTAACATTTTAAGGAGCACAGGATAAGGCTATTCCATCTACCCTATCAAGCACTTTTAGATACCTAAAGATGAGCATTATGTCCATTTGATTCATAATAAATGTCTGACCAGTATAGTATGGAGGTGGCTCAGGGTTCTCAAAACATATAGCAACGGGTATGAGTACTAATGAACTCTACCAAAAAAAAATATTTGAAATATATTTCCTATATGGTATTCTCAGAGGTAACTTTATTTGTCATTACTTTATCTACTATACTGCTTACCTTTCTTTCTCATTCTCTTTGCTTAGTTAACTACCATCTTCTTTTATTAACCAGCTCTATTACATAAAGGGATAAGGCAAACTTGAGAGTTTGGGTACAGTCTGAACAGTCATTCAGACTTCTTTCCTTAAGTCTCTTTGTCCCAAAGACAGATTACATGTGTTTATATTATCTTACCTAATAGAATGTATGTTCATTGCAATGATTACTTCTCTTTCTTTGTATGCCCAGAGCCAAGGATACTGCCTGCCACATGGTTGAAGTATTTCACAAATACTGATTCAACTGAATGCTACTTCTATAACTTTAGAAATATGACATTCAAGTAAAATGATCCATAAGGTCCCTTCTGATTCTAAATCTATTTTATATGTATCATTTAAAAGTTTTTATAGAGTATTTTTCATATTTCATCTCATTTGATCAACTACCAAAAAGGCTGGTAGTGCAGATATCATTATCTGGAGTTTATAAATGAGGGAATATTGCTATGAGTGAGTTGCCATAGGCCACACAGATATTAAGTAGGGAAACTTGGACTTTAGACTTTTTATATCTAAAAGTCAATTGTTTTTGTTTTTCTCCTACTCTTTTATGTTATTAGAACATAATTGGTTACCTTTGTCCTATTAGCCTGCGTTTTTATCAATTGAAACAAATAAACTTTATTTGGGTTATTTCTTATTCAAAATATTTTATTTTATTAACAAATATTTACATTTTAATCATTATATTTTCCTTAACTTGCTTATTTTTATTTATATCATGACTATTATTCTAGTTACCTGTTCTCAAACATGTGGCCATCTTATACTTTTCCATCTCCCTAATCTTTCACCTTACCAGAATATGGAATAATTCAACAAGACAAAGGGTGATGGATTTGGAATGAGAGGAATTTGTTCCAATAACAAGTGCCTAGTTCTTGGATGATCTTTAAGCAAGTGGACTTCATTTACTTATATATAAAATAAAAGATTTATATGAGATGATCTCTATATTTTCTTCCATTTATCCTATGATTTATGGGTTTTCTTTCATTCTTTCTCTTTGTTTCCATTCCTGCTATCATCATTATATAAAAATCCTAGATATTTTTGTTTCTTTTTAAAAAACAAATTTAATTCCTGAGTATGTCCCCTACCCAGTAACCATCCCTTATGACAAAGAGTTTTTTTTCAAAGAGAAAATAAATCAACAAAACCAACCAATATATTACTTCAGGCTGACACTGTTTTCAATATTATAAACCCATAGTTTCCCATTTCTAAAATGAAGGGTAAAAGAGAATTATTTTTTCTTCTCTGGGTCCCAGCTTGACCCCATCATCATATGTTTTTATTGTCATTGCTTTGCATATGATATGAACTTCTGAACTTCTAGCATTGTGAATAGTGTCTGGCACACATTTTACCTCACCTCAGGGTTCTCAGTCACTTAAGTTATTCCATTCATTGTGTATACTTCACTTTGTATCAGTTAATATAAAATATCCTCTCATTCTTCTCTGAAGTCTACATAGTCTCACTTCTTAGGGTGCAGTAATATCCCACCACAGTAATATATTCAGATTTGCTTAGCCATTCCCCAAATGACCATTGCTACCATGATAGTTTGAATCATATCTGGATTACTGCAAGTTCCCTAAATGACCACATTGCTCCCAATATCTCATTCATCCTAACTTCTCCTATTTCTAATCTCTCCTCCCTCTCATTTGTCCTAAGTAGACTGTTTGCCTGGTTATCCTCCTTATTTTCCCCCTATTGGAATTCTACCCATTAATGGAAGGCTATGTGTTACATATTGGAAAGAATGCTCAATTTAGAATGAAAAGGTCAAATTATAGCTCTTCCACCTATTAACTGTGTGACCTTGGGGAAGAAACTTAACTTCTGTAGACTTCAGTTTCTTCATTTGCTTGTAACTAGTTTCTAATCATGCCTGGGATATCTTGGATGCTACTGTATATGAAGAAGGAAATATGACTCCAATATTTATGGAGAGAATGCTGAAGCAGAATGATGCCACAAAGCTTTATGAGTTTGTAGAGATGGGTTGGAGAAAGAGAGAGAGAGAGAGAGAAAGAGAGAGAGAGACAGACAGAGAGAGAGAGAGAGAGAGAGAGAGAACAAAAGAGTAAAGGAAAAGAGAAAAAGGGATAGGGAAGGGGGGAAGGATGGGTGGTAAGGAGAGAGACACACAGAGAGAGACAGAGACAGAGATGGAGTGGAATGGATGAGGGGGGAGAGAGGAGGAAGAAAAGAAAGTGGAGGAGGAAGGGAAAAAGGAAGAGGAGAGACCTGTGGTTCCAAATATGTTTTAGGAGAAACATGTAGAAAGAATAGGTATAGACATATAATAGAAGGTCAGCATGTTTGTGATTTTCTGCTTGCCTCCCAAAGACTATGAAGTGGACATCATTGGGTGACATGAAACCTTCTTTCTTGTTCAAATCAGAGATCTCATCTCACTCTGCTAAAAAGAACTGATTCACTCTTACATATTCTGCTCTGTATAACATCACTAATTTCTATTTGATTTTTCTTAGATAAATGTGTTTAATCTCCATCGATTGGTTGTGATGGACTTTTGTGTAACCAGCATTGGGTGGAAAGGAGCTAAGCTATTGAGTGTAAGCTAAGGGAGACCCTTCTTCTTAAGAGCAACCGGGGAAGTGGCTTTTCTCCTGAACTGGATTCTTACCCCCTACATGAACAATATCAGAAGTACAGATAGTTTAGCCTAATATCCCTCTTGGTAATAGGCAAAGGAAGAATCAAGTGCTGAGTCATGGTTTGTCTTCTGCCTTTACAGCAGCAATTACCATTTTCATTGGGGAAAGTTGGCTGGATTCCAAAAATATCTATCTATGACATCCATACACCACATCTATACATTTAGACCACCCATGCAGGCATACTTGTCTCACATGGAAAGATAACTCACACATTAAGTATAGATACCTTCAAACTTGAAACCTATGATCTTTTGTTTATCCTTCATGGCCCAGACTGACTCAAACTGAAAGCATTGTTCAATGAAGCCACCTTTCTAGCTCACTTCAGATCACAATAATCTCTTGCTCAGAAGACCACCTAGTATATATTGTTATAAATACAGATCATTTTATAACTAACCAAATGTTAATTGACCCTATCTTTTTAATTAACATCTTAGTTATTTACTTCTTCATGTACCATCTAGCAAACAGTTATTATTGGTGAGTCATTTCAGTTCATGTCGAATACTTTGTGACCCTGTTTGGGATTTTCTTGGCAAAGGTACTGGAGTGGCTTGACATTTCCTTCTCCAGCTCCTTTTGCAAATAAGGAAACAGACAAACAGGGTTAATTGGCTTTTCCAAGGTCACACAGCTAGTAGGTGTCTGAGGCTGGATCAGAACTCAGGCTCCTTTCCTTACTTTTTATCCATTGTAACACTTAGCTGCCCGTACCCAATAATAAGGATCTGTAAAACAAGAATTGTGTTTTGGATGTCATAGGAATATAGAATCATAGATTTAGAACTGAATAGAAGTCATTTACTCTAGTGGTATCAAACAAATAGAAACAGGAGTCGCTAAACTGTACATAAGAGTGCTTACCAGTCACACACTGACTTAGAAAACCCATCTTAACATCATCTATGTTCTATCGTATTTTCATGGTGGTATCTCTTGTACAGCTGCTTCTCAATGCCTATGAAGCCTGAAAGACTTCTAGTCTTAGAGAAATAGTCATAGAATAGTCCCTGTATAGAGGATCACACTCAGAAAACTGTGAAGAAATGAAGTTTTGGGGCTTCAGCAAACTGGGAAACCTTCTACTCATGTGAAGAGGTAGGAAAGAACAGTATTCACATTGTTGAATTCACGTATTAAATTCAGATACTTGTTGAGTGACTATGGTGAGGCTGGCACTGTTCTAGCCTCTGGGAATAGCCATTGCCCTCAAGGTGCTTGCATTTTACTTGATATTTTATTTTTCAAAAGTCTAAGTTGCTTCCTTGACCTTTTTTTTCCACCAGAAAGAGTAGTTCATCAGTAATCATATCCTAGCATTTCTCTTAGAGAAATCAATGGGAATCCTTACTATCTTTTAACTCCACATAGTTAATATGACATAGACAGTTGGTTCAAGTGCAGCTGTCTTAAAGCACATTGTGGATGTTACTTGAGAGTTCTCTTTGATCCTAGTTATTTCTCCACAGGCCTGTTTTATTTTCCTCATGACACTTTTTGAGGTAGGGGAAATGCTGGTTGGCCAGAGTGCTTGGCCAAGTGCCATGCTAAAGTGGGAGCATGCAAAATGCAGAAGGACTTGGGTGCCGAGCAGATCAAAGAGTCTATCATATGTTGGCTTCTCAGGACAGTTCAAAGGCCTAAATGGATTCTGGCCTTTAGTCCTCTCTTTTGTTTCTTTGATATCCATGTACAAGTGGCTCCATTCCCTTGCTGGCTTTTTTTCACTCTCCTAAATCAGCCTTTACCTTCCCCCAGCATATTTTAACTGCCTTTTATCTAATTATCCAAGGGGCTGAGATTGAATGTCAGAGGACCTATGTTCTACTTCTATTTCCAGTGCTGGCACCAACTCAGAGTGTGATTTTGAATGAGGCACTTGGTGAATTAGTAAAGTGGATGGAGACATGAGGACGTGTGTCTCATGCTGGGGTACAATGTGTCCTCCTCTGTGAAGGCAGGTGCTTGGACTTAAGGGTGGCAGTTTCCATTGGGATCCCTGCCAAGTAAGCCACAGGAATCCCTGGGGCTCAGTGGGCTTCTAAGAAAGGTACATTTGTTCCCTCTTTTTATTCGGCCTCGGGATTCTTCCAGAGGAGGCCAGACCAGCCTGAAACTTCCTGATACCTTTGCAAAGACAGTTGTCGCTCTCCCAGCCACCCTATTATTCTTGGCTGTGCTTCAGGCACACCCTTGCTGTGCATGTACAATAGCAGGAAGGGGAAAGTTCGCAAGTTGGGAGACACAACTTCCCTTGCGTGTCCCCCTGGTGCTACCCCGTGTCCCTTTTGGAAGTCCTGTGGGAAGCAGAACACTCATTTGACCAACTCCTTTTATATTCTCAGTCAGTAACTGTGCAGTGGCTCCTGTAGACTGTCCCTGAGAAGATTGGATGCAGCTGGTCAAAAGATGATAGTGAGTCCTAGCGCTAGAGCTGGAAAAGACTATCAGAGGTCTTCAGGTCTCACACTCTCACATTTTACTAAAAAGGAAATTAAGGCTTAGAGACAGTGACTTACACAAGGTCAGATTGTGAAGTGACCCTCAGAGACTAAACCGTTATCCTCTCTCTTTCTATTATACAAGATGACTTAAAGCCTTATAGATTTAGACCTGGAAGGTAATTTCAAGGTCATCTAAGCTAATACCATCATTTCACACATGAGGAAACTGAGGCTAAATGAATTGAAATGACATATTCAAGGTCATGTGGGTATTCTCTGCCTCCAAATCCAGTACTTTTTCACCATACCACCCAGAAACCATCAGTACCCTTGACAGAGGTATACACTGGCCCCTTAAATTCTCAGTGAGTTTCCCCAAATCCTTAATAACTTATGCCAGATTGGTTTAATTTCTAAACTACTTACGTCATGACCAGAATGCTTTAATCACAAATATTTCAAAATGTGCCAAAAGAATTTTTCTTCACTTAAGCCTTCATTATACTATATAATTTCCATTCATCTGTGACATCACTAATGTATTAATTCCCTTCACAGATGCAGATTGAAACCCTTTCATGGTTTCTCAATCCATGTGATTTTTGTCTGTGTCCTACCCTTGTTCTGCTAGAGATGATTCTTCCAATGTTCTGGAAGACTTCATCCAAGTCTTTTGTTGTTGCTGTTGTTGGCTTGTTTGTTTTTACATTTTGTGAGTACCAAGATTGCACTCAATCTATCCATCTGTTACCCCTCCCTAAAGCCACAGGATGAACCAATATTCTTTCCCAGGCACATTTTGCTTTGATGATATCTCTTACAGCACTCCTAAACAGAGCCTAGCATTTCAGCCAACTTCTACACATCATGCAATTCTCCATTGTCTTTAGGTTCCCTTCAATATTGAATCTTTAGTGATTGTGCTGTTCTAGGATTAGCAACCTTATATGGAAGGAGGGGGGAAAAAGAAAAGGAGAGGACTATATTAAAAGGATGAGTTTTTGCATTGGGAAACAACTAGAGCATGTTAGAAGGATTTCCCCAAAGCACCTAGCCCTTTCTTCTTTCCATTAGGTTCTGGGTTCAGCTTCTGCATTGGCTATCCCAGATAGATGTGTGTGGACCTTTCTGATATCTTCCTGAAACTGGGAAGGAAGTATGCATTATCAATGTAAGTTTACAGTTAGCATTGTCTGGGTTTGCTGAAGCCTAAATAACTGTTACATGACTATTAGCAAATTGTTTAAATCATAACTATGAAAACTAAGTGGCAGAGTGAGAACTGGCATACAGGTGTGTGGTAATCACCTTCCCTCCTACCTGCCAGAGATTTGTTGAGTGGCGGAATAGATCCCTGGCTCAGGCACAGGGACAAAATCTTAGAGAATCAAGGAATCCATTTAAAGATTGCCTCAACATGAATGCAGATGTATCTGAATTCTAGCTATCCATAAATTCTCACCTGAAATGCTGTCTTCTCCCTCAAGTTTTCTGCTTAGTTCCCGTCCCTCGGGAGGAAGAAATTTCTCCTTCCTTTGGGTTCTCAGAATACTTGTATTAATTCTATTATACTCATATATTATTTTATATTATAGTCAATTTTGTAGAAAGCTTATCTCACTTTTTAGAGTATAAGTTTCTTGAAACATGTACTACTTTAGCCTCTTTGAATTCCCTACAATAGCGAGTATGATGCCTTATATGTAGTAATTAGTCAATAAATGGTTGTTGAATAAATGAATGAATGAATTCTGGTTTATATACTCTAGTGCCCTTTTAATTCTCTTGTTACCTTAGTTTCTTATCATTTTTCTGAACTGAAATCCTAAATTTCTCACTCTTCCATTTGACTTCAGACACTTTTCACATAACTTCCTAATTGATATCCCTGTCTCTTACAATAGCTAGCATTTATATAACATTATAAGGTTTTCATAGCATTTTGTAATTAGTATCTTATTTTATCCTTACAACTACCCTGGGAAGTAGATGCTTTTATTATCCCCATTTTACAGATATAAAAACTAAGGGATTTCAATGTATATATTGGCACTCCCTCAAATACCCTAACTACTCAATTCCTCAGTCTACTCGCTAATTTTCTACCCCAACTCAGCCACACAAAGATGGTCTTACCCTTGATCTTACCATCACCCACATATTCCACCACCTCTATGTACAAATATTCTGAACTATTGACTATAACCTATTGACCTCAGCCTTCCTTTATAAAACCCTTTTCTCTATTTGCACTGTGACCTCTGATATCTTGACCCCTCAGTTCTCTCTCAAGACATCTCCCCTGCACTAGACACTCTTTCTTCTTCTCATAATCTTGATCCTCCCTTGAAGCAATTTAACTCTACACTCTTCTCTCTTGAATTCCTAGCCCCCTTTACGTATCACTAATTATGCCCAGGCAAGCCTCAACCTCAGATCACTCCTATACTTTGCTGCCTTTGCCATTAGATGTATGTTGCTGGATGAGGATTGAGAAAATCACACAACTGTTCTGACTGAATCCACTAGAGATTTATGTTATGCAATCTCAAGTGGGCCCTCACTGCTCCTAGGCAATCCTATTAAATGTCTCTCATTAACTCACTAGCTCGCTCCTCCAAAACTTTTCATCCCTCCTCAGACTTCACATGGTTCTCCTCTCCTGACTCTTAGCTAAGAGCCTTGCCTAGGTTCACAGAAACAAATAAACAAATAAAAAATTTGGAGCCAATTCACTAAAAGCTCCCTTTTCTCCTCCCCCCATCTCTTATTATGCAGATATCATGCCTTCTGCCACTATCACCTCCCTCACCCATGTCACATAATGAAATAGCCTTACTCCTTGCCAAGGTTTAACCCTTCTACTTGTTCAAGGAATTCCTTTCCACCCTGTCTCCTTCAAAAGATTGCCCCCCTCTTGCCATATGTACTCTCTCACTTACTTTCTTTTTTTTTTAAACAAATGCTTTATTAACTTCTGTTTTACATCATTCATTTCCACCAGATTTTGTGTTACAATCATGTTCCCCCTGTTATTCCCCTACCCAACCTCCCATAATAGCAGTCCCACAAGATATCGCTTCCTCCAATCTGCTCTCTCCCATACCTTCTCCCATACCCCCTATGACTTTTCCATTAGAGGAAGGTGAATCTTTGTGTCCCAATGCCTGCACATCTTATCTCCCAATTATAGGCAAAAGAGTATTAATAATAGTATTTATATATATTTGAAACATTTAATCTTAAGACCTCGAAATTCAGATCCATTTCCTTCCTCCCTTGTCACTCATTCCCTCTTGGGAGATAAGTAATTCAGTATATGTTATACATGTCTAGCTATGCAAAACATTATCATAGTAGATATATTGTACAAGGCTGCTTATAATTCCCTCCCACTCATCCCACCCCCCACCTGGTCCATTCCCTACATGATCCTGTCCCTCTTCTATAGTGGGTACTTCCAACCTCCCCTCCCCCCAAGGATGCCCTCCCATCAATCATCCCTCCTCTCATCCCCCTTCCCCCTATTCTGCTGCAGGTTGAGATATCCCATTTAGTATGTATGTCATTCTCTCCCTGAACCAAATTCAATGAGAATGTGGATTTGCCTTTTTTTCCCTTCCTATTCTCCCCCTCCCTTGCAACCACTTCCCCTTGCTTCTTCTACATGAGATAGTTTACCCTACACTGTCTTTCCCCATCTCCTCTTGCCACTTTCCTCTCTCACCTCATAATTTCATCCCTTGAGTATTCTCCCTTCCCAACAAATTCAACCTATGCCCTCTATCCATATATAACTGTAACCATATACACACACATTCACAAATGTATTCATATGACCACACCCCCTTCTTCCATTATTTTCATAGTGAGAAAGATATCATCAGTCACAGTTATTGCTTTTCCATATAGGAATGTAAATAGTTCAACTTTGATAAGTTCCTTTTGATTTCTTTTCCCTGATTACCTTCTCAGGCATCTCTTGCTTCTTGTGTCTGGATGTCAAATTTTCTATTCAATTCTGGTTTTTCCTCAAGAATGCTTGAAAGTCCTCTATTCCACTGAATGACCATATTTTCCCCTGAAACAAAATACTCAGTTTTGCTGGGTAGGTGACCCTTGGGTTCATTCCCAGTTCTTTTGCCCTCTGGAATATCATATTCCATGCCCTTCGATCCCTCAGTGTAGAAGCTGCCAGGTCCTGGGCTATTCTGATTGTGTTTCCACAATATTGAAATTGTTTCTTCCTGGCTGCTTGTAGTATTTTCTCCTTGATCTGGGGATTCTGGAACCTGGCTATAATATTCCTGGGAGTTTTCTTTTGGGATCTTTTTCAGGAGGTGATCTGTGGATTCTTTCAACCTCTATTTTGCCCTCTGGATCTAAAACATCAGGGCAGTTTTCCTTGAGAATTTCTTGAAGGGTGATTTCTAGGTTCTTTCTTTGATCATGGCTTTCAGGTAGTCCAATAATTTTTAAATTGTCTCTCCTGGATCTATTTTCCAGGTCAGTGGTTTTTCCCATGAGATATTTCACATTGCCTTCTAATCTTTCATTTGTTTGGATCTGCTTAACAGCATCTTGATTTCTCATAAAGTCATTAGCTTCCATTTGCTCCAGTCTAACTCTGAAGGAATGAATCTCCTCAGTGAACTTTTGAGATTCTTTTTCCATCTGGCAAATTCGACTTTTTAAGGCATTCTTCTCCTCATTGCCCTTTTGGGCCTCCTTTGCCATTTGAGTTAGTCTATTTTTTAAGGTGTTGTTTTCCTCAGTCAGGCTGTTGACCCTCATTTCATGCTTTTCCTGCATCCTTCTCATTTCTCTTTCCAATTTTTCCTCCACTTCTCTTATTTGATTTTTAAAGTCCTTCTTAAGGTCCTCTATGGCCTGCAACCCGCTCATGTTTTCCCCTGGGGCTTTTGGAGCAGGACTTCTGACCTCACAGTCCTTTTCCCGCTCTATGCCCCCAAAATAGGAGTCTAGGGTTGCATTTTTCTGTTTCCTTTGCCTTGGCATGTTGCCACTTGATTACCTGACTTTTGGGCTTGTTGCCACACTATGGCTTTAAGGCCAGATAGAGGAATTTTTGTCCCAAACATATGGGGGGCAACTTCTGTTTCTGGCAAGCTGTAAACCCACCCACTACTTCCACCCTAGATCACAATCCAGATCCAGGGAGGCTAAAGCAAGAGCAATTACCCCCCAAGACTGATCGCTGGATCTCCCAACAATTAATTGCAGGCCAAGAGCTGGAGCTGCCTCTGAAAACTACAAAATGGCATGTCTCCTCAGAGGTTTCTAGCCCCCAGGGGAGGGAGCCGACGCATTCCCCCAAAAACAGGTCCCAAAGTCCATAGGACACTAACCTCTTACTTTGTCCTAGGCATGTCTATGTTGATAATTCTGGAGTCACCATGGCTGCTGGTGTTCTGGGGTTCCTCCAGCCGGCTGCTGGCCCTGCCACCCTGGGGCTAAAACCTCGGCTCAAGGTGACCTGGGCTCTGCTCAGCTCCGCTTCCTGCGCTCTGTGAATTGCGCTCTGGAGGCTCCCAGACCGCTGTGCTGGTCCTTCCTGCAGGGCTGCTGGGCTGTCCTCAGTGGGAGGTTAGCTTCTCTGTGTCGTTCTGTGGGTGCTGGGGCTCCAGAAGTTGTTCAGAATCCCCTTTTACATAATCTGGGGGCAGAGTGGCTTGGATGAGCTGTTTCTACTCCGCCATCTTGGCTCCGCCCCCTCTCACTTACTTTCAATCTCTGTCAGTTCATTTCCTACTGCCTACATTTATATTTATGTATGGTATTTACCCCATGGTTTCCCCATCCTGGAAAGCAAAACAAAACTAAACAAAAACAAATGAACAAAACCTCACTTGATCTTTCCATCCTTGCTAAGTCTTGCCCTTTGTAGCTAAACTTCAAAAAGGCCTTCTACAGGAAGTACCTCCACTTCCGTTCTCTCTCTAAACCCTTACCATCTGTCTTCTGACCTTAGCATTCCACCAAAACTGTTCTCTATGAAGTTACTAATTATTTCTTAGTTATCAAATTCGGTGGCCTTTTCCAAATCCTCATTAACCTCTCTTTAACATTTTACACTGTCTATCAATTTCTCCTCCTCAGCACTCTATTCTCTCTAGATTTTGGAGATACCACTGCCTCCTGAGTTTGTACTACCCATCTGATGACTCAGATCATGCCCTCTTACAGGTTTCAGGCCTTGGCCCTCTTCTCTTCTGCCTCTAAGGTACTCTGCTTGGTGATCTCATTGGCTCCCATGGATTTCTTTACTGTCTCTATGTTGATGATTCTCAGATCTACCTATCCTACCCCCCAACATTTTCCTGACCTCTAATCTAGCATCTCCAACTTCCTTGAAGACATCTCAAACTGATGTCCAGTAGACATCTTAAACTCAATATGCCACAAATAGAACCCATTATCTTTCTCCCTATCTGATTCTCTCCATCCCCAACCTACCCACAATGGCCTTATTATTGTAGAGGGTGACACTACCTTCACAGTTCTTCAGGCTAATTAACTCATTCACATCCTGGCCTCCTTGTAATCTCTCATCTCCTATAACCAATCTGTTAGGAAGGCCTATTGATTTTATCTTTACATCTCAATATTTCTTAAATACTTCCTTTTAAGTCACCAGGCTAGTACAAACCTTCAGCACCTCATACTTTGGTTATTGTAATGATCTCCTGATAGGTATGTCTGCCTCAAGTCTCTCCCCACTCCAATCCGTCCTCCATTCAGCCACCAAAGTGACTTTCCTAAGGCTCAGATTATCCCTTTAGTCCATAAACTCCAATGACTATCTATTGCCTTCAGTATAAAATACAAAATATCTGTTTGGCATTCAAAGTCCTTCATAGAGTAACCTCCTCCTACCTTCCCAAACTTCTTTTGTCTTATTCTCTGAGGCAAACTCTTTGATCTAGAGACACCAGCCTCCTGGCTATTCTATGAACAAGACACTCCACCAGTTAGCCCTGGGAGTTTTCTCCAGCTGTCCCTCATGCACAGTGTGCTCTCTCTCCTCTACCAGCTACTGATTTCTCTGACTTCCTTTAAATCCCACTTTCTGTAAGAAAAGTTCCTCAACCTTTCTTAATTTTTGTGTCTTCCTTCTTTTAATTATTTCCTTTTTATCCTGTTTGTAGTTTGCTTTGGATAAATTTTTTTTGCATGTTGTCTCCCCTCTTAGATTCTAAGCTCCTTGAGGACTGGGACTACTTTTTGCCATTATTGGTATCCCTCCCAGTTAGCACAATGCTTGGCACATAGTAGGTACTTAATAAACATTTGCTGATTGTTTGATTCTAAATCTAGGGCTCTATAGTCCTACTCATTTCCCCACTCCAATCCATTTTGACATAGCTGCCAAAATAATTTTCCTGTCTCCAAATACAGTCTTTTTTTCAGTGTATCACATTACATGTGAGGGCCAGAGTGTTTTGAATTTTTCATGGCAGGGTAAGGATTGGCAGTACATAATCACTTCAAGTTTTTGAGCAGAGGGCCATGAAGCCAATATATAATAAATATTTCTGAATGTCTCAGAGTTTGGAGGAAAATATTGAATAGTGCTTTAAAGAATCAACCTAAATGCCAGCAAGAAGATATTATTTCATTTGAGAAGACTAGGAAAACTAACCACGTCCTGAATTCTTTGACCAGATAAAAGCTAAAAGAAATAATTCCATTTTGGTATGCCTTAATCAATGCATAGTATGTATTCAATATTAAGCATCAACCAAATTAAATAAAATGACATTGAAACTGTTTATATTTAAATGAATTAATTTTCACAGTAAAATATCCGTGAGAACTTGGTAGACTCCTTCTGCATGACCCCTAGTTTTTGCAGAGACATATATACACTTTTGATTTTATATGGTAGCAATTATTGTGTATTTTTTCTTCTACATATTCTAATTTTTGCTTTTCATTGTTTAATAAAGATCTTTCCATATTTCTGTCACTCATATTTATCAACATTAATTACTTTTTAGTATTCTACCATATTAATACACCAACATTTATTCAACCATCCCTCTATTATTTCCAGTTTTTTTTATAATTACAAGTAACACTGCTATAAATATCTTTGAATATATAGTTGCTGTTTTTTTAATGCCCTGAGGGTATGTTCTCAACAATGGGATTATTGAGGCAAATGGTATGGTTATTTTTGTAACTCTTTCTGTGTACTGCCTAATGACTTTCCCCAAAGATTCTACCAGTTTGGAATTACACCAGATATGAATGAATATACTTGTTATCCCACAATCCTGCCAGTGTTGATTTTTCTCACCATGAATTACTTTTGCTGTATTGTAACATGTTAAATGGCTCTGAAAAGTTGATTAGGTTTCATTTGCTTGACTAATAGTGGGGTGAAAAAAATTTTAAACTGATCGATTTTTTTCTGCTTGTATAAATTATCTTTTCACATCCTTTGTCTCTTTATCCCCTGCAGATTGAGTTGCCCTTTGGCTTTCACCTGTTTGCCATATTTTTGTAAATATATGCATTTTTTCCTTTTTTTTATTAGTTAACTTTTTTTTTTATTTTTTTTAAAAATTTTTTGGTCTTTATTAATTTGTTCATTTACTTTTAGTTTTTTTTTTATTTTTTTTTATTTTTTTTTAAACAAATACTTTATTAACTTCTGTTTTACATCATTCATTTCCGCCAGATTTTGAGTTACAATCATTTTCCCCCATTATTCCCCTACCCAACCTCCCAGAATAGCAGTCCCACAAGATATGCTTCCTCCAATCTGCTCTCTCCCATACCTTCTCCCATACCCCCATCGACTTTTCCATTAGAGGAAGATGAATCTTTGTGTCCCAATGCCTGCAATCTTATCTCCAATTATAGGCAAAAGAGTATTAATAATAGTATTTATATATATATTTGAAACATTTAATGTTACGACTTAATTTCAGATCCATTTCCTTCCTCCTTGTCACCCATTCCTTCTTGGGATATAAGTAATTCAGTATATGTTGTACATGTCTAGCTATGCAAACATTATATAGTAGATATATTGTGCAAGGCTGCTTATAATTCCCTCCCACTCATCCCACCCCCCACCTGGTCCATTCCCTACATGATCCTGTCCTCTTCTATAGTGGGTACTTCCAACCTCCCTCCCCCAAGGATGCCTCCCATCCATCATCTCTCCTCTCATCCCCCTTCCCCCTATCCTGCTGCAGGTTGAGATATCCCATTTAGTATGTATGTCATTTTCTCCTGAACCAAATTCAATGTGAATGTGGTTTTGCCTTTTTAGCCTTCTTATTCTCCCCTCCTTTGCACCACTTCCCCTACATGAGATAGTTTACCCTACCATGTCTCTCCCCATCTCCTCTTGCCACTTTCCTCTCTCACCTCATAATTTCATCCCTTAGTACTCTCCCTTCCCAACAATATCAACCTATGCCCTCTATCCATATTTGTTTTTTTGTTTGTTGTTTTTTTTTTTGGGGTTTGTGTTTGTTTTTTGGTGTTGTTTTTGTGTTTTTTGTTTTTTTTTTTTTTGGTTTTTTTTGGTTGGTGTTTTTTTTTGGTTTTTTGTGTTGGTTTTTTGTGTTTTTTGTTGTTTTGTGGGTGGTGTTGGGTTTTGTTTTTTGTTGGTTTTTTGTTGTTGTGTGGTGGGTTGGGTTTTGTTGTGTTTTTTGTTGTTTTTTGGGTGTGTTTTTTTTGTTGGGGTTTGGTGTGGGTGGTGTGGTGGTTTTGGGGTGTGGGTGTGGGGGGTTGTTTTGTGTGTTTGTGGGTGTGGGGTGGTTTTGGTTTTTTTTGTTTGTGGGTTGGGGGGGGGTTGGTGGTGTTTTTGTTTGGTGTGTTTTTTTAATTTGGTCCTTTTTCTGTTCTTGTGTTATGAAGCACATTTATTTTGTGCTCAACAAATTTTTTACTTAGTTAACACAATTTAATTTTCTAACCACAAATGAGATAAATATATGGTTTAATTTCATATATACATACATATATGTGTGTATATATATATGCTTATATATGTATATATATGCTTATATATGTATATATATACATATATATTTCTATATTTAAGTCCATGATTCAACAGGGATTTATGTGCCATTTTGTGACATGTGTCTGCATTTAGCTCCTGTAGTTTTGTTAAGCAGTTTTCCCAACTAAAATAAAAAAATAAAATAAAAACCATAGCTCTATTTTGAGGATTCTTTTCCTTATACAGTTATCTAACTTTATTGGCTCTGATCTATTTCCTTTAGGGTGACTTTGAATACATGAATGGGAATGATAGGTTTAAACTAAATTTTGGACATTTAATTGTATTTTTTAATATGCTAAGGCAATGGGTCAGAATTTGGGCTCTATAGAGCCTTGGTGGGTCATGGAGTTATTTCAAAGGCTTTTATTTGGAAACAAATATTTAATAAGATCATTCTAGGAGCAAACATATCATAGGATCATAGGATCATAGAATCAGAACTAGAAATCAGAACTTGACACCAAGTCAACTATGTTATTTTATAGATAAGGAAATTAAGATTCAGAGAGTTTAGATGATGCCCAGAGTCCAACAACTAATATATGTTCCGTGTCACCATTCTAATGCAGAATTTCCTGACTCACAAGTCCAAATCCCTATCATTTGGGTCACCTATCTTCATTTATTGTTAATGATACTTGTGGATGCTGTGGAGGTGTAAGACCAATAATCCCAGTACACAGCAGGGCTGCTAGCACAGGTTCTTTGATTTGCTTTTCTAAAGGAAAGACAGCTTCAAAGGGGTCAATAATGTTACTTTAATTAAACAATGCAGACATATAAGTAGAAAGAAGTGAGTATTTAAGAAAGAATCCAATAGACTGGGTTCCAACTTGTCTAAACAAAGTAATAGATACATAATCACCAGACCAGGGATCACAGACATCTGTGTTCACAAAGGTCGGGGAGAGTGAATGAGGCCCCTTAACAATGGCTACCCAGAGTCTCTTCTGGCCAAATCACAATGAAGCATTTTTCCCATGAATGAGTACCTGAAGCAAAATATCAACCTCCAGAATATATAAAGCTCTCAACTAATAATCTCAGAACCAGAAGGCATCACAACCCATGTGACTCAGTGCCTAATTCACTTAGTACCAAAAGATGTGAAAGCCTTCCTGCAAGCAAGCCTCCCTGTAGGCAAGCTCCTTCTCCAAGGCAATATATGGGCTCTATGTGACTCAGGATGTGTCATAGTGATAAACTGAGCTGTTACTGAAATACCTGTATACCTTTAGACCTGGGATCACGGACCCTTTTTCTAGGGGAAAAGGTTAACACACGTAGTCACATATTAATGGACGGGGAAGATCTTCCTATTTCATTAACCCTATGCATCTGTTCACTGAAAACATACTATTGACAGTTTGAACATATATTAATTACTTTTTTCAGGTTGATAGGTAATAGTGATGAATGAGGTATAAAAACAATTTAAATGTGTTATGGAGTCATAATTTTTGTCATTACACATTTTCCCACTCAGTGGATGTGACTGACAAATTATATAGTACTTGACAGTTTGCAAAGCACTAATATATCTTCTCATTTGAGTTTCCCATCAACCTTGTGAGATAAAAATTACAAGTATTATCTTTTGTATTTTATAAATAAGGAAAGTGAGGCTCAGAGAGGTCATACAATTAGCAAGTCTTAGAGAAGGCAAAATGCTTCACTCATAGTATGTGAATACATGCTTCTTAATTTGAATTAAAGAATTTAAAGGCCTCCTTCAGGTTCATGAATCTTCGACTTCTTTTTTTGCCTTTTTTTTTTTTTTGAGGGCATTTGGGTTAAGTGACTTGCCCAAGGTCACATGGCTAGTTTTTGTGTTAAGTGTCTGAAGCCAAATTTGAACTCACGTCCTCCTGACTCCAGGGCTGGTGCTCTATTCACTGCTCCACGTAATCGCTCCCTCAAGGTCTTTTAAAGTTTAAAAAGGCTCCTTGTGTTGGAAAACATTGCAAACCATGGCCTTAGGGGAATTTATTATATTAAGAATATATAAGAATTAAAATTGAATATACAGAGTGAGGAATGTTTATATCACATCCAACCTCTAATGTCTAGGCCTTAGGTCCAGATTTCTCTCTGCATGATTTTCTTAAAGCGGGAATCATTGTTAAGCGTTAGGAAAGTCTTTAGCAAGACGTCTTGCCATACCCCTCCCCCTATTACATCATGGTTCTCTTACAAGTAGCACAGGGATTAGGCTAGCATGGAAATGGGAAATTGAAAGAGAGAAAAAAAAACAACCAACTCATGAAAAAAATAGAACTTACAGGAAGGTGGACTTAGGGTCAATGTACAGCAGAGGGTCCTGAGGATGAGCAAAGTATGATTTTTTGAAGGAGGAAAAGGTTTGGGGTAGGGACAAAGGTCAGCAGGCTTTTTATTCTATTGCAGTAAGTCCAGCCCTTATCTTTTGTAGTGGCAGAGAAGCATGATAGAGAAGGTTAAAGACAATTTCCTTACTAGTTCATTTAGCTCATTTTCTACTTAAGAGTCATAGGATTATTTGTCTTATCTAGGGGAGTATTATAAGGATTAAACAAAATAAAATGGTTTTCTGTTCATAATTTAGATATGAGTTAAACTGAAGGACTGAGAGAAGACAATAAAAGAAAGATGAATTCAAAGATTTAAAAGATTTTAGCTTGGGATAATTGGTGAGTAGCCTGGTTGAATGAATAGTAGAACTTCATAGACATTCCCTGAGAACTAAAAAGAGTTGTAATCTTCCCTTTCAGGGAAGAAACTTATTAATATATTATTAGAGCATCTAGGCGTCCCTTGGCCACACACATTTTCTACATGTTTGTTCTCCTAAATATAAGTGCCTTGGCCACATGTGTCCTCCATGTGCATGTGACCCACAAGTGATTTCTAAGTGTGTTCCCTCTTTCTATTCGAGAGCATATGTGTTTGTGGGAGCAAGGTCAGGGTTTATGGGAGAAATGTTCTATTGTTACTTGTATTAATAAGTTATTTTATTATTACATGCCTTATCTTTGAACTGTTCATCCTCTGTCTGACTAGTAAAAGTAAATGTATCACTGGAGGTTTATGAACTAGTTTGAAGAAGATTTTGACCCACAAAGGACCCAGAACCAAGGGTAGTCACGTCCCTCTGTGACTCTGAATGCTAGAGCAAGGACAAATATTCTACTGATTTGAACTGATCCAGCGTAGAGTAGGAGGCCTTGGATTAGGGGTGGGGAACCTCTAGCTTGAAGGCCACATGTGGCCTTCTAGGTTCTTGGCTGTGGCCTTTTGACTGAGTCCAAATTTTACAGAGCAAATCATTTTTTTAAGGGGATTTTTTTCTGTAAAATTTGGTTTCAGTCAAAGGGCAGCACTTGAGGACCTCCAGAGTCACATGTGACAGGTTCCCCACCCCTGCTTTGGGTTCTACCCTAGTGGAAGTCATCCAGGAGAGGCTTCCTGAGGATATATCAGCAGTGGTGGAGAGGGGAGCTTAATTCAGGTCCTAAATTGCCTTGGAGTTGCTTTCTAACTCAAAATCTGTGACTCTTTCAAATAGAGTTAGTAAAACCGTTCTGAATTCCTTTTATGTGCCACTATCTCCAGAGTTCTGACAGTTGACTGTTCCAAGTTGAGGGAACTTTGAGAATCTCAGTCTATATGTCTGTTATCAAGAAATCATCTTAGTTAAATTTGGAGGTGTTCATCACTGGTAAGCTGCCCACTAGTTGATGAATTATTATGACTTAAAACCCTGTGTGAGTATCTACATGTATCCACTATGTGCTATGTATCATAGTGAATATGTATGTACAAAAACAAAAACCAAACACCAAAACAAAATGCCAAAAGGCACTCCTGCCCACAGGGAGCATTCATTCCATTGGAGGGCTACAACATATATACAGATAAGTAAGACATGATAATTTTGAAAAGGGCTAGAGTACTTATGGATGGGGTGGAGGATACCAACCATTTATTACGTATCTACTATCAGGAACCATGGTAAATGCTTTACAAAAATTATGGCATGTGATCCTCATATCAAGCTTGGGAGGTAGGTGTTATTTTTTTGGTTTAAGTAACTTTCCCATGGTCATACAAGCCAGATTTGAACTCAAGTCTTCCTGACTCCAGACCCAGACACTATGCCCCCTAGCTGCCTCTAGACTGGAAGAACCTTAGGGGTTTGTTTGCCTGCTGCATTTATAGGAAGAACTTAGATAATCATTGTATAATTTGCTTTTCACATTGCTTGATTTTTTTTTCCTTTCAACTTTTATTTTCATAAGAATTTATTTCTCCAAACCTCCTTGAAAGAAAAAGAAAACCAAAACCTTTGTAACAAATATGCATAGTCAAGTAAAACAATTTCCACATTGGCTGTTTCCAAAAAGTATGTTTTGTTCTGTATTTTGGGCCCATCAATTATTTTGCAGCAAATTAGGTAGCACTATTTAACAATAGTCCTCAGGAATCATGGTTCACTTGAAAATGTAGTATTTTACTGTTATATTATCCTCTCTGATGGAAAAACTGGAGTGGAGAATATTGGATAACTGAATTTCCCATTAACTATTTTTAAGATGAAGTCTATGCTTCCTAATTCTTACTCATTGATTACCAGCTGACTTTTATTCCAACTAAATGAAATGTTTCAAAATTGCTTCCCTCACAAGAATTTGAAGTTTGTACTACAAGCACTATTAACCTTCATTTTAGAGAATAAAAAATTATCAGTCAATTAACAAGCATTTATTTGTAGCTTATTATTTGCCAGTCATTGTTCTAAGTGTGGAGTTTACAAAGAAAGGCAAAAGATAGTTCTTGTTCTCAAGGATTTCACACTCTACTTTGGTTGTCAGCGAGTTTAGGTATATGGGCCAATACACTCCTTTTTATAGATTACAATATTAAGGCCAATAAAAGATATGTGACTTGTCAAAGGTCCCCCAGATATAAGTAACTGTTTCAGGATTTAGAGCCAGGTGCTGTAAATCCAAACCCAGGACTCTTTTCACAAGGGAATTATTTCATTTTTTAAAATATTTCATTCTTGTAAGCTTCCCAATCCTTCTGCACTGACTTTCCTATAGAATTTGAGGTCAGGAGATCCTTCCCATTCTAAACTATTTGAGTTCCATTCTGCAAGGCTCATGTGTGCATCTCAGAATGTACTCATCTTTCCTTTTCTTCTCTATTATATATTGGAAGGTGAAGCAATAACTTTACATCATGTTTTCAAACAGTTTGACATCTTTCTGGTGAGGATTCAAATAAAATACATAGAACTGTATTTTTGGTGATATTTGTCAAGCTTATTTTATTTTCTGAGTTGGCACAGTGTGTACAGTGGGCGATCCTGGGGTGGAAATAGATTAAAGTATGCTTTTGGTCTAATTCTCAGGTCAGTTAGGTTGGGGGCGGGTGGAGGTGGGAACAGACAGAAGGGGAGAGAGAGACAGAGAGAGAAAGAGAGAGACAGAGAGAGAGTGAGAGAGAGAGAGAAGGAGGAGGAGGAGGAAGAGGAGAAGAAGAAGATGAAGAAGAAGAAAAAGAAGAAGAAGCAGAAGAAGCAGAAGAAGCAGAAGAAGAAGAAGAAGAAGAAGAAGAAGAAGAAGAAGAAGAAGAAGAAGAAGAAGAAGAAGAAGAAGAAGAAGAAGAAGAAGGAGGAGGAGGAGGAGAGGAGGAGGAGGAGGAGGAGGAGGAGGAGGAGGAGGGGAAGGGAGGGAAGGAGAGAAAGGGGGAACAAAGCAGAAATATTGAGAAAGGGTTTTGTTTAGAGTTATATTTTGTCTCAGACAGGGCCTGCCTATATCCATATAAAGCATACCCAGATCTTTAAAGAGACTGGGATGATTTTCACCCTGAGGCAAATTGTGCCTACATATTCTTTGAATCCCATTATTTATATATCCCTTATCTTTTCATACCAACTCAAGAGATGAAACCAATTGCTGTGCTAACTTCTGACTCCTTGGAATGTTTGGAAATAGGCAACATGGTCTGGCACAGTGCATGTTGGACTTGGCACTAGGAGACCTGGATTACAATTTGAAGCAAGGTGACCTAGATTCAAATCTCACTCTGGTAACTTACTGCCCTATAAACTCTTGGACAAGTCACTTAATTTCTCAGTTTCATCACCTATAAAATCAAGTAGCTAGACTAGAGTCAGGTAATGTATTTCCTGAGCTCCTATCTGCCCTCAGATAATAGCTGTGTGTCCCTGAGCAAGTCAATTAACCCTCTTTGCCTCAGTTTCCTCAAGGAAATGACAAACCACTCCAGTATTTTTGCAAGAAAACTCTAGATGGTGCAGTGAAGACAGCACCAGCCGTGGAGTCAGGAGGATGTGACAACAGCCCCAGACAATTAACACAAAAACTAGCTGTGTGACCTTGGGCAAGTCACTTAACCCTGATTGCCCTCCAAGAAGCAAAAAACAAAGCAAACAAACAAAAAAAAAAAAAACTCTAGATGGGCATCATAAATGTCCAGACACAATTGACTGACTATAACAAATGATTAGAACATATCCAAGGTTTTCTCTAGTTCTTTAATCTGTACTTCTGTGATTGTGTAAGGAAGTCTTGCTCTAGACTTCTGGGAGCAGAATCAAGATGACAGAGTAGAGGGAGCACTCAGCTAAACTCTCTTAATATTCTCTTCAAAATAACATTAAAATAATTTCTCACATCAAATTCTAGAATGGCAGAGCCACCAAAAGGTCAAGGTAAGACATTCTTCCAGCCCAGGATAATTTAGGAAATTGGAAAGAGTGATCTGTGACACAGAGGTGGGATCTGGCCCAGTGTCTGTGTGGTTGTAGCACCAGTGGTGGGAACTGGTGGTGAAGAAGAAGCAGCCATTTCAGGAGCTTTCAAGCCTGAGATGGTAAGGGGTCAGAAAGAAGTTACAGAAGAGCCCTGGGCTAGCACCAGGTACAGAACTTGAAGTTGTTTGGAAACTTTCCTGCTTATCTCCAGTTCTAGATCACAGTTAAAGGTAGAAAAGAACACTTTTGGTCAAGGAGGAACAGGGGACCTGAGGAGAAATATTATTATCAGTCACAGGGACGAGGGACACTGAGAAGGAGTATCACTTTTGATTCTAAGACAGTAGGGATCCTGAGGAGCTCAAGGGTGCCAGAGCCCTGAAGAGCAAGATCAATTATAATCCCAAAAGATCAAGGGTCCTTTCTGGCTAGGGACCAGAGTTCAGAGCAGGAAAGCAATGACCAAACCCCTTGGAAACACCAAATAACCAGAACTATCTTTGAATAGAACAGAAAACAAATTGAATCTTAGGACAGTGCCCCTGCATCAACCCCCCATTCCATGAACAGAGCTCGCCTTTAACATAAATTAAAGGTCAAGAAAGAGGCTGGAAAAATGAGCAAACAACAACAACAAAAGAGACTATAAAAATTGATGGTGAGAGGAAAGGTCAAAACAAACTCAGAAGACAATGAAGTCAAAACAGCTACGAGCAAAGCCTCAAAGGCAAAATATGAATTGGACACAAGACCAGCAAGAATTTCTAGAGAGCAAAAAATGTGATTATCAAAAATAAATGAGTGGTAGAGAAAAAAATGAGGTTAAAAATGAGAGCAAGGGAATAAATTTATGAAAAGACAAGTAACGGTGTGGAAAAAAGAAGCCCAGAAATATTGAATAAAATAATACCTTAAGAGAATTGGTCAAATGCAAAAAGTATAAACTTTCACTGATGAAAATAACTTTTTTATAAATATAGCTGAATAAAAAAATTGGACTTTTGAATATGTCAAGGGAAGCATAAAAAATAAACATGAAAGAGAAACCGTAGAGTTCTCAATAAGGCTAAACTGTTTTACCTTTCTATATAGGAAGATGATAACGTAACTTCTAATAATTTTATCATTTTTAGGGCAGGTAGAAGGATTCTACCTCCATAGAATGTGTGGGAGTGAGTCTGGCATGTTAGGGTGATGTAAAAAAAAAAGAAAAAAAAGGATGTGTAAGGAAGAGGGAAACCCTGGGAGAAGGAAGGAAGGAAGAGAAAGAATGGGGAAAATTTCTCACATAAAAGTAAGGTGTTCAAGAAAGAGACTTTAGGGAAGACAGAAATATGGTGGGGAGGCCAGAAATGCTTGAACTTCACTCTTACCTAAATTGTTTCTGGGAGGGAATATAAGAGTCATATAAATAAATTAAGGAAACACGGTAAGATTTACCTGTCAGATCTATGGATAAGGAAAGAGTTCATGACCAAACAAGAGATGGAGAAGATCACATAAAGTAAAATATAAAATTGTGATTATATTAAATTAAAATATTCTTGCAGCTAAAATTAGAAGGAAAGCAGAAAACTGGGGGAAATTTTAGAGCAATTTTTTTCTGATAAGGCCTCATTTCTCAATTATATAGTCAAGGGAGTCAAGTTTATAAAAATAAGTCAAGTTTATCCCCAATTGATAATTGGTCAAAGGATATGAAAAGACAGTTTTTAGAAGAAACCAAAGTTTTCAATAGTTAAGTAAAAATGCTCTAAATCACAATTGATTAGAGAAATGCAAATTAAAACAACTCTAAGATATCACCTTATACCCATCAGATTGGCTAACATGACAGATAAGGAAAATACCCAATGCTTGAGGGGATATGGAAAAATTGGGACACATGTATTTCTTTTTTTAAGGAGCTTATTAAATAACCAAGGCTGCATGTGTTGGTGGGTTGTCTGACTGGGTTAACCCACTAATGCACTTTTTGTAGAATTGTGATGAGTTCCCAGTGTTCTGGAAAACATTTTGAAACTATGTCTTAAAAGCTATAAAATTCTGCATACCTTTGACCCAGCAATACCACTACCAGATCTATACAATAAATAGATGAAAGAAAATAGAAAAAAAATACCTATATGTAAAATATTAATAGCTACTGTTTTTGTGGTAGTAAGGAATTGGACATTGAAAGGATGCTAAATAATTGGGGAATAGCTGAATGAGTTGTGGTATATAATTGTCATAGAATCCTAATGTGATGTACAAAATGATAAGCAGGATGGTTTCAGAAAGACCTGGGAAGTCTTATATGAATTGATACAAAGTGAAATGAGCAGAACCAGGAGAATAGTGTACATCGCAGCTACAATATTGTAATGATGATCAATTGTAAAAGACTTAGCTACTCTGATCAATATGATTCAAGACAATTCTAAAGATCCATGAAGAAAAATGCTATACACCCTCCAAGAGAGAACTAATGCACTCTGAGTGCAGAGTCAAACATCCTTCTTTTAAAACTTTTTCTTTCTTTTCTTTGAGTGTTTTCTCTTTCAACATGGCTGGAATGGAAATATGTTTTTCATAACTTCACATATATATTCACTATCATATTGTTTGCCTTCTTAAGGAGTGTGAAAGGGCAGGAGGGAGGAAGAGAATTTGGAATTCAAAATTTAAAAAATGAATGTTAATTTTAATGTAATTATGAAATATTTAATGAAATAAAATATATTATAAATCAAACAATTTTCTTGTTTTCATGCCAATATTCTTATCAATAAGATGTTTCTGAAACTATTGCAAGGTATCTAATGGATAGCTCACAAATCACATGAAATCCACAGTATTATAGAATGTCAGGAGCCAGATTAATATTTTTTCCTAGTAATTGAAAAAAAAATAAATAGCAGAGACCCAAATACTCTGTTGATGAATTCCTTCCAGTTGACTGAACTTAACTCCAGTTCTCTAAAAGATTTTAGAGCAGATCATTAATAGGATTTTTGCTGAACACCTAGATTTAGAAGAAGGACTTACAAAGCATAAACATGTCTTCATTAAAAAGAGGTCAGAGCAGCCCACCCTCGTTTCATTTTTTGGCAGAATTCCTTTACCAGTACATGAGTGGAATGTTGCAAATTTTTTGACAAAATGCCTCATATTGTTTTTGTACATAAATGGAGAAATATAAATTAGATGATCATACAACCATATTAATTCAGAACTGATTGGATGGACCAGATTACAGTTAATGGGTCACTTATCGATTTATATAACTTATCACTTATCAACTTATCAACTTCCAGGAAGTTTCCAGGATACTCTTGGCTCTGTGTTGATTAACATTTTTATCAATTGACCGAAGTAAAGGCATAGGTAAAATCTTCACTTTTTGGCATAACACAAAGTTGAGATGAAGCTTAATACACTGGATGATCACAGAGTCAAGAGCCAAATCAATCTAAACAGGCCAAAGTGTTGAGCTACACCTAATAAGATGAAAGAAGAGGAAGGAGAAGGGAACAAACATTTTAGGCATCTCCTATGTGCCAGGAACTGTACTAAGTGCAAATATCTCATTTGATATTTGATAAATCCCTTGCCTTTGGGTACAACAAAATCAACTTCACTTGTGTTAAGATGGAAGGTTATGGTTAGACAATAGTTATTCTGGAAAAGATCTGCGGTTTTGGTGGCCAGCAATATCCATCTGATGTGTCAGTCAAAAATGTTCATTAATCTTGAGTCGCATGAAGAGGGCATAGATTCCAGGAACAGAGTGGTATTAGTTCCACTGGACTATTCCCTTGTCAAAAAATCCTCATCTGGAGTATTATATTCCTTTCCAGACATAAGAGTTTAAAAAGATCATTGATAATGTAGAGTATCCAAAAGTCTATCCTACCCAGGATAGGAAAAGGGCTTGAGTCCATATTATATGAGGATCAGATGAAGGAAATTGGGTTAATTAATCTGGAAGGGAAAAGACCCAGCAGAGACATAGTGTCTTTCCAGTATTTGAAGGGCATTCACATAGAAAAACAATTAGATTTTTCCCATTTTGTCCCAGAAAATAGAACCAGGATCAATGATTGGAAGTTGAAGAGGCAATTTTAGACTTTTTGTCAGGAAAGAATTTCTTAACAATTGGAGCTCTCCACAAGAAGAATGGGCTTGCCTCAGGCGATGATGGATTCCCTCTCCTTCAAATCTTCAAACTCTGAGCAGATGTTGGATGAGTGCTGTTTGAGTAGGTTATCAAGGAATCTGTTTTTGTCTATGAATTAGACAATATGCCCAGCATGGTACTTCCTAACTCTTAGATTCTTTGATTCTGTAATTAATTATTACTCATTGAGTTCATTCTTTCAACCAGTTCTTTATCTAAAAAGCTGTGCTATTGTCTTGACTACACTATCATTTCAACCCTAATATGGAAAATCTCCTCAAATGGTTTGTTAAAAGCTAGGTAAACTATATCTTCAACATCCTCCTGTTCTGCTAATAACTCTGACAAGAAAGGAGATAAAAAGGTTTTGTCAATAACTGTTCTTGACTAAATCATGATGGCTATTTGTAATGTTTCCTTTCCAAAAAAATTCACTAACAATTTATTTAATAATATATCTAGAATTTTGTTGGGAAAAAAAGTTAATCACACTGGCTTATAGTTTGCAGGCTATGTCCTACCCTCACCTTTTTTTTTAATGGTCACATTTGCCTTTGTCCAGTCTTATAGGAACTTTCTCATTCTTCATGATTATTTAAGCATAGTGATAGTGACTCAGCAATTCCATCTGCCACTTGATTGTTTTGTGTTTGTTTTTTGTTTTTGTTTTTGTTTTTTTTTCCCCATTATTTGACTGTATGGTTCATCAGGGCAAGGTGACTTCAATTCACCAAGGGCTAATTCCTTTACTCCTCCTCACTCTTTACTTTTCTTGTGTATATTTCTTTTGTTGGGGTGGTGGTGTTAGGTTTTTCTGGTGGTTGTCATATGTCCTGTTTACACCAAAAAAAAATATTTTACATGCTAGAGAAAATAAGGATTGAAACATTTCTTGGATAGTCAGCATAGAAATTTCTTTTATTTTACTGGGCATAAGTGTTAAAAACAATTATGTTTTTTTCTAATGGGGAGAATAGGAGAGATAAAATTGTTTTTATTAAAAATAATTTAATTTAAAAAGAAAATAGGGCAAAGTACTGAATGATTTACTTTATTATTCTCTATTGCCTGGCATAATCATCTTATATAGCCCAGCAGCTTTCATATCTCATCTTTGATATCCCTCTTATCTCTAAGGTATCTTTAGAAAAAGCAACATAATTTTTTTTAATCCTATACTTTTCTTCTCCTCCTCAGATCACTTGGAACTTTAGCTTTCTCCTTACTTATGGTGCATTATATTTGTGTATATATCTGGCTCTATTTATTATCTATCTATCTACCTATACATCTTCTCTTGCTTTCATCTTTTTTTTTTTTGGTAGACATCTTAAGTTGTTTGGTGAGGTCTCTGTGAGTCTTGGTTTTGTAATTAAACTCATGTTTTTTCCTTCCAAATCTTTTTATTTTTTGACTAAGATTTTGTTCTTTTTTTTTTAATTAAACAAATGTTTTATTAACTTCTGGTTTACATCATTCATTTCCACCAGATTATGAGTTACATTTTTCCCCCATTTTTTCCCTACCCACCACCCCAGAATAGCAGTCCCACTAGATATCCCCTCATCCAATCTGCTCTCTCCCATATCTTCTCCCATATCCCCTTCAACTTTGCCATTAGGGCAAGGTGAATCTCTGAGCCCCAATGCCTGGACATCTTATGAAACATTTAATTTTAAAACTTCGATTTTCAGATCCATTCCCTTTCTCCCTTGTCACCCACTCCCTCTGAGAAGATAAGCAATTCAGTATGTGTTGTACATGTATATCTATGCAAAACATTAACATAGTAGATATATTGTAAAAGACTGCTTATATTTCCCTCCCACCTATCTCACCTCCCACCTGGTCCATTCCCTACTTTGATTCTGTCCCTCTTTGATAGTGGGTACTTCTAACCTCCCCTCTCCCCAGAATGCCCTCCCCTCCATCATCCCCCCTCTCATCCCCCTTTCTCCTACTCAGGAGAGTGAATGAGGGTAAGATATTCCATTTAGTATGTATGTGATTCTCTCCTTGAGCCAACTTCAATGAGAATATGCTTTTGCCTTTTTGCCTTCCTGTTCTTCCCCTCCCCTGCAACTACTTCCCCTTGCCTCTTCTACATGAGATAGTTTGCCCTACCCTGTTTCTCTCCATCTCCTCTTGCCACTTTCCTCTCTCACCTCTTGACTTCACCCCTTAAGAATCATCCCTTCCTTGGGGCAGCTAGGTGGCGCAGCGAGCAGAGAGCCAGCCCTGGAGCCAGAAGGATCCGAGCCCGGATCCGGCCCCAGACACCCAGTACACAAACAGAAACCCAGCCTCGAGACCCTGGGCAAGTCACCCAACCCCAATTGCCCTCCAAAAAAAAGAATAATCATACCTTCCCATCAAATTCAACCTGTGCCCTCTATCCATGTATACCTGTGAACATATGCCATGTACCCTTCTTCAATTATTTTCATAATGAGAAAGGTTTCATCAAACACAGTTATTGTTTTTCCATGTAGGAGTGTAAATAGTCCAACTTTGATAAGTTCCTTTTGATTTCTTTCCTTGATTACCTTCTCAAGCATCTCTTGCTTCTTGTGTCTGAATGTCAAATTTTCTATTCAACTTTGGTTTTTTCCTCAAGAATGCTTGAAAGTCCTCTATTCCACTGAATGACCATATTTTCCCCTGAAACAAGATACTCAGTTTTGCTGGGTAGGTGACCCTTGGGTTCATTCCCAGCTCTTTTGCCCTCTGGAATATCATATTCCATGCCCTTCGATCCCTCAGTGTAGAAGCTGCCAGGTCCTGGGCTATTCTGATTGTGTTTCCACAATATTGAAATTGTTTCTTCCTGGCTGCTTGTAGTATTTTCTCCTTGATCTGGGGATTCTGGAACCTGGCTATAATATTCCTGGGAGTTCTCTTTTGGGGATCTTTTTCAGGAGGTGATTGGTGGATTCTTTCAACCTCTATTTTGCCCTCTGGGTCTAAATCATCAGGGCAATTTTCCTTGAGAATTTCTTTAAGGATGATTTCTAGGTTCTTTCTTTGATCATGGCTTTCAGGTAGTCCAATAATTTTTAAATTATCTCTCCTGGATCTATTTTCCAGGTCAGTGGTTTTTCCCATGAGATATTTCACATTGCCTTCTATTCTTTCATTTGTTTGGATCTGCTTAACAGCATCTTGATTTCTCATAAAGTCATTAGCTTCCATTTGCTCCAGTCTAACTCTGAAGGAATGAATCTCCTCAGTGAGCTTTTGAGATTCTTTTTCCATCTGGCAAATTCGACTTTTTAAGGCATTCTTCTCCTCATTGCCTTTCTGAGCCTCTTTTGCCATTTGAGTTAGTCTATTTTTTAAGGTGTTATTTTCCTCAGTCAGGCTGTTGACTGTCATTTCATACTTTTCTTGCATCTTTTTCATTTCTCTTCCCAAATTTTCCCCCACTTCTCTTATCTGCTTCTTAAGGTCCTCTATGGCCTGTAGCCAGCTTGTATTTTCATTTGGGGCTTTTGGTGCAGGAGGTCTGACCTCACAGTCCTCCTCCATGCTTTGAGCCTCTTTGCCCCTAAAATAGGAGTCCAATGTTGAACTTTTCTGTTTATTTTGTTTCATTTACCTAGGCATGTTGCCACTTAATTACTTGATTTTTGGGCTTGTTGCCACAGTAGGACTCTGCCACCAGACAGGGGAGCTTCCACCCAAACGTGGGGTCTTCACAACTTCCGCCAGTTGGGTGGCCTCTGTAAATCCTCCACCCACTCTGGCAAGTTGGATACCCACCCCAAACTTCCCCCCCAGACCACAATCCAGATCCAGGCAGTTTAAAGCAAAAGCGATTAACCCCCAGACTGATTGCTGGGTCTCCCTACAGTTTGCAGACCAGGAGCTAGAGCCACTACTGATGCTTCAAAATGGCTTCTGTGCAGCTGTTTCTTCAGCAGCTTTTTGCCCCCAGGGGAGGAAGCCACGTGTTCCCCAAATACTGGTCCCAAAGTCCATAGGGCACTAACCTCTCACTTTGTCCTAGGCATATCTGTGCTGATAATTCTGGAATCGCCACAATTGCTGGTGTTCTGGGGTTCCACCAGCGGGCTGAAGGCTCGGCCGCCCTGGGGCTAAAACCTCGGACCTGGGCTTGGCTCTGTGGGCTGCACTGTCGGTTCCCAGCACGCTGTGCTGCCTGCTCTCAGAGGCCTTTGCTGGCCTCTCCCTGCAGGGCTGCTGGGCTGTCCTCAGCAGGAGGTTAGCTTCTCTGTGCCATTCTGTGGGTGCTGTCTAAGATTTTATTCTTAAGAGTTTTCTCAGCTCTCCTACAGATTTTCCCTAAATAATTTAAGTCTATGTGGTTTTATTTGTCCTCTGAACCCTTTGAAATGTGCTCTTCAGGAACTAATAGAGTGCATGTCAGACTTTGTTCATGACTCCTTTCTCTATCACAACATCTAAGGAATGACTGTTTCTTCCCACGTTTCCTGTCATCTCCACCCCAACACCTGGTTCCTCTCTTCTATTTTTCTGGTTCCTCTGCCTTTTACACATTAACTTATCATTAAGGCAAGTTACTAAATTATTTGTTGCTCTGCTTTTGGCAGAGAAGAAGCTATAACATATCTGGATAGCTAAACTCTCCTATCACGGCCATCTCATTTCTCCACAAAAGGCTTGTGATCTGTGTACCAAACTCCTTATTAAATTATTCTTTTTTCCATCCTGGTGGTATTTAGTGTACTCTTATGACCAAAATTGCTCTTGCCCAACATCACACGGGTAGTAAGTGTTAAGTGTCTGAAGCTGGATTTGAACGCGAGTCCTCCTGACTCCAGGACTGGTACTCAAATCACTGCTTCACCTAGCCGCCCCCCAAAATTACTCTTGATTCTCCATCAGTCCATTAATCTTCATTCTAATGAAGTCAATAACTTTTCTACCCTCCTTTTTCTTGTTTTCCTCACATGTGTACCTTAATATAAAGGTTTCACTTCTATTTGGAAGAGGCATCAGATGTCATGCTGTTTAGCCCATAACCGGACAGAAATCTCTTTCACAATATTTTCAACAAGTGGTCTTCTAGCTTCCACAGAATGATCATGACCTACAGATGTAGCCTATTCTACTTTATTAACTCTTTCTTTCACTGACTTAGAAAAATATCAGTAGGTGCTTCTGTGATGAGTATATATATGTGTGTGTGTGTGTGTGTGTGTGTGTGTGTGTGTGTGTGCATATATATATATGTACACACACACACACACACACACATATATATATATATATATATATGTATATATATATATATGAAATGAGGGACAGGATCATAGTATTCCCCTTCTTTTCCACAATAAGTTTTGAAAAGTCATCTTATCCTATTATGCAGTAAGAGATGAAATAATTCTTTTCAATTGTATTGACCCTTTAGCCAGATTAAGATTTATTTTTCAGCCATGTTTGATAATTATTGGGAAACTTAGATGAGAATCTCTTGTGAACCCCACTGTATACATAATAATTCAGCAATTAGTTATCAATTACAGTTTTGCTTCAGAAAGAAGCTTGCTTCCTTCCCTATTATTTCTCTTCCTCACAAAAGCTTTGCTGACAAAGAGTTGAGTCATAGCTCCAGTAAACTTGCCAAAAGCCACACATCAAAAGGGGGAGGGAGGAGGAGATACAAAATGAAACTGGGTACACTAGATCCCAAATGATAATTAGATAATTATCTACAGCTGAAAATACATCTATGAATACACATTTTGAAACAAGTAGATTGGGTAACAGAAATGCTGATGTTAAGTGAAAGATTCCATTCATTTATAGGGGTAACCAGAGTGATAAATTTGCTATACTGTCACTTATTATTAAGAGTTTCATGTGCCTCTCCTGATATGAAGTTTAAATGACAATATGTAAAATTGCTAATCTATTCTTAGTTAAGATTGAATGCTTATTCACTTCTTATCTTTATGAGTGACAGGCAGTTTGAAGTGAAAGCGTCCTTAGGGATTTAGTCCAATGCTTTTATTTTGTAGATGAAGAAATTGTGTCCCAAAGAATTAAAGATTGCAATCCAAGATGGGGGAAAATTTGTGTAACTCAAAATCTTGTGGAAATGAATGTTGAAAACTAAAAATAAATAAATAAATTGGAAAAAAAGAAAAAAAAGATTGCAATCCAGTTTTCCTCTGTCCTATATCACTGCTCTTTATCCTATCACACCCTGCCCCCATTGGCACTTTTCTGCAGTTGATTAGTCCAATTGTGTAGAAAATGGTAAAAATAGAGACAAGATGTAAGAGGATCTCAACTTACCATTGTAGACTATTTATATTCAGTAAGCTCCATGGTGTTTCAAGCATCAATCAGTCTATTAGGATTTATTTAATAAATACCTTAGATGAGCCAGGCAATGTGCTAGGCCCTGAGGATACAAAACATATATGAAAAGGTCCCTGTGTACTGAGAGACCCCACGCTGTCCTTCTGTCAAGGTATTGATAAGAAGGAATACTCGGAGAGAATATAGGTGGATTAGTACAAAAATCCATCTCCATCACTGCAAAAATAAAGTGAAAATTGTGTCCTTGCCCCTAATATGGATGAACCCATAAAAATGCACACACCAAATTTCTGGGACATTCTGAGCTAGAAGGGATGGCAAAGTCATTGAACGGCTTACGCAACATTCAAAAACATTTTTGCTGGCTGGGATAACAAAAAAATTTGAAATTTATCAGAGATGAACACAAATCCTACAGAATTGCTTAGAAATTAATTACATAAATACAGAAGAAATGTATTTGGGGAAAATACAAGGGAATTTAAACACCTTTAACATGAGTAGCTCCTTGTTTACAGGGTTATAAAGGGATACTAACATATGACCTTACAATTAACGAAATCTGTCTTTTATATCTTCTATCTCTCTCAAAGAACTGGTAAAATATGAATAAATTGCTACACATTCAATATTCATTCCATGTTAGCCAGATACATAAAGGAAGCATTTTTTTGCGTTTTGGTCCATTTTCCTCTTCTTCATCTTTTAAAAATGTATTTATTTACTTATTATCAGTTTTCAACATTCACTTTTATAAGATTTTGATTTCTCCCATTCCCCTTCCCCAAGAGGGTATGCGATATGACATAGGTTATATAGGTAAAATCATATTTAAACATATTTCCACATTCATCATGTTGTAAAAGAAGAATCAGAACAAAAGGGAAAAGCCATGAAAATAAGATTCCATCCAGCTTGTAAATAACATTCTTTGCCAATTCCACTACAAAAAAAAAAAAAAAGAAACTAAGTATATTAGGAAAAGGATGATAGTTAGAATTATAAGAAATCAAAGACTTTTGGAAAGCCTCATTATTGCTTTACTTTTTTGTCTAAGGTAATTTAGAAAATCAGTTGTCGAGTCTCAATGAAAGGAAGCATGATATGCTGAAACAATGCTGGCCTTGGAATGCCAAGGTCCAAATATTATCTCTGATATTCCTGAGTTGGGTGACTGCATGCAAGTCTCTTAACCTCCCTGACCTTCAGAATGTTTTTTCTTAAGAATGGGAATGATAATGTCAGTACTATAAGTTTTACCTCACAGAGTCCTTGGAAGGATAATTGAGATTTTTTTTTTCTGTGTGTGTGTGTGTGTGTGTGCATATGCATGTACATACACACATACATATATATGGACATATAAATGCCTTTTAAACATTAGAGTGTTTTATATTATTATTCTGATATTCTTTGTTTTCCTATATTTTATCATATATTCCAGAAGAATATAGTTTTTAATAATTCCTAACATCTAGACTTCTGTTGCTTTAGGTATTTTCTGAAATTCTATTTATGATTTAAATAATTGTTATGCTTTTCTTGAAATTACATGTTTGTCCTTATCTCATTCCCTGAATTAAAGGGCAGATATATATCATATATATATGATACATATATCATATCTATCATATCATATCATATCATATATATATCATATCATATTGTATACATATATATATAAATATATATATGATTTGGTGATCCTAAAATATTTCAAGATTAAATCTTTCTTGTAAATATAGTTACTTTGATTTTCATTATTATTAGAGCCACATTCCAAATATGTTGGCTGATCAGGCTACTTATTAAATTGAAGCTTCATATAGAGATATTAGATTGTAAAAGTCTAGAAACTCTATGAGTTTAAATTCTAGAGGAGACAGTCATTACTAAAAGTAAGTTACTACATTTACCAGAAGTATGTCCAACCATTTAAGCTATTACATACCTTCTATTCTCACATCAGAGCATTTCTTTGCAGAGTCCACAGTGTTGGATTTTAAAATCTTTCTCTCCTCTCTGTTGCAGACTCAACTTGATATGATGTTTGGTAGACACCCAATAAATATTTTTCATTTTTTGTTTGATATGGGTGTCACTGAGAAGCCTTATGTTGTGGCCTGAAATTCCTGCCTTGAATAAATCTCCTAGCATGGGTGCCCACTGAGAAAAGTAGGGAATCTCTTTGAAATAAACTAACTTCTGGTCACCTGTCATACGTATCGTACCACTGAGACCAGTTAACAGAGTTCTGAAAGGAGTGGAGCATAGTATTTGGCACTCAGAGGGATCTTAGAGGAGTACAACCCAGTTATCTTACAGGGTCCTGAGGAACTGAGAAGTGAAATATCCCATTTATAATCACAATAGACAGTAAGTGGCAGATATGGGACATCAGTCAGGGTCTTCTGAATCTAAGACTTTGCTCTTTCCATGGTGTCATACTGAGGTACACAACAGACAGGAGCCTCCAATACTGATTTAAAAAGAGGGAAAGAAGCAATAGGAGAGAGAAATCAGGAAAAGTGATGCACAAAAGCTGTGGAGGGAGAGAAAAAGAATAAAATGAAAAGAAGGAAAAGAAACAGAGGACAGTAAGGGGAAACTTTGAAGAAAAGAAAGGATAGAAAGGTGAGGGAGAATGGAAGGAAGAGAGAAGTAGTAGAGGAGGCTAGAAGGAAGTCTTGAAATCCATTACCCGCTCAGAAGGGGAAAGAAAAAAAAATCCTGAAACACTATTCTTCTTTCATTCCTATTTCTATACCCAAATTCCACAAGCTTCTTCCTGGGACATACGCTCTTAGACACTTTTATGATCTGAGTACTGTCATTTATAGATGATTGAAGAGAAAGTCATTATTTTTTTTAGTCAGTTGATGTATGAGATTTTCTTTTGTGAGATTTGATCAGTCTATATAACTTATAATTCTCCTCTGAGGAATCTGTGCCAGCTGGCCTTTATACCACCAAGGGATCAATGCCAACCATCCCCAATACTGTTGGATGTGCTCCATGGATTTGATCCAAAGGTAAACCCAAACTAGGACCAGCCCTAGGCAAACTTGTAAACTAGGGTGAAATTTGCCTTTGTTGAACCTCCCACCTCCATTTCTAACACCATTCTTCTCTCCATCTTTGCTTTTTTTCCCCCTTCCCTCCTAAGTATGCAGTGACCTAAGGTTGCCCCTGGCTATCTCAGCATAATTATTGTAACTCCCAAGCCTACTTTTTAGGGCAGTAACCCACTCTGTACTTTCTTCCTTTCGAAGTTTCCCAGTCATATCCATATGCAGATTATGTATAATTCCAGAGGAATCTGATCTCAGAGAATTGGAGCACTGGAAAAGATCTAATTATCTAACACTAATGGCAAATCTTTGCTCAAATTCCATGTCTTCCCAGAAGCCTCCCCTGATTCTTTCCCTCCTTTGACATATTGGTAGATGGTGTGAGTTGCCTTTATTATCTCATAAAGATGTTAATCTTTCCCCCATGGTGAAGGGCTGCTGGGATGGAGTTGGCTATGCCCTTGGCATGCTGAACTGTTCACAGATTTTCCAAGGTGGCACTCACTAGGATTTCAACATTCCTGATCAGTCACAGGCAGGGAGATGGGAGTAAGTTCTATAACCAATGTGCTGTCACATTTCTGCCATAGGCATAAATAATGAATCATGGGGAAAGAAAATGGCAAGTAGCCAGGCGTGGAGCTGTATTGTTAGGCACTTTGTAAAGCTGGTACTAAAAACACACAGCAGTATTAAACCTTCTGGCCTTTGAGTTCCTAGGAATTTGGGCTTTGCCACTGCAAGTAACTAAGGCTGGACTCCTCAAAGCCTATATATCCTGCTTGAAAAGCCATAGGGAAATTAAATGAAAAGGCAGATTTTAGAAACTCCACTTCCCAAACTTCTTTTCCAGACCCAGAACCTGTTTATCTCTTCCTTCTTATACTTTCGCCAGGAACCAGAACTTTTTTTTTTTTTCATACATGGCCCTTCTGCAACTGGTGATATGATCACATTTCATGACACTATTTGAATGTGATATGGCCTTGGGGCCACTTCTCAGAGCTAAGCATACCTCGTCATTCTTCCTTGCATCAGCCCTTGGAGGCTCTCTGGAGATTAAGGCCTATTTGTTTCCTTGATTCAATGATTAGTAGAGACTTTTACTTCTTCCTGCTTTCTCTTGACCTCATAGTTCATAAGCGTACCTCAGTCCTCAAACTAACCTATTGCTACATTATTCATGATTTATCCCTGGAACCCAAAGATATGATAAGAAGATATAGCAGAATGTTGCTGAATTTAGTATATGAGACCCAGATTAGCTCTCATTGAATAGATTATGTTTCTTGATATGGATATCTGCCCTTAACATACACACAGGTGTTCTTTTATCTGTGTTCTCATTTCTTTGTTATGATCTAGGAGGTTCAGGGTATTCTTTGACTGTCTCACATGGGTAATTGAAGAATGCAACTTCAAATGCTCTGCTCTAAATAGGAACTCAGTGATCTTTTGAACCCTGAGGACCACTATGGGGTTAGAACCATGCCCATAGTGACATTGAGAAGCCTAAGGTATATATGGAAGATAAAGGATCAGAGGAAAGAAAGAAGGAGAAGAGAAGGGATGGGGGGGGGGAGAGAAAGAGAGAGACAGAGAGAGAGAGAGAGAGAGAGAGAGAGAGAGAGAGAGAGAGGAGACAGAAAGAAAGATAGAGAGAGACAGAGACACACAGACAGACAGACAGACAGGGACAGAAACAGACAGAGAGTGAGACAGATATGCAGTTAGAGAAAGAGAGACAGAGACAGGGAGACAGTGACAGAGAGCTGATTTTAGTAAAGTGTTTGCCTATTGGTCATTGACACTAGTACTCAAATATACCTACCTCTGATCCAAACCATTTTTCTTCTTAGGTAAAGAAAAATATTTTAGGAACTATATAAATGCAAATAAGATGCCATGACATCCTACATGATATGAGCCAGCACTGTATACTTTTCCCCTCTGATTTACACTGGTGGCAAAGTAGATAGAGTGCTGTGCTTGGAGTCAAGAAAATGCCTCTTCACAGGGCGGAGCCAAGATGGAGGAGTAGTAACAGCACTTCCTCAGCACTCCAGCACATACCACTTCAAAATCATGTAAAAAGGGGACTCTGAACAACCTCTGGAGCTCCAGCACCCACCGAACGACACAGAGAAGCTAACCTAACCTCCCGCTGAGGACAGCCAGGCAGCCCGGCAGGGAATGGCTAGAGCAGCATGCTGGGAGCCGACAGCGCAGCACTCTGGGAGCTGAGCCCAGGACCACATGAGTCAGAGGTTTTAGCCCCATGGCAGCTGGATCAGCAACTGGCTGGAGTGACTCCAGAACACCAGCAGCTGTGGATTTTCCAGAATTTCCAAAACAATGTGAGAGGTTAGTGCCCTATGGACTTTGGGACCAGTATTTGGGAGCGTGTGGGCTTCTTCCCCTGGGGGCTAGAAACAGCTGAGGAGATGGGGCACAGATTACGTTTTGCAGCTTCAGTTGCAGCTTCAGCTCCTGGCCTGCGAACTGTAGGGGGATCTGGTGATCAATCTGGGTGGGTGGGTAGGGGGTAATCGCTCTTTCTTTAACCTCCCTGGATCTGGATTGTGACCTGGGTTGGAGGTCTTGGGGTGTGTGTCCAGCTTGCCAGAGAGTGTTGGGGCTTTAGGGAGGGCACCCAACTAATATCTCAGGCAGTTGAGAAGACCCCAACATTTGGGACAGAAGCTCCCCTGTCTGGTGGCAGGGTCCTACTGTGGCAATAAGCCCAAAAGTCAAGTAATTAAGTGGCAAAATGACTAGCCAAAGGAAAAAAAAATAAAGAGAAAAATTCAACATTAGACTCCTATTTTGAGGGCAAAGAGGATCAAAGCATGGAACAGGAGGAGGACTGTGAGGTCAGAACTCCTGCACCAAAAGCCCCAAATGAAAATATGAGTGGGTTACAGGCCATAGAGGACCTTAAGAAGGATTTCAAAAACGAAATAAGTTAAGTGGAGGAAAAATTGGGAAGAGAAATGAGAAGGATGCAGGAAAAGTAAGAAATGAGAGTCAATAGCCTGACTGGGGAAAATAACATCTTAAAAAATAGACTAACTCAAGTGGCAAAAGAGGCTCAAAAAGGCAATGAGGAGAAGAATGCCTTAAAAAGCCAACTTTGCCAGATGGAAACAGAATCTCAAAAGCTCACTGATGGGATGCATTCCTTCAGAATTAGACTGGAGCAAATGGAAGCTAGTGACTTTATGAGAAATCAAGATGCTATTAAACAGATATAAGCAATTGAAAGAATAGAAGGCAATGTGAAATATCTCATGGGAAACACCACTTACCTGGAAAATAGATCTAGGAGAGATAATTTAAAAATTATTGGACTACCTGAAAGCCATGATCAAAGAAAGAACCTAGAAATCATCCTTCAAGAAATTCTCTCTTTTTTTTAAGCAATTGGGGTTAAGTAACTTGCTCAAGGTTACATGGCCAGTCATTATTTGTGTGTGGGTGCTCATTTTCTGAGGCCGGTTTCGATCTCGGGTCATCCCAACTCCGAGGCCAGTGCTCTTACTCACTGTGCCACCTAGCCACCCCTCTTCAAGAAATTCTCAAGGAAAATTGCCCTTGTTTTAGACCCAGAGGGCAAAATAGTGGTTGAAAGAATCCACAGATCACCTCCTGAAAAAAAAACCCAAAAAGAAAACTCCTAGGAATATTATAGCCAGGTTCCAGAGTTCCCAGATCAAGTTGAAAGTACTACAAGAAGCCAGGAAGAAACAATTTCAATATTGTGGAAACACAATCAGAATAGCACAGGACCTGGCAGCTTCTACACTGAGGGATCAAAGGGCATGGAATATGATATTCCACAGGGCAAAGAACCTGGGATTAAAAGCAAGAATCACCTACCCCGAAAATCTTGTTTCAGGGGAAAATATGGTCATTCAGTGGAATAGAGGACTTTCAAGCATTCTTGAGGAAAAAACCAGAGTTGAATAGAAAATTTGACATTTAGACACAAGAAGCAAGAGACACTTGAGAAGGTAAACAGGGAAAAGAAATCAAAAAGAACTTATCAAAGTTGAACTATTTACATTCCTAGATGGAAAAAACAATAACAGTGACTGATGAAAGGTTTCTCAGTATGAAAATAATTGAAGAAGGATATACAGGCATATGAATACATATGTGAATGTGTGTATATATGTTTACAGGTATACATGTATAGAGAGCACAGGTTGAATTTGGTAGGACAGGATGATGGGTGAAGTTAAGAGGTGAGAGAGGAATGTGGGAAGAGGAGATGGGGAGAGACGGGGGAGGGGGTAAACTATCTCATGTAGAAGAGGCAAGGGGAAATAGTCGCAGGGATGGGGAAGAACAGGAAGTAAAAAGGCAAAACCATATTCTCATTGAGTTTGGCTCAGGGAGAGAATGACATACATACTAAATGGGATATCTCACCCTGCAGGAGAGTAGGGGGAAGGGGAATGAGAGTGGGGATGATGGAGGGGAGGGTATGCTGGGGTGAGGGGATGTTGGAAGTACCCACTTTTGAAGAGGGATAGGATCAAAGCAGGGAATGGACCAGGTGGGGGTGGGATGGGTGGGAGGGAATTATAAGCAGCCTTTTACAATATATCTACTATGGTAATGTTTTGCATAGCTATACATGTACAACACATACGGAATTGCTTATCTTCCCAGCGGGAGTGAGTGACAAGGGACGAAGGGAATGGATCTTCGATTCGAAGGTTTAAAATTAAATATTTCAAATATATATATATATATATATATATATATATATACATATATATATATATATATATATAAAATTACTATCATTAATACTATTTTGCATGTAACTGGGAGATAAGATGTGCAGCCATTGGGGCACAGAGATTCACCTTGCCCTAATGGAAAAGTCGAAGGAGGTATGGGAGAAGATATGGGAGAGACCAGATTGGATGAGGGGATATCCTTTGGGACTGCTATTCTGGGGTGGTGGGTAGGGGAAAAAGGGGGGAAAATTGTAACTCAAAATCTGATGGAAATGTATGATGTAAACCAGAAGTTAATTAAGCATTTGGGAAAAAAAAAAGAAGATGCCTCTTCCTTAGGTCAAATCCAACCTCAGACACTTATTAGCTGTGTGATCCCAGGAAAGTCATTTAACCATGTTTGACTCAATTTCCTCATCTGTAAAATGAACTGGAGAAGAAAATTGCAAACTTCTCCCGTATCTTTACCAAGAAAATATCAAATGGAATCACAAAGAGTTGGACAGGACTGAAAATAAATGAACAAGACATGTGATAAATAGAAACAACAAAATAGAGCAAGCCCATACTATTTTATTTTATTTTGTTGCAATTTGTAGCCAAACTACTTTCCTTATCTACAAAATAGGTGTAATCATGTTAACCTTTCTCATAGCATTATTGTAGGGAATGGATGCACTTTGTAATCTTTAAAGCACTTTATACATGTATTTCAGAAACAGTTTGAGTTTGCTTCCAGATTAAAACAGAGAACAAGTTCAAACATTTAAGAATAAAATAGACTAGTTTACATCTGAAGGATGCAAGAAGCACATAGCAGATGTAATCAGAGAGCTGAAATCTTAACACTAGGAAACAGGGAGAGCCTTCAACTAGAGTCAGAAGGGGCTCTATGGTAGAAAGAATGATAGACCTGAAATCAGAGGACCAGAGTTGGAATTCCTTCCAATTGTGCACTGTTCTACTTTCTTGACCTAGGGCACATCACTTCATTCTCCTGCTCTCAGTTTCCTCATCTGTAAAAGCGGGGACTTTTAGTAGTTGACTTTTGAGGCATTAATACACATTAATGAAAGTTTCTGGCAGCAAAGAAAGAAAGATACCCAATAGGTAAATTACAAATCATAAGCATGCATTATATAATATAATTTATGCTAGAATTTATGCAGCTCTTGAAGTCTTACAAAACATTTTATAAATATTACCCCTTTTTCATTACAATTACTCTGCTATTAATATTTCCATTTTAATAGATGTGGAAACTGAGCCAAAAAGAGGTTAAGTGCCTTGCTTGGGATCACACAGCTATCAAATTTCCCAAGGCCAGATTTATACTCTGGGGTTTCTGTTTGCAGGTCTGGTGTTCTGTCCATATGTGCCAACAGGCTGCCTTTATCATAGATATACATTCTTTAGCACAATAATATTAGCTGCTGTTTATATAGCACTAAGCTTACAGAATACTTTATATACATTATCTCATTGGTTCCTCACAGTAACCCTGTAAAGTCGATGTTAATATTATCTCTACTCTTCATATCTTCTAGAGGTTAAATGACATGTCCAGGGTTTTTATGTTAATTAACATCTGAGTTAGAAATAGAACTCAAGTCTTCCCAACTGTAAATCCAGCACTATTCAGTTTACCTGAATTCAGTATACCATGCTGCATTGCAAAATTGAGTCCTAGAACCAGAAGTTCAAGGAACATTTAAAAAATTCCTACTTTCTGAAGATGTTAGTGGTGGAAGTGGGAGGTGGGAAGGTTCTAATTTTTTAATTATGTATTGCTGACAAAAATTTTCACAGAAATTAAATATTTCCATCTTGGCTCAATGCAAATTGAGAATCTGTGATTTTATAAGATAACCATGATCCTAATTTGCAACAAATTCTGCTTTAATGTGGTCCAATTTAGTGAAGTTTTGCAATAATTTGTGCCATAAACCCAAGGGAGAGCAATGATTGCTGTTGATGCTGGGGTAGGGGGAGGGGAGTATTTGCAAGTGAGCCATTTTGAAATTTGCTGACTTGCTCAGCACTGCATACCCAAGTCTGATGATTAGTTCTAGCTGATTTTCTATTTGATTTCCAGTAGTGACATTTGTCTATTGAAATGTTAATTTCCAGATTCATTGGCTCATTGATATATCAAAACATCACTATTATCAATGCAACTGTTTGTTCATTCATTCTGCAAATATTTATTTATTAACTCAGATTTAATTGACCAACCTTAAAAGACAGGAGTGGAAATGTTGATGTGCTCACAATTGCAGTTACAATCTGAACTCAGAATTACATTTCACTTGGTTAGGAGAATTATTTTAAAACTTCAGCCTTTGCCAAAAGCTGAATAAGTAAATCACTTTAAAGAAAGTTCTTTGGGGGTGCAAAGAGTGACCCTAAAATGATAGGGAATAAAAGAAAGAAAAAAGAGGAGAAAAGAAAGTGAGAACAAAATTGAGACCAAGGACAAACATGATTAGAATAAGTGACTTCTAGAAATGATGTATTCCTCCCCCAAGAGTCTTAGGGAAATATAATGAATCAGCATTTGTTCACCATTCATTTCCCAGGCAGTGAAATCAGTGATGTGCAACACTTAGAATGAAGTCTGATTAAGTTTCCTGTAAGGGAATTCTTCTGTGAAAGTCTTTTGTATCGCCTTCACACCTGCTGAGCTAGGAGAAACAGAGCAGCCCCTTTCATTACTCCAGTTAAATCCTGTCACAGGAATGACATCATCCCTCTCAGACATTTTAACCCTGCACCCTGGAGCCAGCCCTTTCAAAACACTGGGCAGATAAAGATTGTGGACATCTTTAACTGATCATGTTCTCTGACTAGCTTAGAGCTAGTCTGCAGCAGGTACCTTAGCTTATCTCCTTTTGGAGAGGCAATCATGCCCACTGGCTAAACAAACTTTCTCAGGTACTTTATAGCTAGAGATGGGTCTCTCTCCTGGAAAAAAAAAAAGAAAACAAGAAAACAACAACAACAACAACAACAACAAAAAAAAAAACCCTCACAACCTTATATGCTAGTCTGGGCTTTGGCTAAAGTTCCCATATACCTCAGGGGTTTGATTCTCAGTGACAGGGAAAGCTTGACTTTGGCCTCTTCTCAAACTCTCAAACAAAGAGACCCACAGATGGCTCCAGGGCAGACTGTTTTTATTTTTCTCCCCTTTCTTTTTCTTTTCTTTTCTTTTTTTTTTTGACTAAGCAAAAAAAAAAAAAATCATTAAGTGAGACATGAATACAGGTTAACAGAAAAGTCTATTATTCTTGGCTCTCCGAAGACTTCTTTGTTCATTGTTACCATTGAAATTTGGAAGAATGGGAAGAAGATAGTGAGTGTGTGTGTGTGTGTGTGTGTGTGTGTGTGTGTGTGACAGGACCTGGGCAGCAAAGGGGGTGTGCCAGCATTACATCTTACTTAAATTTCAAATTAGCTTGAAAGAAAAAGGGTAGTTTCTCTCACTGGAGTTTCTTATCACAAATCATCCATAGAAAAAAGGGTTTTCTTTTTGATAAGAAAAACCATTGAGGAACAGGGTAGGAGGGTGGGGAGGGAAAAGAAACACTTTTAGGGATCTAAAACTTTTTAAGAAGAGACAGAGTCTCAGGAGGGAGAGAATATTTAATTGAGATTGGAATGGGGACATAAAAATATAAGTATTTTTGGAGAAATACTGAGAATTTTTTTTCCTTCCCATAAGATGGTCTTTATTTTTTTCTATACTTTTTCCCATTTGAAAGTTTAAAAAATTCTGCTAAAATACATTTATAATTTCTCTATAAAGTGAAAATGCCAAATATGCTGCACTAGAAAAAAGAAAAATTGCAAAATTTTATTGTCCAAAGGTAAAGGTGAAGAACACATGGTTCTAACAATTTTTAAGGTTTATTTTCTGGTTTCCTCCCCAGTTGTCCTCTTCAGTTCCTCCACCAACACATTTCCCTTTATTTATTTCATGGCCATTTATACAGTACCTACTTTGTGCCAAACACTGGACCTTACTTACTTAGTGCTTTTGATTTAAGAAAACTGGTTTTATTTCAGTCTATTCTGTTATGGAAATATAATTTTCTGTTCTGGGCAAGGAACATCATTATTGGATATATACAGCTTGCTCTTGGTTTCCATAGTAGTTGGTTTCCCTCTTAAAAAATTCTGATGGTAGTACTTGCTTAGTTTATGGTTCTAAGGATTGCAACTACACTTGAGCTATGCAGATATAAAAATAAACAAACAAAAATTATTTTTTCACATTTAATCACTCATACCATAGTAGGAAGAAATCAGAATCTGTTTATTATCTTTACATTGGTCAATGTATCCAGGCTATCTCCTCTTGCCATCATAAATTGATTATAGTAGTTAATCCAGTTCTCTACCTTATTATGATTGGGTGAAAAGAAAATTTTCTTTTGATCCTTTTACACATAGCTAACCTGGTCTGGCTTTGAAGAGTTTGTCTTCTGGACTCTTTTGGACAGCAATATGAGCATGTTTGAACAATTTTCTACTCAATATCTCAATAATATGAAATTTAACATTATGAGTTCCACATTCACAAATGTATAGTTCCTTTTGGTCCTTACTCCTTCACACCTCCACCATCCCTTATTAGAGAGTCTTGATGAACTATCATGAGTAAAATTAATCCCATATAGTCTTCTCTTTACACTCTATAATATATCACTTGGTGATCTCATCAAATCCCATAGATTCCTTTATCGTCTCTATAAATAATTCCCAGTTATATATATATATATATATATATATTATATATATTTTATATATATATTATATATATATTATATTATATATATATATATATAATATAATATATATATATAATCCTAATCTTGCTCCTTAGCTATGGTGCCACAGCAAAAATTGCATTTTGGACATCCTGAACTAGTTATCACATGAGCATCTCAAACTAAATCATCAAAACCAGAATCCATTTTTTATCTATTCCCTCAAATTCATCCCCATTCTCAATTTCTCTGTGACTTTACTGTCAAGGGCACCCCCATTCTCCCAGTGACCCAGACTTCCATTCTCACTGTCATCTTTGACTTCTTCCTCTTACCCACCACACTTATGTAATATTTCACCAGATCTTTCTACCTTCACAGCATGACTCCTAGATACCTCCTCTCAAAATCATTCCACTTTATGACCTCATTATCTTTTGTCCCAGCCTATTGCAATTACCTTTGAATTGGTCTCCCTACTTCATCTCTCCCCACTCCAATCTATCTTCTACTCAGCTGCCAAAGGGAATTTTCTAAAATGCAGGTTTGCCTGTGTAACCTACCTACTCAATAAACTCGTGTGGCTCCCTATTACCTCCAGTATCCAATAAGAAGTCCTCTGGTATTCAGAACTCCACATTACTCCTCCCTATATTCCTTATTGTCTTACACTTTACTTGCCTTCACATACATTATGATTTACCTACACTGACCTGCTTCTTGTTACTCTCACATGGCATGCTATTTCCTGTCTCTATCTATATCCATTGTGTTGCTACCATGCTTGAATTTCTTTCTCTTCTACCTTTGTTTCTTAGAATTTTTTATTTCCTTCAGAAGTCATCTAAAATTCCAGCTAGGCTTCCTTCAAAAGTCAGATCAAATTCTACTGGACTGGGAATTGGGAAGACCTGAGTTCATATCTAACCCCCGACACCTAATAGCTGTATCAATCTCTGTCTCCCTCAGTTTCTTCTTCTATAAAATCAGGATAAAAATAGCATCTGTTTCCCAGAGTTGTTGCAAGGATACAATGAGAGTAGGTTTATAAAGTGTTTTGCAAACATGAAAGCATCATATAAATTCTGTTATTATTATGATGGATGTCTTTCCTCATCCCTCCAGCTACTAATATCTTCCATTCTGAGAATACCTTTCACTTACTATCTTTTATGCACCAAGTTATGTACATAAGGCATGTGTGGGGATGTCTGAATATATAGGTGTCATGGATAAATGTTATCTGAGATTTGATCTGACTCTTTCCATCTCTAAGGGGATTTCTTTCTTTGTAGGGAGTAGATAGAGGGCCATATTGGCAAGGCTAATAGTCTAGTTGAGGGAAAGACTGTGTGAACTGTCTTTCTTGTCTCAAAGATGGCTATGGTGCTAAAACTGCTACTTCCCCCTTCTCTTCCAATATCTCTAACCTAGGGATATGAGTCTGGGTTTAGAAGGAACTCTCAGCTTTACAAAATTCAAGGCTACTTGCATTCCACTGTGGGAGTAGGATTTTGGAGATTTTTCCTGCCAAGTGAACATTGAGAGTGCTCTTGCCTGCTCACTGTAAGTGTTCGAGCTGGATCTGATTGACTCTCTCCATTTATGACTTGGATTAAAAGCGTCCTGCATTCCCTCCTAAATCTAGGATTCTGTGACTTTGTAATACTGTGGTGTGTTCATTGAGCTTGTAGCTCATTGAGCCACCTGGTCTCATCCTCTCTTTTCTCCTTCACTGGTATCTCTTTTTGTTCAGCCTCAATTAACTTCTTCAGTTTCTGCTCTGTTAACTTAGATCCTTCAATGTTGTGAATGCTGGTCTGTGTCTTTCTTGTGGTTACAGCCCTTTTTATTCTAGGTCTGCAAGGATTTTGGTGAAAACCATTCTGTCATCCGATAAAAGCAAATGTATGTCTATTCAGATTCCATTTCGCTAGAATTGTGGGCTCCTAGATTGTTGAGCTTGGAAGGGACTTTGGAGTTTTTTGTGTCTAATAAGCATATTTTATAGATGAGGAAAAGTGCTTCCAGCACTTCCATAAGCAGTTTTGGAGAGATTATTTCATTCATCTTGGCATATTCTTCTTCTGATGATGATAGTGCATGGATTTTGAAACAACCTTATTTTCAGAATGTAAACCTTATTCATCCCTGCCAACAGGCATACAATTGACACATTGGCAGAAATGAATAGGGATTATATGAAGGGAAAATATTATTCTAAGATCCTTATGTAATTAATTAATTGAACAAATACTTATCAAGTGATCACTCTGTGCAAAGTATCATACTATGCACTGAGGACATGAATATACATGAATCAAAAACCCTGCTATCAAGGAGTTTGTAATCTCATGCAGAAGAATAGGAATCAAGAATTTAAAAAAAATAATTATGTTAAAAAGGAAGGTACAATAATTTCAAAGATGATGTATAAGCCAAGTGCTTTGGGAAATTTGAGAAGAGATATATTACTTTACCTGGGGTGTAGGTTAGGAGAAGGCTCTTTTGTATCAGCAATATCTTGTACATGACAGAAACTTAAACAGTACTTGTTAGATTAGATTAGTGTTGACACCTGAAGAGAACCTTTAAGGAAAGGATAGGTATTAAATTATTCTAGATACTAGAGTATATTATAAACATTTTTCAGATTGTTCTAATTAGTTGTGGAAGGCTGGACAAGCCAACTAACTTCTCAGACTCTCAGTTTCTTCATGTCTAAAATGAGATGGTTGGACTTTATGAATCGTCCACTACTAAGCAATTAAACAAGAAATAATAAAAGAGGGGTGGCTAGGTGGCGCAGTGAGTAGAACATCGGCCCTGGAGTCAGAAGGACCTGAGTTCAGATCCGGCCTCAGACACTTCATGCACACACAAATAAAAAAAAAAAATAACCTAGCCGTGTGGCCTTGGGCAAGTTACTTAACCCCAATTGCCCTCCAAAAAACAAACAAACAAACAAAAAAGAAATAATAAAAGAAAGAAAGAAACCCCTTAGGACAAATATGTGTTGTCTCACAAACAAAGTCCCACATAAGCCATGTTCAAAACTGTGTCTCATTCTAGATATTAGGTCTGTCACATCTCTGGCAGAAGGAGGTGGGGTGGGAAGTCTCATCTTCAGTCCTCTACACTTGTGATTTATCATTTCATTAGCAGATTTCTTAATTTGTTTAAAGTTGGTTTTCTCTCTAGAGATCTTTTTGTCATTGAACTGCCTCTTCCTCACTTCAGTTAATATAAGTTCATAGACGTCTTCACAGGTTTCTTTGACATAATTTCTTGATTATTTTTATTTTTGTATTTATATATCAACACATGGTAATTTATTTATATATTCATATTTATATAATGACATTTGCTTAATGGCTCTCCAATGGGGGAAGCCTTACTTTCCAGCTCAATGCTTCTATAAAGAAAGCTGGGAGGGAGGGATGGAGGGAGGGAGGAAGGAAGGAAGGAAGGAAGGAAGGAAGGAAGGAAGGAAGGAAGGAAGGAAGGAAGGAAGGAAAGAAGGAAGGAAGAAAGAAAGAAAGAAAGAAAGAAAGTAAAAAAAAGAAAGGAAGGAAGAAAGAAAAAGAAAAGAAAGAGAAGGAAAGAAAAAAAGAGGGGGAAACAAAGATGGGGTTGGCAGGAAAGTTGTCACCAAAAAAAGAAAATTTATTGCTCATGGCAGGAAGGAGTTGAGCTACTGTCTGTTAGATTGTTAGGGGTAATGACTACTAATGAGAACTGGTCCCAGATTAAGTTAATTAGGCATTTGTCTGATAATCAGGCAAAGCTCTAAGTCTCCCCTGTCTCTTACTATAAAGGTTAAGTACTCAGTGTAGAAAATAAGAATGCAGTTTCTTTTCACAAATTCCTTATATATTTCCCTGCACTCTGTACCACTCCCATCTTCATTTATCTGCTTTCTTGATCTCTAATTTATTTATGTTTCTGTTTCTTCATGTAGAATTTTGCCTCTACTATTTTTCCCTTTCATACTTAGGGTACCTCCATTAAAACATTTCTAAATGTGTCATAATTACTATCTGTATCAAGTTTTCCATTGCATTCTAATCCCCTCTTTGACTACTACCCTGAATGGGTATTTTCATATGAACTGTCTGTGAAAATGTTTGTGCTTTCCTATAAAATCCTACAATATAGAGTACAATATAAGGGCATCTGAACTATTATGAACCATCAGAGAATTATAGATTTGGAGCAAGAAGGGAGCTTAAAGGCCTTTGAGTCCTACCTTTGTTTTTAACAGATGAAGAAAATGAGGAACAGAAAGATTTAGCCCATATGTTCAAAGTCACATAGCTAATACATTTCTTTCTTTTTTTGAATATTTTTTCCAAATGCTTTATTAACTTCTGGTTTACATCATTCATTTCTGCCACATTTTGAATTACAACTTTTCCCCATTTTCCCCCTACCACCACTCCAGGATAGCAGTCCCACAGGATATCCCCTCACCCAATCTGCTCTTTCCCACATCTTCTCCCATACCCCCTTCCACTTTTCCAGTAGGGCAAGGTGAATCTCTGTGCCCCAATACCTGTATATCTTATTTCCCAATTATATGAAAAATAGTATTAATAATAGTATTTATATATTTTTAAAACAGTTGATGTTGAAACTTCAAATTCCAGATTCATTACCTTCCTCCCTTGTCACCCACTCCCACTGGGAAGATAAGCAATTCAGTATATGTTGGACATGTATAGCTATGCAAAACATTACCATATGAGATATATTGTAAAAGACTAACTATATTTCCCTCCCTCCTATCCCACTTCCCACTAGGTCTATTACCTACTTTGATACTGTCCCTTTCCAAAATTAGGTGCTTCCAACTTCCCTCCCCCCAGCCTGCCCTCCCTTCCATCACCTACCCTCTCATCCCCTTCCCCCTACTCTCCTGTAGGGTGAGATATCCTATTTAGTATGTATATCATTCTCTCCCTGAGCCAAATTAAATGAGAACAAGGTTTTGCCTTTTTCCTTTCTGTTCTTCCCCTCCCTTGCAACCACTTTCCCTTGCCTCTTCTATATGAGATAGTCCACCCATACTGTCTCTCCCCATCTCCTCTTGTTATACCCCTCTCTCACCTCTTGATTTCACGTTTTAAGTATCATCCCTTCCTATTAAATTTGACCTGTGTCCTCTATCTATGTATACCTGTAAACATATATACACACATTCACATATGTATTCATATGCCCATATTCTCTTCTTGAACTATTTTCATACTGAGAAAGATTTCATCAGTTACAGTTATCATTTTTCCATGTAAGAATGTAAATAGTTCAACTTTGATAAGTTATAGTGATTTCTTTTCTCTGTTTACCTTCTCAAGCATCTCTTCCTTCTTGTGTCTGAATGTCAAATTTTCTATTCAACTCTGTTTTTTTTCCTCAAGAATGCTTGAAAGTCCTCTATTCCACTGAATGACCATATTTTCTCCTGAAGCAAGATACTCAGTTTTGCTGGGTAGGTGATTCTTGGTTTTAATTCCAGGTCCTTTGCCCTGTGGAATACCATATTCCATGCCCTGCGATCCTTCAATGTAGAAGCTGCCAGATCCTGTGTTATCCTGACTGTATTTCCACAATATTGAAATTGTTTCTTCCTGGCTGTTTGTAATATGTTCTCCTTGATCTGGGAATTCTGGAACCTGGCTATAGTATTCCTACAAGTTTTCTTTTTGGGATCTTTTTCAGGAGGTGATCAGTGGATTCTTTCAAGCTCTATTTGCCCTCTGGGTCTAAAACATCAGGGCAATTTTCCTTGAAAATTTCTTGAAGGATGATTTCTAGGTTGTTTCATTGATCATAGCTTTCAGGTATTCCAGTAATTTTTAGATTATCTCTCCAGGATCTATTTTCCAGGTCAGTGGTTTTTCCCATGAGATATTTCACATTACTTTCAATTCTTTCATTTGTTTGGATTGGCTTAACAGCATCTTCATTTCTCATAAAGTAACTAGCTTTCATTTGCTCCAGTCTAATTTTGAAGGAATGATTCTCCTCAGTGAGCTTTTGAGATTCTTTTTCCTTCTGGCAAATTTAGCTTTTTTAGGCATTCTTCTCCCCATTGCCTTTTTGAGCCTCTTTTGCCATTTGAGTTAGTCTATTTTTTAAAGTGTTATTTTCCTTAGTCAGGCTGTTGACTCTCATTTCATACTTTTGTTGCATCTTTCTCATTTCTCTTCCCAATTTTTTCCCTACTTCTATTATCTGTTTCTTAAGGTCCTATGTGGCCTGTGGCCAGCTCATATTTTCATTTGGGGCTTTTGGTGCAGGAATTCTGACCTCCTAGTCTTCCTCCTGTCCCATGCTTTTATCCTCTTTGCCCCCCAAATAAGAGTCTAATGTTGAATTTTTCTGTCTGTTTTGTTTCCTTTGCCTAGGCATGTTGCTTCTCAATTACTTGACCTTTTTGCTTTTTGCCACAATAGGCCTCTGCTACCAGCCATTCGAGCTTCAGTCCCAAATACTGGTCTTTTCTCAGCTGCTGGAGTTATTCGTTGGGGGCCCTCTCTACAGCCTCCTCACTCTCTGGAAAGTTGGTCACACACCCCAAGACCTCCACCCCAGACTGCTATCCAGATCCAAGAAGGCTAAATCAAGAGCGATTCCCCCCTCCCTCCACTAGACTGATTGCTGGTCCCCCTACAGACTGCAGGCCAGAAACTGAAGTTGCAACATGGCTTGGCTCCTTGGTTTCTACACAGTGACTTCTCACCCACAGGGAAAGAGGCCGACAGGCTCTCCCAAACAGTCCTAAAGTCCATACTACACTGACCTCTCACTTTGTCCTAGGCATCTATGTGTTAGTAATTCTGGAAACACCACAGCTGCTGGTATTCTGGGGTCCCTCCAGCTGGCTGCTGGTCCAGGTGCCCTGGGACTAAAAGCTAATACATTTCCGAGGTAGGATTTACACCCAGGTGTTCCTAACTCCAAAGCCATCCCCTGCCTCTTAGGACATGATGTTCCTAGATGTAGTCATTTGCGGATCTGGAAATTCAACCCAGATAATTTGATTTCTCAACCAGCACTACTCCTGATGCCCTGTACATCTCAGTGCTATATTTGTATTTTCTGGGTCATATTTAGAGTTGAATAACACTGGGCCTTTGCCATTTACCAATAACAAAAGTGAGGGTTGCCAACTTTTAGCAAGATTGATGGCTTTCTTCTTCATGACCAACTTCATTCCTCCATTGTGTCCTTAGGCTTGCTGTTCGAAGAAATCTCCATTCTTTAGTTCTCATGGTATAATTTCCTCGAATCTCTTTCTTTTGTGTATATTGTGGCATGAAGAGAAAGATGTCTATTGTGTATTATTGTGTAGCATTCACAGTATGAGGCATACTGTCTAGAAAGGGTCTGTGAAATCAAAATCTGAGTAACATCTGAAAGTTTGCCAAATTTTGAATATAGTTCACACTGATGAAAATAAAAGTTCCGATGTGATCAATTAATCCCACAAACTGGGATTAATAATAATATATATTAATTAAAAAATTAAAAAAGCAAAATATAATAATTAATCGCCTCTTGGTTGAGTTGGGAAGAGCTAACTATAAGCACTTCAGGAAAATGGGGGAACACCAGATCTTATCATCTGCTCTGCTACTGGGTTCTAAGGTTGTCTAGCCTTGCTATTTGCTTTAACAGATGCCGTCCACAATGTTGGGTTTTACCACTCACCCTTTTGCCCCTTAAGGAAACTTAGTTTTTCTGAAACTGAAACCTTTATGTAAATTGGTTCCTTGAGAGCAGGAAGGAAGGAAGAAAGAGAAAGAAAGGAAAGAAGGAAGAAATAAAGGAAGGAAGGAAGAGAAAGAAAGGAAGGAAGGAACAAATGAAGGAAGGAAGACAGGATGGAAGGAAGGAAGGAAGGAAGAAAGGAAGGAAGGAAGAAAGGAAGGAAGGAAAAGAAGGAAGAAAAAGAAAGGAAGGAAGGAAGGAAGGAAGGAAGGAAGGAAGGAAGGAAGGAAGGAAAGAAGGAAGAAAGGAAGGAAGGAAGGAAGGAAGGAAGGAAGGAAGGAAGGAAGGAAGGAGGGAAGGAAGGAAGGAAGAAAGAAAAGAAACAAAGAAAGAGGAAATAAAGATCGGAGTGGCAAGAAAGTGAGAATTTATTGCTTATGGCAGGAAGGAGTTGAGCTACTGTCCTCAGCCTGTTAGATTATTAGGGGTAATAGCTACTAATGTTTCATTTTCTATGTATTTGCTTAACATTTAGCACAATGCCTGGCATATAATGAGGGCTTAATAAATGCTTCATCTTCTCCCCCTTTCTATTATCCTTCCATCTTTCTCTCCTGTCCTCTTTCCTTTGTATCTTCCTTCATTATCTGGAAAACAGAGTCTCAGAACCACAAAAATTAAGCCATGGGGGGCGAGCCAAGATGGCAGAGTAGAAACAGCTCATCCAAGCCACTCTGCCCCCAGAATTTCCCCAAATTATGTAAAAGGGGACTCTGAACAACTTCTGGAGCCCCAGCACCCAAAGAACAACGCAGAGAAGCTAACCTCCTGCTGAGGACAGCCCAGCAGCCCTGCAGGAAGGACCGGTGCAGCATTCTGGGAGCTGGCAGCACACAGTGCAAAGAGCATGGGGAGCCAAGCCGAGTCAAGTGGAGCTGAGCCGAGCCAAGCCCAGGTCCCCATGAGCCGAGGTTTTAGCCCCAGGGTGGCACAGGCAGCAACTGACTGGAGAGACCCCAGAACACCAGCAGCTGTGGTGATTCCAGAATTATCAACAAAGACATGCCTAGGATAAAATGAGAGGTTAGTGCCCTATGGACTATGGGACCAGTATTTGGGGAATGCATTGGCTTCCACCCCTGGGGGCTAGGAGCCACTGAGGAGACACTCCATTTTGTAGTTTTCAGAGGCAGCTCCTGCTCCTGGCCTGCAAACTGTAGGGAGATCCAGCGATCAGTCTTGGGGGGTAATTGCTCTTGCTTTAACCTCCGTGGATCTGGATTGTGATCTGGGGTGGAGGTTGTGGGTGGGCTTCCAGCTTCCAGAAAAGGAAGTTGTCCCCCACATGTTCGTGATGAAAATTCCTGACTGGCAGCAGAGCCATAGTGTGGCAATAAGCCCAAAAGTCAAGTAATTAAGTGGCAACATGCCAAGGCAAATGAAACAAATTAAACAGAAAAATGCAACCCTAGACTCCTATTTTGGGGGCATAGAGCGGGAAAAGGACTGTGATGTCAGAAGTCCTGCTCCAAAAGCCCCAGGGGAAAACATGAGCCAGTTGAAGGCCATAGAGGACCTTAAGAAGGACTTTAAAAATCAAATAAGAGAAGTGGAGGAAAAATTGGAAAGAGAAATGAGAAGGATGCAGGAAAAGTATGAAATGAGGGTCAACAGCCTGACTGAGGAAAACAACACCTTAAAAAATAGACTAACTCAAATGGCAAAGGAGGCCCAAAAGGGCAATGAGGAGAAGAATGCCTTAAAAAGTCGAATTTGCCAGATGGAAAAAGAATCTCAAAAGTTCACTGAGGAGATTCATTCCTTCAGAGTTAGACTGGAGCAAATGGAAGCTAATGACTTTATGAGAAATCAAGATGCTGTTAAGCAGATCCAAACAAATGAAAGATTAGAAGGCAATGTGAAATATCTCATGGGAAAAACCATTGGCCTGGAAAATAGATCCAGGAGAGACAATTTAAAAATTATTGGACTACCTGAAAGCCATGATCAAAGAAAGAACCTAGAAATCACCCTTCAAGAAATTCTCAAGGAAAATTGCCCTGATGTTTTAGATCCAGAGGGCAAAATAGAGGTTGAAAGAATCCACAGATCACCTCCTGAAAAAGATCCCAAAAAGAAAACTCCCAGGAATATTATAGCCAGGTTCCAGAATCCCCAGATCAAGGAGAAAATACTATAAGCAGCCAGGAAGAAACAATTTCAATATTGTGGAAACACAATCAGAATAGCCCAGGACCTGACAGCTTCTACACTGAGGGATTGAAGGTCATGGAATATGATATTCCAGAGGGCAAAAGAACTGGGAATGAACCCAAGGGTCACCTACCCAGCAAAACTCAGTATTTTGTTTCAGGGGAAAATATGGTCATTCAGTGGAATAGAGGACTTTCAAGCATTCTTGAGGAAAAAACCAGAATTGAATAGAAAATTTGACATCCAGACACAAGAAGCAAGAGATGCCTGAGAAGGTAATCAGGGAAAAGAAATCAAAAGGAACTTATCAAGGTTGAACTATTTACATTCCTATATGGAAAAACAATAACTGTGTCTGATGAAATCTTTCTCACTATGAAAATAATGGAAGAAGGGTGTATGGTCATATGAATACATATGTGAATGTGGGTGTATATGGTCACAATTATATATGGATAGAGGGCATAGGTTGAATTTGTTGGGAAGGGAGGATACTCAAGGGATGAAATTATGAGGTGAGAGAGGAAAGTGGCAAGAGGAGATGGGGAGAGACAGGGTAGGGTAAACTATCTCATGTAGAAGAAGCAAGAGGAGGTGGTTGCAAGGGAGGGGGAGAATAGGAAGGGAAAAAAACAGCAAATCCACATTCTTATTGAATTTGGTTCAGGGAGAGAATGACATATATACTAAATGGGGTATCTCAACCTGCAGCAGAATAGGGGGAAGGGGGAGGAGAGGAGGGATGATGGATGGGAAGGCATTCTTGGGGGGAGGGGAGATTGGAAGTACCCACTATAGAAGAGGGACAGGATCATGTAGGGAATGGACCAGGTGGGGGGTGGGATGAGTGGGAGGGAATTATAAGCAGCCTTGTACAATATATCTACTATGATAATGTTGTGCATAGCTAGACATGTACAACATATACTGAATTACTTATCTCCCCAGAGGGAATGGGTGACAAGGGAGGAAAGAAATGGATCTGAAATTCAAAGTCTTAAGATTAAATGTTTCAATATATATAAATACTATTATGAATACTCTTTTGCTTGTAATTGGGAAATAAGATGTGCAGGCATTGCGACACAGAGATTCACCTTCCTTGAATGGAAAAGTCGAAGGGGGTATGGGAGAAGGTATGGGAGACAGCAGATTGGAGGAAGTGATATCTAGTAGGACTACTATTCTGGGAGGGTGGGTAGGGGAAAAACAGGGGGAGAAAATGATTGTAACTCAAAATCTGGCAGAAATGAATGATGTAAAACAGAAGTTAATAAAGCATTTGTTTAAATATTAAAAAAAAAGAATTAAAGAGACTAAAAAAAATTAAGCCATAGTCATCTGATCCTACTGAAAACAAAATGAAAGCAAAATTAATTCCCTCCACAGAATATCCAACCAGAGAGAGGTCTTTTTTTCTAAAACTTATTCACTTAAGCATATTCAAATAAATACTGAAAGTATATTAAAAACTTTTAGTAACTGTGTTATTGCTTTAATACTCTTTATGACAACTGGCTTTGTAGTGTCAATGAAGTCTATATGTCAGAGCAGGAGTTGATTGATTGTTTTGGGTAGGCCCCACTTGAAGAATGGCCCACTATGATGTCCTTTAGTTTCTTAACTGGTTTTGACTTCTTTAAAGAGTTGTATGTGCACAGTAAAGACCCTTAGAGATCAAGGAATTAGGCATTTTGAAACTATAGCACCTCTCCTTTAAATAAAATAATGATGATAAATTTGGATTGATAGATGATAGATAAATAGATGATAGGTAATTAACAAGCATATATGTAGTGTGTATATAGAATAGATAATTAACAGGTGTTTAAAAACATGTACATATGTTTTTACAGATCAGGAGGGAGGGAATGAAGGAAATACATATACATATAAATATACATATACATATACATAATACATAATTGTGTCTATACACATATACCTGTTAATTACCTGTCAATATTAGTGACTCAGATTTTTATTGGAGGTTCTTAATTACAAAATTTTTCACATTAACTTCTTAAATGGGAAGTTATCATCTATCTTTTTTTTTTTTTAAAGCAATTGGGGTTAAGTAACTTGCTCAAGGTTACACGGCTAGTCATTATTTATGTGTTGGTGCTCATTTTCTGAGGCCGGATTTGATCTCGGGTCATCCCAACTCCAAGGCCAGCACTCTTACTCACTGCGCCACCTAGCCACCCCTTTTAGGGCAATTGGGGTTAAGTAACTTGCCCAAGGTCACACGGCTAGGTTTTTGTTTTTGTGGGTTAAGTGTCTGCGGCAGAATCTGAACTCAGGTCCTTCTGATTCCAGGCCCGGCACTCTATTCCCTGCGCCACCTAGCCACCCCTATCATCTATCTTTCTATCAATCAATCTATCTATCTATCTATCTATCTATCTATCTAATGATTACCTATTCTAAAACTATATCTATTAATTGTCTATACTTTATGTATATGCACACACACAGGCATATACCTCTGTTAATTACCTATTCATTATATATAATGTGTATATATATATATATATATATATATATATGTGTGTGTGTGTGTGTGTTTATATATACACACATATCCATGCATATAGACATATCTACCTAACGAGCTGTAATTTATATGTACTATATTATCCATATTAAAAAGATATGAACAAATAATTTGCAAAAGATAAAATGCAAGCCATTGACAGCCATGAAAATGTTTTGATTTAATTATAATAAGGGGCTGTGGGAGCACAGGAACATTCATTCTTTTTTAGTGAAGTTGTAAATTAGTCAAACTGCTGGAAAACAATTTGACAATATTCATTAAAAATTCCTAAATGTACGTACCCTTGAACCCAGAAATTCCGCTACTGGTCATATACTTCATTGATATCATGAACAAAAAGAAAGGTCCCAAATACTCAAAAATTTTTGACAGTGCTTTTTATACTTGCAAAACAAACTTGTAAGCAGAGTGCATGCTTACACATTTAAAAATGGCTCAGTGAATTCCTATATGGCACAGTGTATAGATTACTGGGCCTGGAGTCAGGAAGACTTACATTCCTGAGTTTAAGTCTGGCTTCAGACACTTACTAGCTGTAAGTGACCCTGGGCATGTCATTTAACCTTTCTTTACCTTAATCCCCTAGAGAAAGAAATGGAAAATCTCTCCAGTATCTTTACCCAAAATAAAACAAAACAAAACGTAGACAGTGTGCTCCACTGGGTCATGAAGAATCAGACACAATTGAACCATTCAACAGCAATGAACAGTCATCAACCCAAAGCATGCAGCCCTGGGTAGAACAAAGGCCCTGGAAGATTTTCATCAGGAACTAAGATTTTGCTGCTGAAATGCTAAACTATTAAATATCCTCCAAAACAAATTTTCAGTGATGGAGCATCATAATATTGTCATATGAGATATTCCACTTTTTATATGATTCTTCTTCCTATTACAAATAAGAAGACAAGTTTTTGAGAACATGGTTTAAAGATTGGGTTTTCTTAGTTTTGATTCAACAAAATCTTTATAAGCACCTTATAAAGTGAGAACAGAGGACTGTACTCAGTTCTGGGCTGGGGGAAGGGGATACCAAGTTTAGGTAAGACCTAGTCTCTGTCCTTAAAACACTTATAGTATGTTTTAATGGCAGGATAGACTTCAAGATAATACACATTTGAGTGGAGCAGATTTATTAGGATCACTGTTGCTGACTGGGGGTATGAAGGGAATTTTAGTGACAGAGGTGGCATCTGAGTCCAGTTTTAATGGTTGGGTAAGGTTTCAGTGACCAAAGTAGAAAAAAAGGGCATTGTGGATGTAAGACATGAGTGCCAGGCCTATGAGTCAGGAAGATTCATCTTCCTGATTTAAAATCTGGCTATTACTATCTGTGGTACCCTGGGCAAGTCACTTAACCCTGTTTGCCTCAGTTTCCTCATCTGTAAAATGAGGTGGAAAAGGAAATGGCAAACTATTTCAGTATTTTTACCAAGAAAACCCTAAATGGGAATGTGAAAAATCAGACAAGACTAAAAAAGGACTGAACAAAGACATAAGAAATAATGAGAAAAATGTATAGAAATATCAGTATTATATGGCAGGGCATCCCATCCTGGGCTTACATACCTCCAGTTGCTATGAGAAGTTTGTTAAGGCATATGGAGAATCGATTTCTTTTAAATTTCTTATGTGCATATGCAGGGTAAATTTTAAAATTAAATTCTTTTCTCCTTTTAGAGTTTATTTCTTACCTCTGCCTTGAATTTCACATTGGAAATCCCCTTCCCCTTGTGACCCCTTCCTTTGACTGGTTTCTCTCAGAACCTCTATTTTAAGGAGAATCCCTAGGACACTCTTGTCTTTATTCTTTTCCTGACTATATTCCTGACTCTGCCCAGATTTTAGGCAAGCTCAGGGTACCTTCATCCTTCCTCACCATTTTCCATCCTCCTTTATGTGTTATCTTCTCCCATTAGAATGTAAGCTCCTTGAGGATAGGGACTGTGTTTCTGCTTATATTTTTATTCCTAGGGCTTAGCAGAGTACCTGTTCACATTAGATCTTAATAAATATTTGTTGACTATCCTTGACTTGAATTGAATATGGTATATGGGGGAAATTTCTACTAAAAGGCAAAGAATATGAGGACAGAAAAAAGTTTGGGAACTTCTGGTGTAGCAATAATTTCACCAACTCCTTGGTGAAATAATTTATTTAAAGTAGGCTTCTTAATTTTGTGTGTCTGAAAAGGACCCTTTGGGCAATTTACTGAAGCCTATGAACTCCTTCTTAGTAGTTTATATGCATAAAATAAAATCATAAAATTACAAAGAAAACTAAATTTATTTAAAGTTCATGGATCCTAGGTTAAGAAACCCTGATTTAAATCAATTTTATTTTGCTTTTCAAAAGAGAGAATCTTTTTTAAAAATGCATTTATTTGAATGTAAACTGGGATTTCGACATTACTTAAATTAGGTTGCATTCATAGTATTTTAAGGAAACATAAAGCATTTCTGGTAAACAAATTGATTTGATACTATTTGTCACAGCAACTACATTTGATACTTTTCCTACATCTATGTCTCTCACTCCCATGCCCTTGAGGAACAAGCAAAGGATGTTTTAAAAACTTTCCAGGTAGACAGAGCATTTACCACTTATCAACTTGATTAATGGAATCAAAGGGTATGATTGATTGTGGAGGCACAGTTGACAAATTTGTATGCTTTTCTTGGCATTGCATTTGAAACAACCTTAATGAAAATATCTTGTTCATCACCCTGACTTTCTGGAAGAACATTTCTATTCTTGAGGGGCATGATTATTTGGGTGTTTTTTTTTTTCTCTCTGAAATGGCTATAACAATGAATGCTATGGTGCATAGAATTCTTTCTTGGTTAGATACCAGTGGTTGGACTTATGAAATTTATGAAAGAGCTGAAGATTCTTTTGTTTCTTCTCCCAGTGCTTGGCACATATTAAGGACTCAATAAATATGTCTTGAATTGGATTGAATGCTGGTGGAATAGGTTTCTCTTTCTAGATGTAGTTGGGTAGAATAACTAGGCACCACTTAGGGATCCTAGATCCCAGAAAAAGAGCTGGAGGGAACCTTTGACATTTTCTAGTCATCTCACTCATTTTAGAGATGAGGAAACTGAAATGCAAGGATATGCTTATTATCACAAAGGTAGCATCAGAGGTAACCTGACTCTCAAATATTTTTTCTGTCTACCAAACCATACTTTCTAATATCTGCTCTGGTTTTCTTTTTTCTTCTGTGGTGATTGTTAAGATTATGAAATGGAAAATAGCCAGATGTGAGCATTTCAATACACAATTGACAGAAAAATGGAGATCTGTACTTAAGATCCTGAATTCACAACATTCAACTTCTTTCCTTTTAATACACATAAAATTTAACATGACAGTATCTGCATTGCCCTGCTTTTTTGTTTTCCTATAAAATTCTACCTCTGGTATCCCATACACACACACACACACACACACACACACACACACACACACATACACACACATATATATATATAAATATACATATTTTTAAGTTTCATTGTTCATTTGCTTTATCTCCTTTCTTTTTTTCCCATCACTATCCCTACCTCTCTACCCCCTTCCTCAATAAAAGGTCTCCTTTATAAAAAAGTATAATCAAAGAAAAGAAAGTTGTGTTTTAATATAATGCAAATGTGTGTACTTATAGGCATCACCTAGTCATTAAGAGGTTGAGACTATGCTTCAGGGTCATGAGTGGTCATTTAAAAAATTCAGAGACCTTGGGGTGACTAGGTGGCATAATGAGTAGAGCACCAGCACTGGAGTTAGGAGGACCTGAGTTCAAATTTGACCTAACACAATATTAACTGTGTGACCTTGGGCAAGTCACTTAACCCCCAATTGTCCTGCCTTTGTACCTCCAAAAAGATAAAAAAAAAAAAAACTCAAAACTTTTATTTTAAATCAGAGATCTTAAGTCTTGCAAAGTTATTGTCCTTAAAAGTGTTGTGGTCATTAAAAAAAGAGATCTCAATACTCTTCTCACTTAACTTTTAAGTTTGTTCTAATTTCAATAACCTCAGTCCATTGTCATGCAATTTTTCGCTGACATAGCATTTTCCAAACCAAGTTGTTGGTGATCTAAAATCTGTTTTCAGCTCTCTTGTAGAATTATACTTAGATTTCAATACTTCTCTGTATCCATGATGTCATCTACATAGCTATATTCCCTCCATTAATTCTAATTATAACTCACTTAGGGTTTTTCATCCTGAGTGATTCTTGCCTGTATCCTTCCAGAAATCTTTAATTTCAGTTCTACTCAATGTGCTTGAAGTATCCTTGCTCATTTTTTGATATTTTATGAGACCCATGAACCATTCAGTCAAGTTTTTTTTTTTTTTCCTCACTCGTGATATGTGACTAAACCAACTCTCCTTATAAGTATACTTTTAAAAATATGACTTAAGCTTCATGTCTATTCACATCCCAAATCATAGGATTATATGTGTCTACAGGTGGAAGGGATCTTAGAGGCCTTCATTTTACACATAAAGAAATTGAAAGAGGTTAAGTTTCTTGCTTAGGGCTGAACAGACAATGGACATCATAGGAGAATTTGAACACAGGTATTCTGGCTCCAGAGTCTGTGATGTCCAGAGAATCAATGGTTGATTAGCATTGTATCTAGGTATTGACTCCATTTAATTCAATTAAACACAACCTTCTCATACTCCTGCTTTGTTCAGACACAATGCCAGGTACAGGATGGTATGTAGAGGAATAATAAATGAATGGTAACTTTTAAAATTACTTGCTTATTTGCTTCATTGCTATTATTATACTATATTCCTAAAGCAAAGATGCCACTGTTGGCCAAAAGGATAATCCCAAACCTTTATAAAATTGCTACATGTTATACTGGCCCATCAATTTTTTAATATATTATTTAAAATCTTAGTTGCTTACTTTCCCTGCTACCATTCCTTCATGCCATAAAGCTTGACTAATTTCATTGCATTCCAATATTTTATTGAAGTCCATAATTTCCCCAGTATTAATAATTTCCTAAAGTGGTAATACAATAAACATTTATAAAGTGCCTTCTCTTTCTCCCAGAATGGGGTGAGTTCTCGATGCTGGAGCCTCTACAAAGTTTAGTGATGCCATAGTTCCTTCTTGTCCTCATGGAAGTCCACTGTCTATTAGAGGGGAAAGTAACTAACAAAGAAACTGCAGGATATATTGTGAACGTTTTGGAACAGTATAGAGTAATATGTGAGGTCTGAGCTGGGTGAGTGGTTGTTACTAATTGGGGGTGTTGGGGTATTTTACAGTATGTATTTAAGTGCACTCGGGCACAATCATGCTTCTCCCTGGGGACAAAAAAACAACAAAACAGTTCTTGACTTGAAGGAGATAATATTCTGCTGAGTAAAAACCATGTAATATGGAAGTATATTTAAAATATATTCAGTACAAGATGGGAAGGGGTCAATAACAACTGGAGGGGAAGGAGGCATAATGCAATAAATAGCCTTTGAGTCAAGAAGAAATGAGTTAAATCACACTTCAAACACTTGCTGTGCAACGTTGAACAAGTTAATTAACTGCTCTGTGCCTCAGTTTCCTCCTTTGTAACAGCAAGGTATTGGACTTTATGGTCTCTAAGTTTTTTTAAGCTCTAAATCTACAATCCTATGCCCCCCTGCCACCATGGCAGTTTTACTCATAGAGGAGAGTTATACAAATTTGTGGTATAGAGGAGGTGGGATGTCATGGGCAATGGACCAGTTGGGTTATGCTGGAATGTGTAAAAGAATAACCAACTTGTGCCCTTTCACTTTTGTTGTTGTTGTTGTTGTTGTTTTCTGAAAGATGATAATAATAAATCCAAGAAGTATTGTGGTGTCAGGAAACAGGTAATGAACTTGGAATTGGAGACCTGTTTTCTAGTCTCTGCTGGTCAGGAACTGACTATTGTCAAAGATCATTTTTCTAGGCCACAGAGGTAAATGAGGGCACTGGATCTCCAAGTTCCTTTCTTCCCATAAGAGTCTGTGAGTCAATAATTTGCCTTTTCTGATGTGTTTATACCACATAGAATAATCACTACAAAGAAACTGCCACTCATAGTGTGGTGACTTTGTCTAAAACAATGTGTGTGTGTGTAAGAATGAGAAACAAACAAAAAGTATAGTCTGGAGGCCTAGGTACTAAGCCTAGCTCTATCCCTAATGGTGCAAATTTAAATATTCACTTGACATCTTAAGCCTCAGTTTCCTCATTTGAAAAAGGAGAAAGATGTCAGTGTATCAAGAATCTATGATTTTGGCGGAGTCAACATGGTGGAGTAGGAACAGCACTTCAGTGGAGCTCCAGCCCACACCACTTCAAAATTATGTAAAGGGGGAACTATGAATGACCTCTGGAACTCCAGAAACCTCACAATGACACAGAGAAGCTAACTTCCTTCTGAGGACAGTCCTGCAGACCGACAGGGAACCTCCAGTGCAGAGCTCTGGGAGCCGAGCCCAGGCCCAAGGGATTCACAATTTTAGCCTGAGGGCGGCTAGATCAGCAGCCAGCTGGAGGGACCCCAGAACACCAGGAACCATGGCATTTCCAGAATTATCAACACATAGATGCCCAGGACAAAGTGAGAGTTCAGTGCCCTGTGGACTTTGGGGCTGGTTTGGAGAATGCATCAGCTTCTTCCCTTGGGGGTGAGAAGCTGCTGAGGAACCAGCACAGATTGTGCCACAATGCCACATTGCAGCTTCAGCTCTTGGCCTGCGAACTGTAGGGGGATATGGGGATCAGTCTGGGGGTAAGTGCTCTTGCTTTACCCTTCTTGGATCTGGATTGCAGTCTGGGGTGGAGGTCTTGGGGTGTGTGATTAGCTTGCCAGAGTGTGTGGAGGCTTCACAGATGCCACCCAACTAATACCTCCGGAAGTTGAGAAAACCCCGTTTGGGACAGAAGTTCCCCTGGCTGTTGGCAAAGTCCTACTGTGGAAACAAGCCCAACAGTCAAGTAATTGAGTGGCAACATGCCTAGGCAAAGGAAACAAAATAAACAGAAAAATGCAACATTAGACTCCTATTTTGGGGGCAAAGAGGATCAAAGCATGGAATAGGAGGAGGACTGTGAGGTCAGAACTCCTGCACCAAAAGCCCCAAATGAAAATATGAGCTGGGTACAGGCCACAGAGGACCTTAAGAAGCAGATAAGAGAAGTGGGGGAAAATCGGGAAGAGAAATAAAGTAAGATTCAAGAAAAGTATGAAATGAGAGTCAACAACCTGACTGAGGAAAATAACACTTAATGCCTTAAAAATCCAAAATTGCCAGATGGAAAAAGAATCTCAAAAGCTCCCTGAGGAGAATCATTCCTTCAGAATTAGACTGGAGCAAATGGAAGCTAATGACTTTATGAGAAATCAAGATGCTGTTAAGCAGATCCATAAAAATGAAAGACTAGAAGGCAATGTGAAATATCTCATGGGAAAGACCACTGACCTGGAAAATAGATCCAGGAGAGACAATCTAAAAATTATTGGACTACCTGAAAGCCATGATCAAAGAAAGAATCTCAAAACTATCCTTCAAGAAATTCTTAAGGAAAATTGCCCTGATGTTTTAGAAACAGAGGGCAAAATAGAGGTTGAAAGAATCCACTGATCACCTCCTGAAAAAGATCCCAAAAAGAAAACCACTAGGAATATTGTAGACAGGTTCCAGAATTCCCAGATCAAGGAGAGAATTTTACTAGCAGCCAGGAAGAAACAATTTCAATATTGTGGAAATAGAGTCAGGATAACACAGGGTCTGGCAGCTTCTACACTGAGGGATCAAAGGGCATGTGATATGATATTCCACTGGTCAAAGATCCTGGCATTAAAACCAAGAATCCCCTACCCAGCAAAACTGAGTATCATGTATAAGGGGAAAATTTGGTCATCCAGTGGAATAGAAGACTTTCAAGCATTCTTGAGGGAAAAACCAGAGTTGAATAGAAAATTTGACATTCAGACCCAAGAAGCAAGAGATGCTTGAGAAGGTAAACAGGGATAAGAAATCACTATAACTTATCAAAGTTGAACTATTTACGTTCCTACAGGGAAAAACAATAACTGTAACTGATGAAACTTTTCTCAGTATAAAAATAGTTGAAGAAGGGTGTATGGTCATATGAATATATCTGTGAATGTGTGTATATATGTTTTCAGGTATACATAGATAGAGGGCACAGGTCAAATTTAATAGGAAGTGATGATACTTAAAAGGTGAGGTTAGGAAGTGAGAGAGTAATGTGGTGAGGGAGAATGGGGAGAGACAATGGGGTGAACTGTCTTGTGTAGAGGAGACAGGGGAAGGTGGTTGCAGGGGAGGGGAGGAACAGGAAGTCAAAAAGGCAAAACATTATTCTCATTGAATTTGGACCAGGGAGAGAATGACATGCATACTAAATAGGGTGTCCCACCCTCCAGGAGTGTGGGGGAGAGGGGGGGGTTGGTAAGATGGTGGAGGGGAGGGCAGGCTGGAGGGGAAGGAAGTTGGAAGCACCCACTTTTTTTTTTTTTTTTTGTTTTTGGAGGGCAATTGGGATTAAGTAACTTGCCCAAGGTCACATGGCTAGGTTTTTATTTTTGTGTGTGTTAAGTGTCTGAGGTCAGATCCGAATTCAGGTCCTTCTGCCTCCAGGGCTGACTCTCTACGCACTGCACCACCTAGCCGCCCCTGGAAGCACCCACTTTTGAAAAAGGACAGAATCAAGGTGGGGAGTGGACCAGGTAGAAGGTGGGATGTGAGGGAGGGAAATATAGTCAGTCTTTTACATTATATCTACTGTCGTAATGTTTTGCATAGCTACACATGTACAGCATATACTGAGTTGCTTATCTTTCTTTTAAAATCAAATTAAAAATATATATATAAATACTATGATTAATACTATTTTGCTTATAATTGGGAGATAAGATGTACAGGCGAGGGGGGCAGAGTCAAGATGGCGGAGTAGAAACAGCATTTCCAATGTGCTCTGCCCCACACAAATTTCAAACAATGTGAAAGGGAGCTCTGAACAACTTCTGGAGCCACAGCACCCAAAGAACAGCACAGAGAAGCTAACCTCCTGCTGAGGACAGCCCAGCAGCCCTGCAGGGAGCGGCCAGCACAGCGCTCTGAGAGCAGGCAGCACAGCACACTGGGAACCAACAGCACAGCCCGCAGAGCGAGCCCAGGTCCGCAGTTTTAGCCCCAGGGCGGCCGGGCCTTCAGCTGGCTGGTGGAACCCCAGAACACCAGCAATTGTGGTGATTCCAGAATTATCAGCACAGATATGCCTAGGACAAATGAGAGGTTAGTGCCCTATGGACTTTGGGACCAGTATTTGGGGAACACGTGGCTTCCTCCCCTGGGGGCAAAAAGCTGCTGAAAAAACAGCTGCACAGAAGCCATTTTGCAGCGACAGTGGTGGCTCTAGCTCCTGGTCTGTGAACTGTAGGAAGATCCAGCAATCAGTCTGGGGGTTAATCGCTTTTGCTTTAAATTGCTTGGATCTTGATTGTGGTCTGGGGGGGAAGTTTGTGGTGGGTATCCAACTTGCCAGAGTGGGTGGAGGCTTTACAGAGGCCACACAACTGGCGGAAGTTGTGAAGACCCCACGTTTGGGTGGAAGCTCCCCTGTCTGGTGGCAGAGTCCTACTGTGGCAACAAGCCCAAAAATCAAGTAATTAAGTGGCAATATGCCTAGGCAAACGAAACAAAATAAACAGAAAAGTTCAACATTGGACTCCTATTTTAGGGGCAAAGAGGCTCAAAGCATGGAGGAGGACTGTGAGATCAGAACTCCTGCACCAAAAGCCCCAAATGAAAATACAAGCTGGCTACAGGCCATAGAGGACCTTAAGAAGCAGATAAGAGAAGTGGGGGAAAATTTGGGAAGAGAAATGAAAAAGATGCAAGAAAAGTATGAAATGACAGTCAACAGCCTGACTGAGGAAAATAACACCTTAAAAAATAGACTAACTCAAATGGCAAAAGAGGCTCAGAAAGGCAATGAGGAGAAGAATGCCTTAAAAAGTCGAATTTGCCAGAAGGAAAAAGAATCTCAAAAGCTCACTGAGGAGATTCATTCCTTCAGAGTTAGACTGGAGCAAATGGAAGCTAGTGACTTTATGAGAAATCAAGATTCTATTAAACAGGTCCAAACAAATGAAAGAATAGAAGGCAATGTGAATTATCTCATGGGAAAAACCACTGACCTGGAAAATAGATCCAGGAGAGATAATTTAAAAATTATTGAACTACCTGAAAGCCATGATCAAAGAAAGAACCTAGAAATCATCCTTAAAGAAATTCTCAAGGAAAATTGCCCTGATGTTTTAGACCCAGAGGGCAAAATAGAGGTTGAAAAAATCCACCGATCACCTCCTGAAAAAGATCCCAAAAAGAAAACTCCCAGGAATATTGTAGCCAGGTTCCAGAATCCCCAGATCAGGGAGAAAATACTACAAGCAGCCAGGAAGAAACAATTTCAATACTGTGGAAACACAATCAGAATAGCCCAGGACCTGGCAGCTTGTAAACTGAGGGATCGAAGGGCATGGAATATGATATTCCAGAGGGCAAAAGAGCTGGGAATGAACCCAAGGGTCACCTACCCAGCAAAACTGAGTGTCTTGTTTCAGGGGAAAATATGGTCATTCAGTGGAATAGAGGACTTTCAAGCATTCTTGATGGAAAAACCAGAGTTGAATAGAAAATTTGACATTCAGACACAGGAAGCAAGAGATGCTTGAGAAGGTAATCAAGGAAAAGAAATCAAAAGGAACTTATCAAAGTTGGACTATTTACACCCCTACATGGAAAAACAATAACTATGTTTGATGAAACCTTTCTCATTATGAAAATAATTGAAGAAGGGTACATGGCATATGTTCACAGGTATACATGGATAGAGGGCACAGGTTGAATTTGATGGGAAGGGATGATTATTCTTTTTTTTTGGAGAGCAATTGGGGTTGGGTGACTTGCCCGGGGTTGCAAGGCTGGGTTTTTGTTTGTGTATTGGGTGGCTGGGGCCAGATCTGAGCTCGGGTCCTTCTGGCTCAGGGGCTGGCTCTCTGCTCGCTGCGCCACCTAGCGCCCCAAGGAAGGGATGATTCTTAAGGGGTGAAGTCAAGAGGTGAGAGAAGAAAGTGGCAAGAGGAGATGAAGAGAAACAGGGTAGGGCAAACTGTCTCATGTAGAAGAGGCAAGGGGCGGGGCGGAGCCAAGATGGTGGAGTAGAAACAGCTCTTCCAAGCCTCTCTGCCCCCAGATTCCCCTCAAACTATGTAAAAGGGGACTCTGAACAACTTCTGGAGCCCCAGCACCCACAGAACGACACAGAGAAGCTAACCTCCCGCTGAGGATAGCCCAGCATCCCTGCAGAAAGGACCAGCGCAGTGGTCTGGGACCTGGCAGCTCGCAGAGCGCAGAGCGCAGGAGCCGAGCCCAGGTCCGCGTGAGCCGAGGTTTTAGCCCCAGGGCGGCAGGGCCAGCAGCCAGCTGGAGGAACCCCAGAACACCAGGAACCCTGGCGACTCCAGAATTATCAACATAGACATGCCTAGGACAAAGTAAGAGGTTAGTGTCCTATGGACTTTGGGACCTGTATTTGGGGAATGCGTCAGCTCCCTCCCCTGGGGGCTAGAAGCTGCTGAGGAGACACGCCACTGTGTAGTTTTCAGAGGCATTTCCGGCTCCCAGCCTACAAATCGTGGGGAGATCCAGCGATCAGTCTTGGGGGGTAATCGCTCTTGCTTTAACCTCCCTGGATCTGGATTGTGATCTAGGGTGGAAGTTGTGGGTGGGTTTACAGCTTGCCAGAAACGGAAGTTGCCCCCCACACGTTCGGGACGAAAATTCCTCTATCTGGCCTTAAAGCCATAGTGTGGCAACAAGCCCAAAAGTCAAGCAATTAAGTGGCAACATGCCAAGGCAAAAGAAACAGAAAAATGCAACCCTAGACTCCTATTTTGGGGGCATAGAGCGGGAAAAGGACTGTGAGGTCAGAAGTCCTGCTCCAAAAGCCCCAGGGGAAAACATGAGTGGGTTGCAGGCCATAGAGGACCTTAAGAAGGACTTTAAAAATCAAATAAGAGAAGTGGAGGAAAAATTGGAAAGAGAAATGAGAAGGATGCAGGAAAAGTATGAAATGAGGGTCAACAGCCTGACTGAGGAAAACAACACCTTAAAAAATAGACTAACTCAAATGGCAAAGGAGGCCCAAAAGGGCAATGAGGAGAAGAATGCCTTAAAAAGTCGAATTTGCCAGATGGAAAAAGAATCTCAAAAGTTCACTGAGGAGATTCATTCCTTCAGAGTTAGACTGGAGCAAATGGAAGCTAATGACTTTATGAGAAATCAAGATGCTGTTAAGCAGATCCAAACAAATGAAAGATTAGAAGGCAATGTGAAATATCTCATGGGAAAAACCACTGACCTGGAAAATAGATCCAGGAGAGACAATATAAAAATTATTGGACTACCTGAAAGCCATGATCAAGGAAAGAACCTAGAAATCACCCTTCAAGAAATTCTCAAGGAAAACTGCCCTGATGTTTTAGATCCAGAGGGCAAAATAGAGGTTGAAAGAATCCACCGATCACCTCCTGAAAAAGATCCCAAAAAGAAAACTCCCAGGAATATTATAGCCAGGTTCCAGAATCCCCAGATCAAGGAGAAAATACTACAAGCAGCCAGGAAGAAACAATTTCAATATTGTGGAAACACAATCAGAATAGCCCAGGACCTGGCAGCTTCTACACTGAGGGATCGAAGGGCATGGAATATGATATTCCAGAGGGCAAAAGAACTGGGAATGAACCCAAGGGTCACCTACCCAGCAAAACTGAGTATTTTGTTTCAGGGGAAAATATGGTCATTCAGTGCAATAGAGGACTTTCAAGCATTCTTGAGGAAAAAAACAGAGCTGAATAGATAATTTGACATCCAGACGCAAGAAGCAAGAGATGCCTGAGAAGGTAACCAGGGAAAAGAAATCAAAAGGAACTTATCAAAGTTGAACTATTAACATTCCTATATGGAAAAGCAATAACGGTGACTGATGATATCTTTCTCACTATGAAAATAATGGAAGAAGGGGGTGTGGTCATATGGATACATATGTGAATGTGTGTGTATATGGTTACAGTTATATATGGATAGAGGGCATAGGTTGAATTTGTTGGGAAGGGAGAATACTCAAGGGATGAAATTATGAGGTGAGAGAGGAAAGTGGCAAGAGGAGATGGGGAGAGACAGGGTAGGGTAAACTATCCCATGTAGAAGAAGCAAGGGGAAGTGGTTGCAAAGGAGGGGGAGAATAAGGAAGGCTAAAAAGGCAAAACCACATTCACATTGAATTTGGTTCAGGGAGAAAATGTAATACATACTAAATGGGATATCTCAACCTGCAGCAGGATAGGGGGAAGGGGGATGAGAGGAGGGATGATGGATGGGAGGGCATCCTTGGGGTGAGGGGAGGTTGGAAGTACCCACTATAGAAGAGGGACAGGATCATGTAGGGAATGGACCAGGTGGGGGGTGGGATGAGTGGGAGGGAATTATAAGCAGCCTTGTACAATATATCTACTATGATAATGTTTTGCATAGCTAGACATGTACAACATATACTGAATTACTTATCTCCCAAGAAGGAATGGGTGACAAGGGAGGAAGGAAATGGATCTGAAATGTGAGGTCATAACATTAAATGTTTCAAATATATATAAATACTATTATTAATACTCTTTTGCTTGTAATAGGGAGATAAGATGTGCAGGCATTGGGACACAAAGATTCACCTTCCTCTAATGGAAAAGTCGATGGGGGTATGGGAGAAGGTATGGGAGAGAGCAGATTGGAGGAAGCGATATCTTGTGGGACTACTATTCTGGGAGGTTGGGTAGGGGAATAATGGAGGGAAAATGATTGTAACTCAAAATCTGGCGGAAATGAATGATGTAAAACAGAAGTTAATAAAGCATTTGTTTAAAAAAAAAAAAGAAGAGGCAAGGCAAGTAGTTGCTGCGGAGGGGAAGAACAGGAAGGCAAAAAGGCAAAAGCATATTCTCATTGAAGTTGGCTCAAAGAGAGAATCACATACATACTAAATGGAATATCTTACCCTCACTCACTCTCCTGAGTAGGGAAAAGGGGGATGAGAGGCGGGATGATGGAGGGGAGGGCATTCTGGGGAGAGGGGAGGTTAGAAGTACCCACTATCAATGAGGGACAGGATCAAAGTAGGGAATGGACCAGGGGGGAGGTGAGACAGGTGGGAGGGAAATATAAGCAGTCTTTTACAATATATCTACTATGGTAATGTTTTGCATAGATATACATGTACAACACATACTGAATTGCTTGTCTTCTCAGAGGGAGTGGGTGACAAGGGAGAAAGGGAATGGATCTGAAAATCGAAGTTTTAAAATTAAATGTTTCATAAGATGTCCAGGCAGTGGGGCTCAGAGATTCACCTTGCCCTAATGGCAAAGTCGAAGGGGGTATGGGAGAAGATATGGGAGAGAGCAGATTGGATGAGGGGATATCTGGTGGGACTGCTATTCTGGGGTGGTGGGTAGGGAAAAAATGGGGGGGAAATGTAACTCATAATCTGGTGGAAATGAATGATGTAAACCAGAAGTTAATAAAGCATTTGTTTAATTAAAAAAAAAAAAGATGTACAGGCGATGGGGTGCCTGGATTCACCTTGCCCTACTGGAATAGTCCAAGGGGGTATGGGAGAAGATATGGGAGAGAGTAGATTGGCTGAGGCAATATCCTGTATGACTGTTATTCTGGGGTGGGGGGTAGGGGAAAATTTTAATTCAAAATCTGACGGAAATGAATGATGTAAACCAGAAGTTAATAAAGCACTTGGGAAAAAAATCTATGATTTCAGTAGCATGGAGTTTTATAGGCACAGAAAAATCCCAACAATTTGTAGTCTTTGAGGTTTGCCTTGAGGCTCAGAAAGTATCAGTAAGTGACTACTCATAGACCATACATAGTAAGTGCTAGAAGAGGGAGTGAAAGCCATGTTTCTCCAGGCCTCGATCTATCATGCCAAGCTGCTTTAAGGACAGGGTAAGGCATATTAATCATTAAAATCTCATTGTGCTCTAAACCGTTCTGTGACCTTTACCCAATCTTCCAGGGCTACCAAAGAAATTTCAGATCAAGTTTGTTTAATCCTGTTTGCTATGGTTTAGGAACAGTTCTCAGAAGATAGACCTTTGGACCAGGATGTCAACTAGAGGGATCCTATATCATACTCCAACATCTTATTCAACTATATTAAGCAGTGCTCCAGAGATAAGAAATTTTGAATTCCTGTATTCCCTTGCCAGGCATGGGCACATAGACAGGATACAACAGATTAAAAAGTGGGAAATTTGCCACTGTTTAGGCTACATGATGCTAAACAACTTCTCTGTCTGATTATTTTCACCAAATTGATAGATTTTTTACTTAATACCTGGGATGCTCATTAATAATAGCTCAGATTTTTATAATATTTAAGGTTCAGTAATTTGGCCTCAGATACTTATTCACTGTCTGACCCTGGGCAAGTCACTTAACCTTGTTATAACTTAGTGTCCTCAACTTTAAAATGGGGATAATAATAGCACCTGCCTTTCAGGATTGTTGTGAGGTCCAAATGAGACGCTATTCATCACGTGCTTTGCAGAGTGCCGGACACATAGAATAACTGTTTGTCCCCTCCCTCCCTATTTCCTCACAATAATGAAAAGATCAGGAGTGAATATATTATTCTGATTCTACATTTGAGGAAATGGGCTTAGAGTTGAAGTGAATTTCCCAAAAATAATGATACCTAGCATTGATACTACACTTGTAGTTTTCTACACATATCCCATGTGATCTTCACAACAATCCCGGGAGGTAGGGACTCTTCTGTATTTTACAGAAGAGGAGACTGAGGCAGATGGAGATTAAAGTGATTGCCCATAGTCATAGAGGTATGCATCTGAGGGAGGATTTGGACTTGAGGTCCAGTCCTCTCTTCACTGTGTGATTGCATCTATCTTTTCAATTCATTACCCCAGTGCTTGGTACACAGAAAAAAAGTGTTTTTTTCTTTCCATTTCACTTCTGCCAATTTTATTTAATTATTCATCCATTCGTTTATTACTGCTGCCTCTGAATTGTCATTCATTGATAAAGCACTTTACAGACTTTATTACACTTGATCCTCACAGCTCTGTGAGATAGGTCATGTACATATTAGTATCCCCATTTCACAAATACCCTTGCTAAGGCTCAGAGAGTTTAAGCTATTTTTTCATCGTTTCCTAGTTTGTCAGTTACGAATCTGTGAGTCAAGTTCATACATTCTGACTCCTACACTTACCAATATAACATGGTATCATGAAGTCAGAAAAACATTTCTGGTTAATTAGGATTTTTTTCTCATCTTTAGGATTTCAAAATGCTCCCATTTTTAAATGTCAGTTTTTTTAAACCATTGTAATTCCCCCAGTCCCAAAAGAACAAAACTATTTAATCCTTTTGGTCATTGAAAACAATCTTTTGCACAAAAACCGTTATAACTTCTGTTGACATCAACAACAACAGGAAAAATTGGGAGCCTCTAGGAGAAAATATTCATTTTCATCTTTGCCCCAGAGTGTGTGTGTGTGTGTGTGTGTGTGTGTGTGTGTATGTGTGTATGTGTTGTCTACTTTCCTTTCCTAGCCAGTCTGGTTTTCTCATCAGGCCATTGACACCCGATTGTTAGCTTTCATCTTGTCTTTTTAATCTAGACCATATGGTAACACTTTACATTAAGGCAGCATGTATATATGCTAATCCTAATAGATGTGACTGACTTTGTTCTCAGACTCCCTGGCACCATGTCTCACTAGTGTTAAATCATGTGACTCAAGAAGAGACTTTTATTGGAGCCTACTAGGACAATCTGGGCTAGAATCAACTTCCTGATTCGCATGAAAAGTTTGCGTGTTTCAGCACAGGCAATTTTAGAGAAATGAGTGGTAATTACACTTGACCTTAAAAGTTTCAGGTTCGAAGGAAACACAGCTTCCATTTTCCACTGATCGTCCACCATGCACACGCTAAGTCCTCAGAATACATAAGCTGCTCTCATCACTGGTCTAGACAGGTGTGTGCTTTGGTTACCTATACACCAGGCAAGGTCAGCATTTAGGGTTCCCTGATTGATTTGCAAGGATGGAGCTTTCAAAACACATTTTAAAATATCTGTAATAATGATCAACTAATAAGCCTCTTTACACGAGGATTTTAAAGAATAAATCTTATAAAGTGCTAAATCAACAAAGGCTAGAAATATAGACATGATATGTGGGTTTGGGATTTTTTCAATGCTGGAAGTTCTGAAAACAACTCAAACCTTTTTATAGATCATAGGTTTGTAGTTTTGGAATAGGAAAGGGCCTCAGATGTCATCTACTTAACCCAAAACCTCATTTCATAGATAAGCAAACTGAGGTCCAATGAAGTTAAACAATTTGACCAAGGACATACAAGTAGACTTTCACAGAACCAGGACTCAGTTTCCTGACCTGTAAAATGAGAGTGTTAGACGAGATGACCATTGATGTCCCTTCTAATTTGAAATGCATCATTCTACGATTCAAATCTAGGTTCTCTAATGCGCAATGCAGTCTGTTTAGAATAGAATAGAAGTATGTGATTCTTCTGCTTCTAAAATATGGAAACATATTTTCAGGAATGGCCTAGGATTAATTTTCTGATAATGAGCCTCTTGGATTACAGTTGCCATTTCACAGTGAAGCCATCAGTTTACAAAATTTACAAAGCAAATTACTAGTGTAGTTGACAGAGTACCTCAACTTTGTCAGTACAGTAATATTTTCTTGGGGCATAGATACAGATATCACTGTAATGTAAATCAGCTATAATGGTCTGGTATTTGTAATTCAGTATTGTTCAATTTTTCAGTTGTGTCTGACTTTTTGTGGGCCATGGCATGCCAGTACTGGCCATGGGGTTTTCTTGACAAAGATACTGTAGATTGTCATTTCCTTCTCCAGTAGATTAAAGCAAACAGAGGTTAAGTGACTCTCCCCCAGGCCCCACAGCTAGTAAGTAACTGAGCCTGGATTTGAACTCAGGTCTTCTTGACTCCAGTCCCAGAACTCTATTCTCTGAGCCATGTAGATGTCTCCAACTCATTGTCCCTTAGATAAAATGATTCCTGGCTTAGATTCATGACCTAGAGACAAAGTGCCTGATGGGATTTTACTTTTAAATAGTAAAGGTATTTCTATTCTATAAATTCACTGATAATGTGCTATGATTTAGGAAGACCATGTTTTTAGTCAACAGATTTCATCAAAGTGATGTGTAAACATATCTCATGATGCTCATGTAGATATGTCTTTAATGTCCCTTCACATTCTAATACGGGCCATGGCTTAGTAGAAAACACTAGATCTAGAGTCAGTTAGATCTGGGTTCATGTTCTGTTCTGAAATACCAGCTCTGCAACTTTGGGAAATTAGCTTCATTTTTATGGGCCTCAATTCTCTCACCCAGGAAATGGGGGTAAGCCTATTTGTACTATGTAATTCAGAGTTTTGCCACTGGGAACTTCAAAGTTCTATAGAAATGGGAATTGTGACATTGATTAAAGGATCGTATAATTTACTTGAAAGGTATTAACAACCTCCCTTGAGCAATCAAATGACTGAATCAATTTCACTATGTTGGAAAGTAGCAAGAAATTATTTAAATACTTAGAATGACTGTTACAAGAAAATAGGCTTCTTAAAGCACCTTGTAAACTTGGCCCTCTTCTCTATCTTCTCTCTCATTTTTACTGGATAATTTCAACCTCTGTGATGCAATTGAAGCAATAGTGAGTGAGCCCTTGTGGTCTAGTTCCATTAGCCATTAATAGTCAGAAGCTTTTACATAGAAATATTTTCCTCAGAAAATCATCACAAATATACAAACTTACTCCCCCAACAAGAAGGAGACATAATTCCCCCACACCTTTTGCACCACTTCTGTTTGTGGGGAGGGAAAGAGAATTAGGTTCATAGCTTAGCTTGCTTCATATATAGCACAATGCCAGTTCCTCGTTCAAAACTCTATAGCTTTTTGGAGACACAGGTGAGAGTTGCATGGTAGGTGAAGACCAAGGTTGGGGAGGAGTCCTGAAAAAGTTCTTGGCAGCTCTCGCACCAGAGATGTCGGTCTTCCCTTGATACCTCATAAGCCCCAAATTTGTTAAGAATTTGTTCTAGAAGAGGTTCAGACACAAACAGACAAAAAAAGTTTAAGAACACCTGATATAGTCCAATTGCATCTTACCAATCAGTAAATTGGGCCTCAGAGACTATAAGTGACTGACTTATTGGCTTTAGATACCAAGCATACAACCAAAGGATTTTGGCTTCTATGCTGGATTAGCTGTAGCCTCTTGCCTGTAATCTTGTTTCTAAGGTTATCATCATGGTTCAGACTCTTAGATCCACTGAGAATTGTTGCTGGCATGTGAAACTGAGAAAGACAAATGAAGTAGAACCAAAAGAACACCACTAGGCCCATTTCTTGAAGGCTAGGGGAAATAGGGAGAGCAAAAGGAAGAAATCTTTCCTCTCTCACTGATTCAGTTCATGGTGCCTACCATATAGATAAATTGGGATCTTTATGCTCTGAATGGAGTAGGAAAGACTAAGAGAGAGTGATAGGAAAAGAGAGCAACCAGCTTACCCTCAACAAATTTAAAGGTATAGACAACTCATCAAAGGAGTCTACTATGCCCATCCATGTGATAAGATATAGAGAGGCTGGCATGTTAGACAATTTAGATATGCTTCCAAGGCCTCTTTAGACACTTCCATGTTTAGCGCCGGAAAGAGATTAAGCAACTTGCCAAATTCAAAAATTTCTAAGACTGGCTTTAAGCTCAGATTCCCAGGATTCCAACTCTATTCCTGTGCTATTTCACTGTTCCATCTAGTTGCCTCAAAGTTCTAAAATAATCAAATGAAGCATTTTTGAGGATTCAATATTTTAGAGAATCACAGAACAAATTTCAGCATCAGAAGGGACTTTAGCAGCCTTTTTGTCTGATCTGTATCTGAAAAAGGATCTCTACTGTACCATACTTGATCAGTGGCTATATTCTGTTTTCTTGATGACCTTCAATGAGGGGCAACTCACCAACTCTGGTGAAAGAACATTACTTTTTTGAGTGGCTCTAATTAGTAGAAAATGTTAGACATTTCTTTTGTACTTCTACTGACAGATTAGCCAACTTCTCAAGGTATCTTTCCTCCTGATACTGAAGGGATGAAGGTCATCCTCAGAATTAGCCTCTGGCAATTGAGAAAGTTTTATACTTGCCCAGCCTTGATCAAACTAAAATATTGCTTAAGAGTATCTCAGCAAATAAGTTTTTGGCAGTAGACCATGAAAAATTGCCAAGGATAAGAATGATTCTTTTCTTTTTCACTCCATCTCCCTTCTCTAACCCTGCTCCACCAATGAGTGGTAGAAGTGTTAAACTAAGAGGTAGTGAATAGTTGTTTCCCTTTAATAGCAGAAACCATCTGCAAAGATGACAGGAATTGGGGGCAGAGCCAAGATGGTGGAGTAGAAACAGCGCATCCAAGCCACTCTTCCCCCAGATCACCTCCAAAATATGTAAAAGGGGACTTGCAACAACTTCTGGAGCCCAGCACCCACAGAATGACACAGAGAAGCTAACCTCCCACTGAGGACAGCCCAGCAGCCCTGCAGGAAGGACTAGCACAGCTCTCTGGGAGCCAGCAGCACAGCACGCAGTGCGAGGGGAGCTGAAAACAGGTTCACCTGAGTCGCGGTTTTAGCCCTAGGGCAGCAGGGCCAGCAGCCGGCTGGAGGGACCCCAGAATACCAACAGCTGTGGTGATTCCAGAATTATCAACATAGACATGCCTAGGACAAAGTGAGAGGTTAGTGCCCTATGGACTTTGGGACCAATATTTGGGGAACGCATTGGCTTCCTCCCCTGGGGGATAGAAGCCACTGAGCAGACACGCCATTTTGTAGTTTTCAGAGGCAGCTCCAGCTCCTGGCCTGCAATTAATTGTAGGGAGATCCAGCTATCAGTCTTGGGGAGTAATCGCTCTTGCTTTAACCTCCCTGGATCAGGATTGTGATCTGGGGTGGAGGCTGTGGGTGGGTTTCCAGCTTGCCAGAAAAGGAAGTTGTCCCCCACATGTTCGGGATGAAAGTTCCCCTGTCTGGTGGCAGAGCCATATTGTGTCAACAAGCCCAAAAGTCAAGTAATTAAGTGGCAACATGGCAAAGGAAACAAGTTAAACAGAAAAATGCAACCTTAGACTCCTACTTTGGGGGCAAAGAGGATCGAGGCATGGAACAGTCAGAGGACTGTGAGGTCAGAAACCTTGCTCCAAAAGCCCCAAAGGAAAATATAAGCCGGTTACAGGCCATAGAGGACCTTAAGAAGGACTTTAAAAATCAAATAAGAGAAGTGGAGGAAAAATTGGAAAGAGAAATGAGAAGGATGCAGGAAAAGTATGAAATGAGGGTCAACAGCCTGACTGAGGAAAACAACACCTTAAAAAATAGACTAACTCAAATGGCAAAGGAGGCCCAAAGGGCAATGAGGAGAAGAATGCCTTAAAAAGTCGAATTTGCCAGATGGAAAAAGAATCTCAAAAGCTCACTGAGGGGATTCATTCCTTCAGAGTTAGACTGGAGCAAATGGAAGCTAATGATTTTATGAGAAATCAAGATGCTGTTAAGCAGATCCAAACAAATGAAAGAATAGAAGGCAATGTGAAATATCTCATAGGAAAAACCACTGACCTGGAAAAGAGATCCAGGAGAGACAATTTAAAAATTATTGGACTACCCAAAAGCCATGATCAAAGAAAGAACCTAGAAATCACCCTTCAAGAAATTCTCAAGGAAAATTTCCCTGATGTTTTAGATCCAGAGGGCAAAATAGAGGTTGAAAGAATACACAGATCACCTCCTGAAAAAGATCCCAAAAAGAAAACTCCCAGGAATATTATAGCCAGGTTCTAGAATCCCCAGATCAAGGAGAAAATACTATAAGCAGCCAGGAAGAAACAATTTCAATATTGTGGAAACACAATCAGAATAGTACAGGACCTGGCAGCTTCTACACCGAGGGATCAAAGGGCATGGAATACAATATTCCAGAGGGCAAAAGAGCTGGGACTGAACCCAAGGGTCACCTACCCAGCAAAACTCAGTATTTTGTTTTAGGGGGAAATATGGTCATTCAGTGGAATAGAAGACTTTCAAGCATTCTTGAGGAAAAAACCAGAGTTGAATAGAAAATTTGACATCCAGACACAAGAAGCAAGAGATGCCTGAGAAGGTAATCAGGGAAAAGAAATTAAAAGGAATTTATCAAAGTTGAACTATTTACATTCCTATATGGAAAAACAACAACTGTGACTGATTAAATCTTTCTTAGTATTAAAATAATGGAAGAAGGGTGTGTGGTCATATGAATACATATGTGAATGTGTGTGTAGATAGTCACAGTTATATATGGATAGAGGGCATAGGTTGAATTTGTTGGGAAGGGAGAATACTCAAGGGATGAAATTATGAGGTGAGAGAGGAAAGTGGCAAGAGGAGATGGGGAGAGACAGGATAGGGTAAACTATCTCATGTAGAAGAAGCAAGGGGAAGTGGTTGCAAGGGAGGGGAAGAATAGGAAGGCACAAAGGCAAAACCACATTCTCATTGAATTTGGTTCAGGGAGAGAATGACATACATACTAAATGGGATATCTCAACCTGCAGCAGAATAGGGGAAGGGGGATGAGAGGAGGGATGATGGATGGGAGGGCATCCTTGGGGGGAGGGGAGGTTGGAAGTACCCACTATAGAAGAGGGACAGGATCAAGTAGGGAATGGACCAGGTTGGGGGGGGGATGAGTGGGAGGAATTATAAGCAGCCTTGTACAATATATCTACTATGGTAATGTTTTGCATAGCTAGACATGTACAACATATACTGAATTACTTATCTTCCCAGAGGGAAAGGGTGACAAGGGAGGAAGGGAATGGATCTGAAATCCGAGGTCTTAAAATGTTTCAAACATATCTATATATCTATATCTATATATATAGATATATATATCTATATCTATATAGATATATATATCTATAGATATCTATAGATATATATATCTATATCTATATAGATATATATATATATATATATACCATTATTAATAGTCTTTTGCTTATAATTGGGAGAGAAGATGTGCAGGCATTGGGACACAGAAATTCACCTTCCTCTAATGGAAAAATTGAAGGGGTATGGGAGAAGATATGGGTGAGAGCAGATTGGAGGAAGCGATATCTTGTGGGACCGCTGTTCTGGGAGAGTGGTTAGGGGAAAAACAGAGCGGAAAAATAATTGTAACTCAAAATCTGGCAGAAATGAATGATGTAAAACAGAAGTTGATAAAGCATTTGTTTAAAAAAAAGAATATAAAAAATTCTGTTTCTAATGCACTGCTAAATATGTACACACACATACATGTATGTCTGTGTGTCTGGATTAAGAGACAGAATAGACTGTAGAAATGACCTAGTCTACCCTGTTCCTTTAATAGATGAGAAAACTGAAGAAACTGTTTCTAAGACCACATAGCCTGTGATTGTCTGCATCAGGATTCGGAGTCCGGTCTTCCTGTCTTCAAGGCCAGTGTTCTATCCACCATGCCACTAAGCTACCTCTACTAGCAGGTAGCACAACTGAGATGAGAACTTTTGTCCCTGGTCTCTAAAACCAATAAGTCAGTCACATATTCTCTGAGACCCAGTTTACTGATTGATAGAATGAAATTGGACTATATTACGTATTCTTAAACTTTTTGTGTCTGTGTCTGAACGGTTTCTATAACATAATTCTTAACAAATTTGGGGCTTAAGGGGTATTAAGGGAAGAGCAGTATGTGCGGTATGAGGGCTTCCAAGACCTTTCTCAGGGCTACTCCCCAACTTTGATGTTCACCTGCCACTAAACTCTCACCTGTGACCACAAGAAGCTATAGTATATACAGTAGCCATACCCCAGTAAACCAATGTCAGCAGATGGGCTGACCAAGTAGAAGGTAATAGGCAGGCCTCAAACCTGATGGAGAGTTAGAGCGTCTACCCCAAACATTTAGACTTCCCTGACAGAATACTGGATTTCTTGTTTCCCATAAGTGTGCACACATTCCCCTTACCAATGGTTAGTGGAATTAGCTTCACAAAAGTTTTGTAAATTTTCAAAGATATTTCTTTGTGTGTGTGTTAGTCATTGCTACAAAGATTCTTGCCAGATTCCTTTGTCCTTCCCCTGGAAGATGGTCATCTATGCGATAACCAGTGTGGCATCAGAAAGAGTTAAAGAACTATTGATATGATGTTTGTTGCCTAACAACTCCAGAAGAAATGTCAGGAGTAGAACAGAGGTCAGTACACATTGTTCATAGATCCTACCAGGGACTTTGCTACTGTCAGTTGTGAGGGCTTATGGAAAATCATGGCAAAATTAGGTTATCCAAAGAAGTTCATTAGTATTGTATGCCAGTTTTGCAAATGCATGCTAGTGGGGGCTCTGGATAATAAATTATCCTCTCACATTTTCCCAGGTACCAATGGAATTAATCAGTACTGTGTGGTTGATCCCAATCTTTTTAGCATGATGTTTTCAGTGATATTATTAGTCACCTTCAATGAGGACAAAAACATGATCAAGGTCAGCTACCAGATTGATGGCACATTATTTAATTTGAAAAGGCTACAAGGAAAGAATAAAATGGAGGGAGAGTTTGTGCACGACCTGTTCACAGATGAATGTGAACTCAGTACAGCCTCTGAGACTGAGACACAACAGAATATGGATAGGTTCTTTTCCAAGTGTGATAATTTTGTCCTGACAATTAAAAACATAGGTTCTCCGCCATCCAGCACTACACCATCCATGCAGGGAACCAAATGCTTTAGATAAGTTCACTTAACTTGACAATATATTTTCCAGGGATGTCCACGTAAATGATAAAGTTGACAAACGCCTTGTAAGTTTCAGCTCAGTGTTTGGGAGCTTTCAAAAGAAAGTGTGGAGGAAGTTTGGGGCTGTTTACCCAACTGAAGGTCTACAGAGTTGTATATTCTTTGTTGTATACCTGTAAAACTGGGATAGTCTACCAATACCATGCCAGGAAACTGAATAACTTACATTTGAAGATTCTGAAGATCACCAGCAAGATGAAGTACCAGACGCTGAGACCTTTGTGAACTGAAGTATGAAGCACTCAAAACACTACAGAGAATACAACTCTGATGGGTTGGCCTTGTTGTCTGAATACCAAACCTCCATTTGCCTGAAAGACCATTTTAAGGAGGATTCACTCACACAAGGCAATTTCTCACACAGAGATCAGAAGAAGCAATACAAGTCTCTCTGAAAAATCTGGGAGTCAATTGTGAGACATGGAGGACACTAGTACAGGACCACCCAGCATGGCGTGCCCACATCAAAGAAGGCACTGTGCTCTGTGAGCAAAACAGAATTGCAGTAGCTCAAAAGAAATGTGAGATGTGCGAATTTAGAGACATTGTTATTCCAAAGGCTCATGTAGACTATTTGTGCCTGATCTGTGGTGGAGCCTTCTGAGCTCATACTGTTCTGATCAGCCACAGTTGAACACAATGTACCTTGACCCTGACATAGTAATGTCATTTTTTTCTTCTTTGAAATATGAAGGACAACAACTATTAACAAATTTACAAATTGGAGAAATATAACATTTAAGTTGGAGGTTAGTAAAAATGAATATGTATTCTTTTCCCCATTCAGGTTCAGACTCCTTGTAGGTCTATGGATTTCAGGTTAAGAAACTTCAGACTTTTTGAAAAGAAACTCTTTCAAGGGGTCTGTGAGTCAAATATATTTTCATAATAATACTAAAACATCTTAATTTTAATACTGAAAATATTGATAGAGATAGCTCAGATAAACCAAATTACACTATAATATAATATAATGATTTTTAGAAATATAAAGGGATCCTGAGAGCAAAATGTTTGAGGATAACTGGCCTAGATAATATTTAAGATCCCTTCCAGCTTTAACATTTTATTATTCTGATATTGTTTTCAACTTTCTTGGCTCTTCTGAGCAGGTCAAAATTGCCTGTATCAGTACTGTTGATAGTATAATAAAAATATTTACATTTAAATGGCACTTTAAGGTTTATTGTTGTTGGGTCATTTCAGTCTTGTCTGACTATCTGTGACCTCATTGGAATTTTCTTGGCAAAGATCCTGGAGTGGTTTGCCATTTGCTTCTCCAGCTCATTTTGTAGAAGAGGAACTGAGATAAACAAGGTTAAGTGACTTGACTATGGTCACACAGCTAGTAAGTATCTGAGAACAGATTTGAACTCAGCCTTGACACTCCATTTACTGAATCCCTTGGTTGCCCCACTTTAAGATTTAGAGACCATTTAATATAAATTATCTTACTTGTTCCTCACAACAACCCTATGTAATAGGTTGTACCTAGAGCCCCACTTTACAGATAGAGAAAACTGAGCTTCTGAGAGTAAAATGATTTGCCCAAGGCCATAAAGTTAGTAACTACTAAAGTTTGCTAAAATTAACAGCTCAGAGTGAATTTCAGTTCTCCTCATTCTAAAATTCTTTCCATTACACCACATTGGCTTTTCCCTTTGCATCAAATGCATGGGAGAAGAGAACTCATTAAAATGATCTTTCATATTGATAATTTCCATCTCTAACTTTGCAACCTCCCATGCTCTATCTGCTGTTAGAAGAAACCAAAGCAAAACAAAACACCTTGTTTTAGTACATCACCTATTCAGTACTTCAAGTACCTGTCATTTAATCAGTGTGGGCACTTCTGTTACAAATACAGATAGAATCCCCCTAACGCTGAATGGTTTGTCTTCAGGTTTTGCTATTCATGAACAATTCATGTTATAGCCCACCTTTTGATAAACCTCTCCAGTTTAGCTGGACAACAAAATATCAAAAAGTACCCCAAACAAAAAGAATTTTCATTGACTGTATAGGGCTATGACATGTAGAATATTTGCAGCACCATGACATAGAATACTAGGTACTAGACGTGAACTATAAGACATAGGAAAACCTAAGGGAATTTAGGATCATAAAACAGAATTGGAATGAAGCATGGAGGTCATCTAGGACAATTCCCATATTTTATAAATGAGGAAACTAAGAACTTTAGGTAGGGACATACTAAAGTCAGCTCAGACAGTCTCTTGTTTACTATATTTTTAGTGTGAACATTAATAACTTTCATAAAAAGCTAGAAATACGGGTGGCTAAGTGGCACAGTGAACAGAGCACCGGCCCTGGAGTCAGGAGGACCTGAGTTCAAATCTGACCTCAGACGCTCAATACACTTACTAGCCATGTAACTTTGGGCAAGTCACTTAACCCCAATTGCCCTCCAAAAAGCAAAATAAATAAATAAGTAAATAAAAATAAAAAGCTAGAAATCATGGCAATTGGTTTATTTTTAAAATTAATTGTCTGTGGGCAGCTAGGTGGCGCAGTGAGTAGAGCGTCAGCCCTGGAGTCAGAAGGACCTGAGTTCGGATTCGGCCTCAGACACTTAATGCACACGCAAACAAAAACCTAGCTGTGACCTTGGGCAAGTTACTTAACCCCAATTGCCCTCCAAAAATCACACACAAAAAAATTAATTGTCTAGACCAACAAGATCAAATTCAAATAGAAATGGGGGGCCAATATCCCATATATATATATATATCTGCCCATATATCAATTTAGTTTTAAAATATAATAATATTTATGTTTTATTGTATTTTTATTTTGTAAACTATTTCCCAATTACATTTTAACATTGCTCAGGTAATATTTGGGAGTATTGTGAATGAGTTTATTGACCTACCTTGTTGTTAGACATCACTTGTCTACCTTTAGGAAATTGATGGGGAAATATTAATAATACATATTAAACATAAAATTCATTGTGCTAAGATTATTTTTGGAGAGTTGGTTGTTAAACATTTATCAGCACAACATTGCCCTTAGAGATTTAATGTCATCCAGAAAGTAACAGTGAGGTGAGTGGGAGATTTGGAATTCAAACTCAAGTTGTCTGACTTCAGATTCAGTACTGCTTCCACTGTGCCCTGTTCCTTTAGCCTCAATGTATTTGTCTATAAAATTAAAATAAAAATATCTACAGTATCTATCTCACAAGTTCATTGTGAAGCTTGAATGAGACAATACACATATGAAAGGCTTTATATACTTTACATTGCATAAAACATCAGTTATTATAATTTTGGGAGAAGGACCTATAAATTTATGGAAGAAAAGTATTCATAACTCCTAAAATTTATATCACCTAGAAAAGTTTTTTTTTTAAAGAGTTAAGTGACTAATAAAAGTTAGTCTGGCTTAGAACATTGGTGGCTATGTGAATAGTTCAAAGTTCAAGTCAGTATACCTATGCTGAACCATAGCTGAGCATGAGTTTTTGTAGCAACATTTAGGGTCTAATACTAGTCCCCAAAAGGGGATAGATAAAATCAAAGGAGAAAGCAAAACCAATTAAAGGCTGTTTAAGCGAGTCTCTGTCTCAGTTGGCATGCCCATCTGCTTTCTAGTGAAATTAAGAGACCAGCCTCATATATCAAATTGGCAGAAAGGAAAGTCATGCATGCATCAGGGGAAAATATTAAATTGCCATTTAAATGTAAATACTATTACATAAGACCAGTGATTGCCTTTTTGCATTCCACTGTTAAAAGGCCAGTTTTGTGTAGGTGGATGTCAAGATGATTAAAGCTTTAGCAATTCAATTGTCATTTCACAGACAATAAGTAACTATAGTAAGTGCAAGGCTGTCCATTTTGATGGAAGAGTTCTCCTTAACAGCGGGGTGATCCTGAGAATTGGTCAGGGTCTGTTTGGCTTTAGCTGAATCTCAAACTTTATGAAACAGTGTGTGCCAGTGACATCTGGCTTAAATACAGAACACTCCTTGGTGCCTTTAAGGTTCTTAACTGTGGGATCATAGGAGCCTATATTTAGAGTTGGAAGGCTTGTCAGTAGCCATCCAATGCAATCCCTTCCTTTTCCAGCTGTGGAACTGAGGCCAGGAGAGGTTAAGTGGATTCAGGGGGTCACACAAGGCTGTAAGTATTTAAGGCAAGACTTAAATTCAACTGCTCCTGACTCCAAATCCAGTGCCCTTTCCTTTGTATCAAAATGACTTGCTAACCCTTATCTTGACCCTATGACAATCAGAAGTGATATGAATATCCCTAAACAAGCCCTTCTGAATTTCTTAAGTGAGTACCCATGCAAGAACCCCTACTGTTTCCCTGACTCTAAATCTTTTATTGTTTGGAATAAAGTTGAAAAAGAGTGAGTCCTCTATATTTGGTCCCAATACCTAAGACTCATCTTCATCTCTGTGGGCATATGTATATGTATACATGTAATCTTGTAATTGTATATGATATTGACATATCATATACAATCTGCAGTAGCTAGGGATGTAGTGCAGAATTATTTAAGAAAAAAAACTTTTAAAATGCTTTATTCGTGGCCAGAGTGCATTGAAAATTATTCTTAAAATGTTTTAATTAACATAAATAGAAACCATTGGTTTACCCAGAATGGTTAGATATAGGGCTACTTGCCTACAGTGACAGAAAAAATAAAAACAAATTTAGAGCCTTGAAATGCAATTTAGACAGTGGAAACAGTGTGATTAAAAAGGTTCAGCCTCCCAGCTTCGATTGCATTTCAGTGGTCTATGAGATTACTTCTAATATATCACCGGATTTCAATTCATGGAGTCCTTTGCCTCAGAAAACATTATAGCACCATTAATACATCACTGTGGCAATGCCCCCATTGCCCCAAGTTTTCTTAATGCAATGTCAGAACATGTGTTTTTGTTAAAGGCATATATAAAACCAGAATAAACAGTCATTATCACCTAAAAATTTCCAGCTATCAAGGCTCCACATTAAGCCAGCATCTTTGGAAATTCCACTCCATATGGAAGTTATTCACAACAAAGGTCCTTCTCCCCTGCCAGATGGGAACAACTCTTCTGTGTTCAAGTAGCCCAGGGAGGAGTTACTAATGTGTCTTTCCTCACGTACCTGACCCTTATTCTCAAAGACCCTAATTAAAGACCCTTTTCCTTTTTTCACCCTAATACTGAAGCTGTAAGTACCCAGCAGCTTACATGTTAGATATTGGAAACTCAATTCATTTTAATTCAACTCAATAAAATTCAATAAGCATTTGTGAAATGCCTATTATATGTCCTGTGCTGGAGATATGAAGACAAAAAATTCTGTGGTTCCTCCTTTGAAGGGCTTTACATTCTGCTGAAGGGACAAAACATATTCACAGGTGACTCAACACAACATTTATAGCAAATGAAAACAGAGCACATCATACTACTGTAAATAGAGGGCTAGTCTCAGAGTGAGAAAACCTGGGTTCAAGTCTTGCCTGTAATACATATTGACCCTGGGCAAGTCACTTTGCTTCTCAATTAGGGACCATCAAAGAATTTAAACAGGGCCACTGGAGTACACAGAGGTACTGCAATTTCGTCTCTGTAACCACCTACCTCCAAGGAGGCATATCACAACCTCTCTATGGCTTACCAGGCAAATCCTAGGGGAGTTGTCTAATTAACAAAAAGGTTAGCTATAGTGATGGGGTACATAGCTAGTTAGTATTGGAGTTTCTTGACAGCAAGTCTAAGATTCTAGTTCAAATGCCTCTACCTCAATCAAGGCATCATTTCCGAAATAGCTAGAGGTGCTACCTAACCAAAGGGAAGTCGGGAAATCTGACTCTAGAGGTGTCACAGTAGTAGAAATTCTCTTTCTTCCCACCTGTGAGTGAATTGGAGGTACTGAATTTGGGGGGAAAGAGTAGATATGCATCCTTTCTATTGAAACTTGAACTTTTTGGAGGAGGGAAGGTAGGACAGTTGGGGTTAAGTGACTTGCCCAAGGTCACATGGCTAGTTTTTGTGTTAAGTATCTGAGGCCAGATTTAAACTCAGGTCCTCTTGATTCCAGGGCCAGTGCCCTATTCATTGTGCCACCTAGCTGCCCCCCAATCTACTGAACTTTCACATTTTCTATGATCCACCTTTACTTTTGACATTTTTATTGCTTTTAATTTTTTTCACGTACTGTATTTGTATCCGACACTATATTTGCTAGAAATGTTTTCTTTTCATTTGTTTCTATTGCTAACACAGCAATTTGCCAAATTTGTTTTTCCATTCTTTCTTTTCCCCCGCTGAAGCATGTCTTTTCAGCAGTAAAATTCGTTGTCTGTCTTCATTCATGGCATGTTCAGTTAGTATGAGCAGAGTTGACTCTCTTTACTTACATTCCCTTTACATGAACTTAGCATTCACCATGTTCTCTTCTGAGGCTTCTTTATTTCACGTCAAAGCAGAGATAGTTCTTTCTGGTCACACTGGGTAGGTTTTTGTTGTTGTTGTCCTTTGTTTTGGTTTTGTTTTTTCTTTTTTCTTTTCCAACTATAATGCCACTGGTTGTTCAGTGTTGAAAACAAGTATGTGGCACTAGTCCTTTCACACTTGACCAAGTTAAGCTAAATTATAGTGTCAGGATATTTTTAGAGCTGGAAAGTGTGCACATATAGTATATATATATATATATATATATATATATATATATATATATATATATATATGTATAATATAACAAAATATAATATCACCTAACAAAAGTATTAATTGTTATATAGATAAGAGGTAAAAAATAACTTTTGACTTAAGGAGAATTGGATCATTTTATGGAGGGGATAGCACTTGACTAAGTCAAATTGTTCTTCAATTTTCAGCATCGTTGATTTTAGTTTTGAATCTATTAGCTGTATATTTCTAAATATTTGGATAATTGAGTAAATATTTCTACTACTAAATGCATTTTTGGTATTATATCAATGTGTATTTGGGTCTATATAGAATCCCTATTCAGATATAAGAAATTGCCCCCAGTAGAATATAGATAATGATTTATTATTTAAAAGTAGATGGTATAAAACTATTAGTTCAGTTCTTCAAGGACTTGTAATTTATAACATAAAATGTGGCCTTCATGTGTAATTGTAGCCAAAACACATCACTCTACAGCCAATTTGGTGATGAGTGTCTGTCTTAGTGTTGAGCCAAACTGTTCCTTGGAAAAACAGCTGATTGTTTCTCATTAAGCTGTATTCAGATTTTTTTGAACTTGCTAGGTCCTGCCAGAGTTTGCATTCTACTTGAAATAAGCTTAGAGAATTCAGGGTCATTTCCACACTATGATGAGCTTTTAGGGTAGTTCTATGGAAGGAGATATTTTTTTCCCCAAGGCTATCACAAATCTGTGACATGATTGGATAATTCACAAATTAATTTCTTCTTTCTTTTCCTTTCTTTTTTCCCTTAAATTCATTCTATCTTTTGCTTTCTTCCTTCTCTCCCTTCCTTCCTCCTTCCTTTCCTTTCTTGCTCCCTCTCTTCTTTGGCCGAGGTTTTCTTTTTTGTAAATGAGTTCCCTAGACTAAATAGTACATTCAATTCCTTTTTGCTTTGACACTTTATGACTCCACTAACTCTATGATCAGGACATTAGTGGTGTAGTAGATATAATGCTGGGCCTGAACTCAGGAAGAATTGTTTTCCTCAGTACAAACCTGGCTTCAGATCCTTACTAGCTGTGTGATCCTGGGCAAGTCATTTAAGTATAGATAAGTTCCCTTATCTATAACATGAAATGGAGAAGGCAATGGCAAACCACTCTAGTATCCTTTCCAAGAAAATCCTAAATGGAAGGAGTCAAACACAGCTAAAACAAGTGAACAACAATTAATTCTATGATCAAGTTATTATGTGTCATGACTTTGGGTGTAGAAAGCAGGCCTTAGCAGACAATTTCATAAGTTACTGTGGCCCAAAGAATTCATCCGCTGACTGTCCACTTTCTATTGATGTGAATAAACTTATTTAGGCTGGTTTTGGGATATCCATACATATAGTCCCTTTATATGTCTTCTTAGCTGGGGAGGACTTGTCAGAGCTTGGGCACTATTGGCAAAAGTTTTGAGAACCGAGGGGCGGAGCCAAGATGGCGGAGTAGAAACAGCTCTTCCAAGCCTCTCTGCCCCCAGATTCTCCACAAACGATGTAAAAAAGGACTCTGAAAATCTTCTGGAGCCCCAGCACCCACAGAACGACACAGAGAAGCTAACCTCCCGCTGAGGACAGCCCAGCAGCCTGCAGGAAGGACCAGCGCAGTGGTCTAGCTGCAGCTGCCAGAGCGCAGGAGCCAGCCGAGCCCAGGTCCACGTGAGCCGAGGTTTTAGCCCCAGGGCGGCAGGGCCAGCAGCCGGCTGGAGGAACCCCAGAACACCAGGAACTGTGGAGACGCCAGAATTATCAACATAGACTTGCCTAGGACAAAGTAAGAGGTTAGTGTCCTATGGACTTTGGGACCTGTATTTGGGGAATGCGTCAGCTCCCCCTGGGGGCTAGAAGCTGCTGAGGAGACACGCCACTGTGTAGTTTTCAGAGGCATTTCCGGCTCCCAGCCTACGAATTGTAGGGAGATCCAGCGATCAGTCTTGGGGGGTAATCGCTCTTGCTTTAACCTCCCTGGATCTGGATTGTGATCTAGGGTGGAAGTTGTGGGTGGGTTTACAGCTTGCCAGAAACGGAAGTTGCCCCCCACACGTTCGGGACGAAAATTCCTCTATCTGGCCTTAAAGCCATAGTGTGGCAACAAGCCCAAAAGTCAAGCAATTAAGTGGCAACATGCCAGGGCAAAGGAAACAGAAAAATGCAACCCTAGACTCCTATTTTGGGGGCATAGAGCGGGAAAAGGACTGTGAGGTCAGAAGTCCTGCTCCAAAAGCCCCAGGGGAAACATGAGTGGGTTGCAGGCCATAGAGGACCTTAAGAAGGACTTTAAAAATCAAATAAGAGAAGTGGAGGAAAAATCGGAAAGAGAAATGAGAAGGATGCAGGAAAAGTATGA